>OY720441.1:58899506-59499506 GCA_963082915.1 Dolichopus griseipennis
TTTTCATCGAAGAAAACTAAATAAATAAAAAGTTTACTGCATATACCTACATATATAAATCACCATTCAATCAGCACATATTGTGTGCCCTATTTTTCATAACAATTATCACGTACAATAAATTTTATATAGTTTTCAAAATCTAAAATAACTCTTCTAAAAAAAACATTATTTGAAATCTAAAGCTCTCCATTTAGCACTCTATCAATGCTAAATTCATGTTCAATATATGACAGACACAGGAAGCATCCTCTAAATTTTCTTATACTGAATTTGGTGCAACTTACTCGAGAAGGAAAAACATTTAAGAAACACTGTTATAATAACTAAATTATTTAATGTTATGGCTATATATTTAGCTTTTGCAGGAGGTGTTTTATAATGGCCTATTATACTAACGGGTATAGTCACATCACCACAACAAACATGTATATCCCTATCCTACCATTTTTGAAAATGTAATGCATGCCCTCACACCCGTATGACATTCATTGTATTTGCTGGGACACTGAATACTTATTATAGTGTTTACAGATCTTTAAATCATGGAGGATATGCTATATCGCCCCTTAATCTTAAGTTCTTGTTTTATTCTTATGTTAATCACTTGTAAAAAAAGAAAAGTCAAATTGAAACCCTCCCCTTTCTGGATATAACTTTAGGATTGTGGTTTGTTACAAATGTACAGTTTAATTTTGAGAATAAGGACATTTAAAAGATGTGGGGAATAAGGGATGAGAAAAAGAGGACTAGTAGGTATTACAATAGGTATTATCAATTTTACTGAATAGAATTCCCAAACACGGTGCTCACTCAGTTTACATTGGCTACTTTTACTCCAACTTAATAGTTACAAATTAGACAGTATTAGTATTTGTTGTATTCTTCGTATAGCTCTAGAAAACTTTCAATAAAGGCATTCATTGTTTTCTATCATTAAAAAAAAAGATTTATTTTTGACTTGAATTTTTATTTAAAAACGAACACTATATTTGATGGCGCCGTGAAATAAAGCCATACGAAATAAAGCCATAAAATGACATTATCGCATTCAAATGCGAAATAAAGCCATATCGCCAATTTTTTCGCGTATGGCTTTAATTCGCATTCAATTGCGAAATAAAGCCATTTGTTTTATTACAGTGTATTAAAAAAATTAGAAACTTATTAATTTTTTTAATGAATTAGGTATCCGAATTCTTAACCATTCTTTTCATTTTAGTGTTGGATTCAAAATCTAGCTTCAATAATAGAGTTAGCGGGGGTTCGGGGGCGGCAGCCCCCGTAATGAAAATATAATATTATTTAACATGTTTTATAACAGTGTAATAAAAAAATTAGAAACTTATTAATTTTTTTAATGAATTAGGTATGCGAATTCTTATACCATTCTTTTCCTTTTAGTGTTGGATTCAAAATCTAGCTTCAATAATTGAGTTAGCGGGGGTTCGGGGGCAGCAGCCCCCGTAATGAAAATATAATATTATTTAACATGTTTTATTACAGTGTATTAAAAAAATTAGAAACTTATTAATTTTTTTAATGAATTAGGTATCCGAATTCTTATACCATTCTTTTCATTTTAGTGTTGGATTCAAAATCTAGCTTCAATAATTGAGTTAGCGGGGGTTCGGGGGCAGCAGCCCCCGTAATGAAAATATAATATTATTTAACATGTTTTATTACAGTGTATTAAAAAAATTAGAAACTTATTAATTTTTTGAATGAATTAGGTATCCGAATTCTTATACCATTCTTTTCATTTTAGTGTTGGATTCAAAATCTAGCTTCAATAATTGAGTTAGCGCGGGTTCGGGGGCGGCAGCCCCCGTAATGAAAATATAATATTATTTAACATGTTTTATTACAGTGTATTAAGAAAATTAGAAACTTATTAATTTTTTGAATGAATTAGGTATCCGAATTCTTATACCGTTCTTTTTATTTTAGTGTTGGATCCAAAATCTAGCTTCAATAATTGAGTTAGCGGGGGTTCGGGGGCGGCAGCCCCCGTAATGAAAATATAATATTATTTAACATGTTTTATTACAGTGTATTAAAAAAATTAGGAACTTATTAATTTTATTTTTTTTTTACTTTGTTTACTATTAAACTAGAATTTGTATCAATTTTACTATATGGCTTTATTTCGTAAAATTTTAGAAAATGATATGGCTTTATTTCGCATTCAAATGCGAAATAAAGCCATAATGTCATTTTATGGCTTTATTTCGTATGGCTTTATTTCGCGCCACCATATTTGATACATACAAATAAAATTAACGAAAGGTTTTTAAAAACAACTTCCCGAAAATTCTCGATTAGAACAGGATATTTTTTAAAAGCATTTTACTTTAAAAGTTTTTATTATCTATTTTAAATTTTTCGATTTTCTTACAAATTATCCTCTAATTGCGCTAAGTTTTTAGCACATTTTCAAAAAATTTTGTAAAAATTTGCCTATATAATTCCATTCTGTCCGTCCGTCCATCCGTATGTTTACAAAAACTTTTACATCTTTTACTTTTACGTTTGAAATAAAAAAAAGAAATTTTAGCCACGGGTAGGTATTGCAAAAAAATTAATTTCATAGATGAACTTTTTTCTGTAGCCCCACCCGTTGGAAGCTACAGCCCCTAAAGTTGGAAAAAGCCCTATTTAAATTGTTATAAAAAGAGTTCTGTTAGGTGTATTTTCAATCAGAAAACGGCACAAATTAGCTGGTTTTATAAAATTTATAAATTTTTAAAAGACAAATGTTTAGGGTTGTCATACGGTACTAAAATTGGTGAAACTTCCGGAAAGGGGTTGTGAGCTATCAAGATGACGTCATCACATAACGGTACTAAATATCTCAAATTTTTTGAATATATATACCATTAGTGGCGATGGCGCCATCTAGTGGTCGAAAAATGCATTACAAAATGTTCCTAAGATTTTGTAGCATTTTTATTAAAATGTTATATTTTTCCTGTTAGTCCATAAACTAGAACCAACATCTTACAATATTGTAGGGCATGATATTGTCTTTCATAAACATCTTGTTTCATCTGGATCGGTGCTACCATTTTTGAGATATTGCAATTTAAAGTGAAAATTTAAAAAAAAAAAAAAAAAAAATCAAACTTTCAAAAAACCTACTATAACTGTGAAATTTTCAAAAACATCCTGTATTATTATTATACCATTAGAAAGGTCTCTTAAAACTCTTTCCAACGGTATATAATAAGTATGGCATATGTTGACAAATAGCCCCACCAGAGAACATAAATGCAAAAATGACGCAACAATTTTATTAAAAAATACATTTTCATACTTTATTTGTCATAAATTTATTTTGCCTTTTTGTTTTCCATTTGAAATATTTATTTTAAAATTTAAGAATGTACTTTATAGTTTGATACAATATTGAGTTGGGTTTTGTTTAGAAGATTTTTGAGGTATTTATATGTATGTAAAGTATAATTAGAAAGGACCTTAGAGTTGGTTATAAAGTCAGAATTATACGCTTTTTCCAGAATATTTGTATACTAAGATTTTGAAGATTGACAAAGTTTTGAGTTGGATATAAAATTACGCTTATACTGTTCGAACAACCTGTATAACGTTTTATTTAGCCCTTTCGTTGGGCCCTTTCGTTGGTTGGGCGAACAGGTTGTTCGCATTTGAATGCGAAATAAAGCCATATGATTTTCTAAACTTTTACGAAATAAAGCCATATAGTAAAATTGATACAAATTCTAACACTAAAATGAAAAGAATGGTATAAGAATTCGGATACCTAATTCATTAAAAAAATTAATAAGTTTCTAATTTTTTTAATACACTGTAATAAAACATGTTAAATAATATTATATTTTCATTACGGGGGCTGCCGCCCCCGAACCCCCGCTAACTCAATTATTGAAACTAGATTTTGAATCCAACACTATAATGAAAAGAATGGTATGAGAATTCGGCATAGCTATTTCATACAAAAAATAATCAACCCTAATTAATAAATATAAATATTCTGGAAAAGGGGGCAATCCTGGTTTTGAATCCAACTCTAAAATCCCTCCTAATTGAGAATCTTACATATACACATATATAAATATTCTGGAAAAAGCGTAAAACCCTGCTTTTGAAACCAACTCTAAAACTCCTTCCTAACTATTTAAATAAAAAAGTTTGGAAATTAAATTGCTTCTATTTTCACTTCTGATTTTGTAGCCTAAGGGCCTTTCTAATTATATTTTTACATACATATTTAAATAAATAAAATTTTAAAACTTTGAGGTTGTCACCTCCAAAATCCCTCAAAACAAATTGTCAGAACCAAACTCAATATTGTATCCAAACCTAAAATGCATTCTTACATTTTTAAATTTGTCAAAAAGGCAAAATAAATTTATGACAAATAAAGTATGAAAATGTATTTTTTAATAAAATTGTTGCGTCATTTTTGCATTTATGTTCTCTGGTGGGGCTATTTGTCAACATATGCCATACTTATTATATACCATTGGAAAGAGTTTTAAGAGACCTTTCTAATGGTATAATAATAATACAGGGTGTTTTTGAAAATTTCACAGTTATAGTAGTTTTTTTGAAAGTTTGATTTTTTTTTTTTTTTTTTTTTAAATTTTCACTTTAAATTGCAATATCTCAAAAATGGTAGCACCGATCCAGATGAAACAAGATCTTTATGAAAGACAATATCATGCCTTACAATATTGTAAGATGTTGGTTCCAGTTTATGGACTAACAGGAAAAATATAACATTTTAATAAAAATGCTACAAAATCTTAGGAACATTTTGTAATGCATTTTTCGACCACTAGATGGCGCCATCGCCACTAATGGTATATATATTCGGAAACTTTGAGATATTTAGTACCGTTATGTGATGACGTCATCTTGATAGCTCACAACCCCTTTGCGGAAGTTTTGCCCTAAAATTTACCATTATGTAAAACTCAATTTTTGCAAACGTTTTGGCCACATATATCTTCTAAACGGTTCAAGCTAGGGTTTTGAAATTTTGGGAGGAGATAAATCCTTATAACTTAGTAGGAGTCGGTTAACAAAATTTTTTTTTCAAGCCCCCAGTTTAGGAGCTATAAGGGCTCGAAAATTGAAATTTTATATTTTTAAACATCTGTAACTTGAATACCTGTTCAACTTTTTATTTACAAATATACAAAATTTGAAGCTTTAGCATTATATTTCAGCATATGTAAAAGGTTTTTCTTAAATTTCAAAGGGTTTCTTTAAATTGAAAAAATTGTCTCTTAGTTTTAGCCATTTTTGCTTAGATAAAAGTTTGTTAAGCTAAAATTTGGGAACCTTCCCCTTTGAAGGACTACTAGGTCTTCAAAATTAAAACTTTTATGTTTTTATAAAACAGTAAATTATTCACCAGGGTATGTTTTTCCAAAATTAAACGTTAACATTGAAGCTCCAACATTACATTTCGCACTTGTTAACAGGTTTTCTTGAGTGCATTGGGATTATATTCTAAGTATTGATTTCACTATTAGTCATAATTATTAAATTGATTAAATAACTAAACTATAATATTATCATTTATTTTTATATAGATGATAAAATACTCAGTAAAACCCTATATAACTTTGAAAATGTACTTTTTAAAAACCCTTGGTTTTTTTCATCACTTGTTTCAATTTCTGTTCGTACAAATTTTTAATTATTGCTTGCTTACTAATTTTACTAATAATTATAAATTTATTTTATATAAACATTTAATTTATTAGCATTATAAAAATGTATGTCACGAAAACTTGATTTTATAAACCGGATTTTCAATTTGAAAGTTTTCTTAAAACAAAATTAATTTACTTGTTTATAATTTTTAAAATAGAAGGGATAAAATCTAACGGAATAAACTTTTATTAATAAAGTTTTATTAGTTTAATTAAAATAATTTTAGACGGATCTAAAAAAAAATGGATTCATATCTAGGACCAGGTTTTCACCTTGGTACGCGGATATGTTTACGAATCACTCCACACGACAGTCACTTATCCTACCTATCACCAAAACATCAACTAATTAATTTTTTTTATTGTGAAAAATATGTTAAATTTCAAAAGTATCTGACAATCTTGAATATGAATTTCTGAAAAACAGTAATTTTGAATTTTTAACAGTTTTTATTTAACTATATATCTAGTTCTGCCAATTTAATTTTATTTTTGCTGCTTATCATTTTCTGTATGGCCACTTGTTTCAAAAACAATATATTTGAATTATTTTTAATAAATAATAAATTATAGGTACGTAAAAAAATCGCAATAAGAAGTTTACAAAAAATTGTTTAGTAAAATATTAGAAAATAACGTAAAAATATTAATACATTTTAATATTTAGAAAAGATTTTTGGCTGTCATTACATTTTTTTTTTAAAACATAAAAGTTTGTCATTTGAAGTTTGTCTTGTGAAAATTAATCTGTCTTGTAAAAATTGATGAATTTTACTATGTACTACATATTTTGCTTTTAAAATCTTTAAAGCAATTAATATTATACTTATGTTGCATTCTTTGATTTTTATTTATTTCTAAAAAAAGGAACAGCATCGTTTTTCAACCTTTTTCTTTTAAATGAAGTTTTTTTTTTCTTCCTTTACATTTATTTCAAAACACGAATAATAATTAGAGATTACAATTACAAGTAAAAGTAAAAGTAAAATTACAGATACAACTATAAACTCTACAATACACGTATTTTCAATGAATGCCACTCCTGTCGGAGCATAGGGCGGAATTTAAATGAAGTTGGGCTTTCATAATTAGTCATTTGATTTGCAAACTGGCTACTCGTACTGGCAAAGAATGGTACATTACAGCTCTCAACCACACACTTAAATGGCATTCTTAATTTCAAATATTACGTACATTCAATCAAAATTTTCTCGAATAGAATTTTTTAAATAAGCATGACAATTTTCATATTTTACCTTATTGTACGTTTTTTAATTAAAAAAAAAAAAATAAAAATAAAAACAACGAATATTTTAACTCCTTGTGAGTCTTGTACTCGTGTGACTGATTAAAAGTTAGTTTGGGGCCTGTTAAGTGATATATATAATGTGGGCTGTGGCATATACATACATAGGTATACTACCATAATAAGATTAGAAAAATGTTAAAAACGTGACATTTATACTGTTTATTAATTTCACAAATGATAAAAACAAAACAAATGTTTTGGTTTAATTTAATTAAAAAAAAAAAATAATATGGATTTTAAGATTTAATTATGATAATTTTTTAATAATTTTTTAATAGGTATTTTTTATTTATCTGATTATTTTTTTTAAATCAATCACAGAAAAACAGATTTTTATAATTATTATTTTCCAAAAAAAAAAACAAATAATAATTAATAATTAATAAAACTCCTAAAATAATGTAATTATTAAATTCATTATGAATTGTTTAATAATGCAAATAAAGAAAAACATTGCTAAACTTGTTTAATAATATTTATACCGTTTATAACCAAACTAAAATTTGTAATATGCGAAAACTCACGTACACGAAAATCGCAATATAATACCCATTGACAAGGTTCCATTGTCTTGCTATACTCGATATGGTTACATGGACCAATAATATTTGTTAAATTATAAACAATGATTATCTATTAGAATTTAATGGAATCAATAGTTAATATTAGAAATATTTTATAATAATTTAATTTGATATAAAAAGAGTTAACCAAAAATTTAATCAAAAGAATAAAATATGTCTTTAATGTAAAAACTACATATTAATAAAACAATCATAACAATTTTAATTTTTATTTTTGACAAAAATAATAAATTGACTATCAAAAACTATAGATTAGTTTGTAAAATAAAGTTCTATTTTTTACTAAAATAAACATCAGGTAGGTACGTGATATTTTCGAAAAAAACTGAATTAAGATAGTTCTACTAGGTGAGATTTTTAACATTTTTCATTTATTAATATTAATTTAGGATTGATGTATGTTTATTTATTTAAATATAGTTGGCGAAATTATTAATTAACACTTGGTTAATTTAAGTATCCATGTGGAAGCCTACAAGTATACAATTAAATTTATTTTTCTTAATATTCTTTAATAGCTTGTTCACAAACTCTGATATTAACTAGAATATTAACTAGAATATTACATTAAATGTCAAACGGTTACAATCAATTTTGGGATATTAATTCAATAATATTTGACATATTTATAATCAGCTGACTTCAAAAACGTAAACAAATGCCATTTTAGAAACACTTTTGCGAACCTAATTTTTGACTCGTTTCTATACCTGTGAAATAATATTTTTTATTAGAGTTTACTTTTTTCTTTAATATTTTCAAAAGGTAATTTTATTTATACCTGAAATAGCTATTCATAAAAATAAAATAAAAAATTTTTAACTGAAAATGTTGACAGTTTAATTTTAAAATATAAAAACAAAGCAAGGGTTGAATAAAATTTTTGTAAATAATCGAAAATTGCAGGGACGAAAGTCGTAATAATATGTGTATATTGAGAATATTAACTTCCGTAAGTGTATAATGTTTGACAGGAAATTTTTGAAAAATGTATAGCATATTACGAACATTATACACTTCATATTCATTATTAACATCATATTCCAATATTAATAGTTTCTGAACGTGGTATTAATACAAAAATGTAGGTAAAGAAAAGTATATACATATATTTACTTAAAGCCTCACTTACATTGATATAATATACATATTATTAGGTATAATATATTATATGTATATATATAGTAACAGCTGATTTTGCATTACTTAATTTCCGACGTAAATGTCCTCGCGAAAAAAAAGAAGAGTGTTAACGTTGATAAAGTTAGTTTTACTAAAAAAAAATACAAATTCAGATGTTTATTTTATTTCAGTTTCACTTTTAATATAACAATTTCTTTTAAAGATTTTTATTACGAAGCTGATTTGAATATAACAACAGCGATGGATACCGCTCTTCGACTTTACATGACAGGCAATTGGCTAAACAAAGAAAGCCACACGGACACAAAGATATCATAAACGTTTAAATAACCGATAATAAACGATTCAAAAAAAAATAAATGGTGATGTTAAATTTAACATTTTCATTTCAACTAAAGTAGCAAAGGTTTAAGTTCAGGTAGCAAAGAATAAATACTATAAACTAGTACCACTAATGATGAAGATTAAAAATGGTATGGTTTCTTGGTCGCAACAATTCATGTACCCAATATCTTCTTCTTTGATTCTTCTGCTTATATTTTGTTAATAATAAATATAGTTTGAAAAGTTTTAAAATTTTAACTTTGTTTGTGACCATTTTGATCCTTTTTTAAATGTCAAATATATGCTTGTCGTTGTATTGTGCGCCTGTCAACGATAACGACAGATATTCTTGTCCTTATCATTGTGCGTCGACAGTTACTCTTATACAACAAAAACATTCATATAATTGATTTATCATTTTATAAAACTTAGAATTTGGAACTGCTCTATTGTCTATCTAGTAAATATTATATCTATATTATATACTGTATAGCATTTTCAACCAATCACAGAACTACAAAAACAACATTCCTATGTAAAAAATTTGCTAAACTTTATTATAAAGTGTATCAAACTTATATAAACGAACGGATTAAAAATAATACGTTTATTAAAAATAAATAAACCTCAATTCTAATATTTTATTTAAAAATATTATAAAATAGTATTAGTAATATTTGTCAAATTATCAAATAATAATTTTTTCTGTAACTTATTAAAATATAATCAGTGTTCGTGAAAAGACCTATTATGAATTTCAAATTGAAATGTATGCACGCCTGTAAAAAGTGTGCTACATGATTGCTACAGAAATAAAAATAAAAAAAAAGCAGTTGTCAACACTATTATTATCAAATTAGTTGTCATAAATAGTTAGATTTTTGTTATGACAATTCAAATGTTTATAATTTGACAATTTGACAATTAATATCGTCCAATTTAACAATAGCGCATTTTATTGAAATAAGAAAAGAAAATATTAAACTTTTTTACTATTAAAATATTAAAAAAATTTATTATTGTAAAATGAGTTTGAGACCTGATGATCATCGGCGAAAATGGGACCGTGCCGAATACCAACGAATTGCTCAAGATAGAATAAGAAGTATACAAAAGGAAGATGAAACATCTGGTATTTATTTCATTAATTCTAATAATTTTTTTAATTTATTAACTTTTTTTTTTTATTTAATCTAGATGGTGATGAAACTTTTCATTAAATTAAAGATGACATTTTGAAATTAGGAAACCTCTTCAGTTTGTATATTATATAATTTTTTTTTCATTTTAGAGCCAATACAACGAGAAAATCTTAAAATTCGGGACTACAAAGTTGATTTGGATAGTAAATTGGGTAAAAGTGTTGTTATTAGTAAAAATACACCAACATCACAAAGTGGAGGATACTATTGTAATGTATGTGATTGCGTTGTTAAAGATTCCATTAATTTTCTTGATCACATTAATGGTAAAAAGCATCAGAGAAATTTGGGAATGTCCATGAAAGTGGAACGTAGTACCGTAGATCAAGTTAAAGAAAGATTTAAAATTAATAAAAAGAAAATGGAAGAAAAAAGAAAAGAATATGACTTAGATAAAAGATTACGTGAAGCAAAAGAAGAAGAAGAACGATATAAAGAACATAAAAAAGAGAAAAGAAAAGATCGTAAACGTAAGGCAGATGATGCTGGTGATGGTGAAGAAATTGGTATACCAAATGATATAGCTGCCATTATGGGATTTTCTGGTTTTGGAGGTTCAAGAAAAAACACGTAAATCAATTAAATTTAACTGTAAATAGAGAACAAAAAACTATTTTAATGCTATCAAAATGACCTTTATAGAAAAAAATACAAAAAAAATATCAATAGTTAATTCTTTGGGAGCAAAATATTTTTAACCATAAATTTTTAGATATAGCTTTTAAGACTTTTTTTTTTTTTTTGAATATTACTTTTCAATATAACGAATGTTAAATTATATATTTCATTTTCATTTATAAATACACCTTCATAAGATTTATTTTTTAAACTATAAAGTCAATGCACCTGAAACAAATAAATCAATCTAGTTTTAAATAAATTTGATATATTTGACATTTTAATTTCTTGTGTCCTCAATCCTCTTTAATTGAATTATAAATATTTTGTTTTTTTTTTTTTTTTTTTTTAAATATTTCCCCTAAGTATTTTTAAATTTTTATTGCAGCAGTTTTAAGCTGGTTTTTTCCAGAATAAAGAACAAAATTCGAAATGGATTTGTGTATAATAAAAAAAGGAATTTTAAAATATATTGAGGTAGTGGTATTATCTTTATGTTGTAAAATAAACAAATAAGTTTCCTATTTAATTTATTTTCCCATTAAGAAATTAAAGAAGACTTACAATTATACTTTCTTTTTAAACTAACTTAATAGCAGCTTTCTTGAAAACTAAAAAGTAGTATTCAAAAAACCACTAGACATTTAAAATAAAAATTTAAATCGTGAGAATATGGATCCGTATCTCAAAAAAATATTTTTTTAAAACATATTTTTAAAAGTATATTTCAAAAATAAATTATAAAAATTTATTTTAATTTCAGTTATGATCCTCTACTTAAAATTATTCAACACCCTTACAAACTATTTAGCCAAACTGTTTTTAAGTTAAATCAAAGTAAATATGAAGTTTATAAATTATCCATTGTTAAGAACAAAAATTATTTTACTCTTAAAAAACAAAAAAGAACAGTTTGTTGAAATAATTTTTTTGAGTTTGAGAAATTCTGTGAGTTAAAATGACGTAAAGTTAAGAATAGTTATAGGAATAGAATATAATACTTCGCAATAGTAAACAAACATGACATACAATACAGATACAAGTTCTTGAATATGAACATGATATGTTGAATTTGAAGACTGAAGTTTGTTTTTATAAAAAAATAGATATTTAAAAAGAAATTAAAATATAAAATTATGTTTCCATTAGTATTTATTATTATTGTAAATTTTTTAGTAGCATTTGCTCATGAATTATCAAAACCGGTAAGAATGTTGCATATGTAATTAGTGATTATATTTAATTATTAAAAACAAATAATTTTAGCTCAAAAGTTATTTGACAAAACCTCCAAAGGAGCATGTGGAAATTAAAAATCAAATCACTATTCTTGAGAAAGAATTGAATGAAATTAATATGTCAACTAATTATACAGAATGGGTTAAAAAACAAAGACAAATTTTTACATTACAACAAAAATTGCCTCAACCAGTATTAACTGAATCTTTGAAAAATGAAGCCATAACCTTTGGTCTTGGATATGTATTTCAATTGATTGGGGCAGTATTTTTAATTGGCGTTTCTTTTTATTATCGTTATACAGCAATTATAGTATTTGATGACAAATTTAACTTTTCACCATTTGGCCGAATTATTGCATTTCCCACTGGAATTGAAAATGCCATATCTGTTCCTTTTTGGATTTTTATTACTAATTTCACTTGCAGGTGTATCGCAAACTTAATTCGAACGTAAATCCATGTATAATTAGTTTAAATATTTTTAAATAAATTTAATTTTAAGCGTTTTTGAAAAAGCTGTGTGATTTAATTAATAAGAAATACAAGTCTTGATAAATTAACAAAATTTTATTACATAACAGTATATAAAATTACTAAACTAAACTTAATATTTTGTGCTACGATCTGGCTGCATAAATTTGATTATTTTCTAAACAATCAAAATTAACTCTTGATTCTATCCACTTTGCTACTTTCAACAAAAGTTGATCATTAAAGTTTTTACTCATTAATTGTAATCCAATTGGTAAGTCATTAGATGACAATCGAATTGGAATATTGATAGCTGGAATTCCTGCCATATTAGCTGGTTGTGTACAAAAATCTTGTATTGCACATTGATCTCTATTAGAAGATTGAACAAATTCTTTATACAAAGGTGCATCAGTCAAAGTTGTTGGAGTAAGTAATATATCTACAGAATTATCATCATTGAATACGTTGTTAAAATCTTGTGCAATTAAACGACGCACCTTTAAGGCCTTTAAAAAATATTTTTTGTAATTTTTACGTAAAAGAAAATAATTTCCGGCTAATATTCTTGTCTTAACAACAGTATTAAATCCTTCAGCTCGGGTTTTTGCATATAATTGCTCGGTGCTTGATTCATCATTAGCACGATGCCCATATTCAATACCATCATATCTTGCCATGTTACTACTTACTTCACATTGATTTAATATTGAATATACAAATATTGATGCTGCTGTATTTGGTAAAGATACTTGTTTTACAATCGCACCTTCATCTTCCAATATATCAGCTACTTTTGCCCAAGTTTCTATTATATCATTTGACAAGCCTTCACAATGATATTCAATTGGAATTCCTATTTTTATATTGGTTATCGAAAATTCATCTTCTAAAGAAATAGGTGAAAAGGACTCTTTAATTGTTGTTGAATCATATTGGCAAGGGCCAGCAATTGTGTTTAATATTAAAGTACAATCATCTACATTTCTAGTCAAAATTCCCGGAACATCCATTGAGTTTAATAATGGAATCAACCCATGTCTCGATAGTAATCCATATGATGGTTTATATCCTACAATACCACAATATGAAGCAGGATTTCTTGTAGACCCTCCAGTATCTGAACCCAAAGCACTAAAAATAAATGTTTTTTAAAATTATATAAAAAAATAAGTAAATGTATACGCAAAACAAATTCCAGCCGCTACAGCAGTTGCAGAACCACCCGAACTGCCACCGGCAATTCTCCAATTATCTTCAATCAGGTTTTCACTCCAAATATTTTTGGTTGGACCAAATATAGAATCTATTGTACCTGAACCCATACCAAATTGATCCAAATTTGTTTTTCCAATAAGAATTGCTCCAGCACTAAATAGTTTTTCACAAACTGTTGCGTTATAAGATGGTATAAAATTCTCTAGCATTCTAAAAATATTAAATTCAATTAATTTGTTTATATCAATTTTGGAAAATAAAATTACTTTGATGCACATGTTGTATGAACATCTTTTGTACAAAAATTATCTTTAACAGCTATTGGAAGTCCATCTAAAATACTTTTTTCACTTTTGTTTTGATACCTAAAGGTTGACTCTTTTGCCTGATGCAATGCAATTTCAGGTGTTAACTTTGTAAAAGCATTTAATGTCTTCAATTTTATAGCATCATCCAATGCATAATCTACGGCATTTTGTGGATTCACTATTCCATTTTTATAAGCTCCTACTAACTAAATATTAAAACATGGTATTTTTAAAACTAAAAAGTCTACAATTCTTTCTTTTACCTGTTTAATACCAGACTGCATGTGACGTTTCATTGTTTGTTTTGGATACAAGTATATTAATCAAATGCATTTATTTTATGAATTAAATAATATATTTTTAAATAGTTTTAAACAATAAATATTTTGAATACTTTAATTAAAATATCCTCTTTGATCCTCTAGTACAGTGTTGATCATTTGGATAATACATTCCATATCAGTTTTTCATATTTATTATTTACTATTTCTTGACGATGTCGTCAGATGATAATCACTACACTACTCAATATTGATGCAGTAGTATCACCATTGTATCAGCCTACAGGTTAAACAACATTTTTTTTTTCATACAAAGTTGAAACTGTCAAAAAAACAACAACAACATATATTAATTTTATTTATATGAAAAATTAAATAATAATCGAAATTTAATTTAATACTTATCATATATGCCTATAAATATTAAGTAAAATCTATTTTACTATTAAAACATTGTAAGGTAAAATAATTATTTTTAAATTTCAAAACCGTTTAAATATTTCTGACAGATAATTAAATCATATTAAAATTCAATGAACCAAAGCTTGAGAATCTCTAGCAGTAGTTGAAATGTCAGTTTGACATACGGAAATAATTAGTTCTCCTAGCCAAGAATATTTTAATCAAAATTGTCTGAAAATTGAAACTGATAATTATATTAAATTATTTAAATAACATCTTTAAGGCTTCCTGCATCAAATTAAAAACAAAGGAAATGTCTAATAGTACTGTAACAAATATTTTAGAAGTTTTAAAAAAATCAAATGACAAGACTACCATTTTAAAAGCGCTTGTTAAACTGCGAACAGACATTGTCAAAGATCGAGATGGAATTACACTATTTAGAAATGCCCACGGAATTGCACCGTTAATAAAATTTTTAAATCGTCCAAATGAAAAAATTTTGGAAGTCGTATTAAGTATATTAGGAAATGCATGCACTGATGAGGAATGCTGTAAACAGGTAAATATTTAAATTGTTTAAATTAACTTTTATTTGACCCAAATGGTTTATTAATCGATTAGGCTTTTGAATGCAAAATTATTCCATCACTTGTAACTATATTAAAAAGTGTACCAAATCCATCAATTCAATGTCGAGGATGTCGTCTATTAGGAAATTTAGCAAAACAAAACTCAACAAAATTTTTGAATTATAATTCTTCTATAGCACAATCATTGAGTTTGATTTTAGAAGAGTCCGTTGATGATAACACTATATTAATGTGTGTAAGAGCTGCAAAATTCTTGTTGAATGATAAAGAATTTATTAAATCTTTTGTTTTAAATAATGGATTTAAAATTATAACACAAATTTTGGTAAAAGTTATGAAAAAAAATCATATTGAATTAGAAAATACAATAAATGAAAATGAAGTTGAGCAGGGAAAACAAACGGGACTAAAAGTTCAAGAACATAGAGAAAAGTATTTCCAGGAAGTAGCTCGACATTTAGAAGGTGTCCGTAGTGATATATTTGATTACGAATTATTAAAGAGTAAAAAAAGGACAGTTTTATTTACTATGCCAGAAGAAAAAGCAGATATTAACATTGTACATGAAATATTGAAAAGTGCCCTTTTGGTATCTGAGGTTCCTTCACGAGAATCAATTGTGGAATTTAATAGCATTCCTTTAAGTTTATCTTGTATTATATATTTTGCAAGTGAAAATAATCCTTTCCGTGGTCTAGCGTTAAGAATAATATCGAATTTGTGTAGAAATCCTTATGCTATTTCTTCTCTTAGCCAAGCTGAAGCAGCAGAAGCAGCTTGTAGTTTACTAATGTCAGAGAATCTCTGTAATTTGTAAATAAACATAAACAATATGATTATTTAATTTCAATTATTTTAGCAAACCCATTATCAAATTCCGAATTAAAATGCTGCATAAATGCAATTAATGTATTGGCTGGAGATGCATGTAACCGTGCAAAGATAAGACGAAGTGGGGCTTTAAAAAAACTTTTAGAAATTGCGAAAAAATCAACATCTTATTGTGAAGTTTCAATGGTGTGTATTTATTTGAAGTAATTAAAAAAGCAATCATATTTATCAGTTTTGTTTTAGATATTGTCCGTATTAATCAATTTTCAATATGATAATTTGAGCATAGATTTTATGTTACGCGAAGGTTTGGTTGGAATTTTAATTAAAGAGTTAGACGCGTTTTTGAATTCAAATGATGAGGTTCGTAAAAAGAAAGTTGAAGAGAAATTGACAAGTGTTCAAGGAAAGAAGCGAAAATCTGCACCTGAAATAAATCAATCAAACTCCAAGGTTTTATTTCCACTTTTTTTTATATTATAGATAATTAACTAAAAACAAAATATTTTAAACAGAGTGCTAAATGGGAAGATTTCTTCGATGAAGAGTCTCCAGTTGGATCCCCATTAAATTTATCTCCATATAGTCCATGCAGCTCAAGAAGTTTATCGCCTGTTAGTAATTATTCTAAGGAAAGGACGCATTTTGATGCAGAATCCTATTCCCCAGTTTGTAGTGACGAAGATAATGACAGCGAAGATGAGGGTAACAATGTTAAAGAAAAATCCACGGACGATTGTGATGTCATGAAGTTATTGGATGCGGCTTTTAAAACAGAAACCAATATCGAAGAAAATGGTTCTGATATTGAAGAAGAGAAAAAAGACACTGGTAACTATCTTATTAAAGTAAATTAGGCCTATATTAAAAATTATATTTATTTTAATAGAACATACAACAGAGAAAGTATCTTCTAGAAATGCAATTGATATTATAGATAATTTATTATTAAGAGTCAGTTTGTTAGTGGCTAATCGAGTTGAATTAGGAAAACCTGAAACTCTCAATACTATTATTCATGCCATTAATGTGTTCGGGATCAATCATAACAGTTTTGGAAGTACCTTAACTAACATATTATCGTAATATTAAAAATTTTTTGATCACTAATTCACAATTGATAAACATATTTTTTTTTTATTCAGTGATAGCAAGTTCTTCCTAAAAATACTAAAACAAGATATTCCACACCAATTGTATAAAATGACTAGAAACGAGGATGTATGTTTTAAAAAAATTTGTTTTTTTTACAATTAAAATAATCAAATTTTACTTCTATTTTAGTTAAAATTTGGTGCCATAAATTTTATAGATACTTTAACATGTGTTGCCGAAACTGGTTATGGACGTGGTGAAATTATAAAACTATTAAAAAGTGAAGAAAATCATCAAAAAAGAGGTGCTATTGCTATATCATTTATTATTAAAAATCCACGTTTTATGTATTCATTAATGACGGAACATGATGTTTTAAATATTTTATTGACAACAGTTTTAAATAAAAATGATAAATTTAAAATTGAAGCAGCAGATGGAATAACATCGATTGCACAAAGTTTTAATATAAATATACCACCAACATATTGCGATAAAAATACCTATTCCGGAATTAGAGAATTTGACGAATCTCTTGATTTTATTGAAAATTCTGATAATAAAAATGATAATGATGTTTCCGATGAAGTGAAATTTTTAATACATCGTGGTTGTTCACAAATTCCTGTTAAATTTAGTAAAAAACTATTAACTCAAAATAGTGAAGTATTTAATTCAATGTTAAATAGTGACTTTCGTGAAAATAAAGAAGGTGAAGTACATTTAAAAGATTATACAGTACATGGAATAAAATACTTTTTAAATTTAATTAATTTAAAATCAAGAAAAGAATATTTTAACATTCCGCCAATTTATTATTTTGATTCAATATTAGAAGCATATGAATTAAGTCGTATGTATATAATGACTGATTTAGAAAAATATTTATTTGCAATATTAGTACATCGTTTAGATTGGCAAAGTTGTTTACGTGTATTTGAATGGTCATTAAAACATTTTAATCAAGAATTGTCAGAAATTGCAATAAATTACTATTTATCTTCAGAAATAGATGGAAAATGCAAAGTTGATTTATTTCGTGAAGCTGATTATTCAAAATATTCAAAAGAATGGTATCAAATGATAACAGATGCTATTTTAGTTAAATGTCAGAATATGTTTGTTAATTTTATATAAATTCTAATGAAAGTTAATTGATTTTTTTTTGCTCCGCTTTATTTATAATTTCAAGATTGTATTATAAGACTTAATATTCCTATTTTCATATTATTTTAATTAATATTTTAGAATTTATTTAAAATTTACAAAGAGAAAAAAAAAAGTTAAGAACAAAAATAAAATTTTTTTTAGTATAATTCTTAATCAAGTCTTAATTTAAATTGACGAAATAAATTAAAATATTTTTTAACTTTAAGATTAAAAAGAATCTATAAAATTATATTCTTTTTAAATGATGGTCGTATTGTTTTTCAAAACATAGTTTAATTTTACACTATATGTACTAAAACTTGATTAATTTATTCTAAGCTTCTATTATGCTTTTTAACCTTTCATTTTTATACGTATAATTTTGAGTTGTATTATTAAAATAAGATAACATCACATAACTTATAAAAATAATTAAATAGAGTTTAAAAATATTGAATTGTTTTTATTTTCCTAATATTTCTAATTTCAGTAAAAATTTTTTAGCAAGAGTAAAATTGTATTCATTATTCAAGTTATCAGATATTAAAAAATTATGATAAAGTGCTGGTCTGAAACATTTCTAGCTAACCGTTTATTTCCATTTTGACGGATTTATTGGATTTGGTTGATAGATTAGGACTATGATATCAGTTCTCTATTACAAATAACGATGTGATATTGCTTTGAAATCTTTCGAATGAGTTTGCACTCCATAGTCAAATAGTTTTTAAAATGAGTTTATTAGAATCTTGCAGCATTAAATAAGTTTCTATATGAGTTAAAATGTGATACGATAAAATGAATCCAAAGGAATAAATAAAATTTATTAAAATAAATTTGATATAAACCAATTATCGCAATAGCTGTGAAGAAAAAGAAAATGCTGAAAAGAAAAACAAATTATATTAATTTCTAGAAATATTTTAATAAAAAAAACTTTTACCAATTTTTACACTTTTTATTTCATATTTTTATATAATCTATTTTTTTTCCATCATTTTTAAATATATATATAATTCTTTTATAATTAATATAGTTTTTATATTTTTCGTTATATTTTTTTGTTTTATTTTTTTTTTCATTTTTTTTTGTTTTTTAAATTTATTTTTAAATTTTTATTTAATGTTTTTTTTTTACATTCATTTTCAAATTTTTTCACTTATATTATTTATCTTTTATTCTAAATTAAATATTTTTTTAATGTTTAATTTAAGTTTCCTAATTTTCACTTGTTTTTTTTTTTAATTTTTAATTAATAATACTTTATTTACTTCCTTCCATTTTTTTTACAGTCAGTTTTTTTTTTAATTTTTTTTTTTTTTATAATTTTCTTTATTTTCTTATCAATTTCTTAATGTGTAATGACATATTATTTAATTTAATTTAATTTTCTTTTTATTTAATAATAAAAGTTTTAATATTTATTTGTTATTTAATTTTTTATTTGTTTGTTAATATTAAAATTAATTATATATAACATTTATATTTTTTTTTTAAATACAATAATATAATTAGTACATTAAAAAAAAGGTTATTTATTTTCTAAAAATTTTATTAGGTAAATTTTTCTTTTAATTTAATTATATCTTTTTTTTATTTTTAATAATTGTTTTTATTTTTTTTAATTCTAATTTTAAACATTTACAGATTGGATTTTTTTTTTCTTTGTGGGTTTTATATTTTTTCTTAAGACTTGTTTAATGGTTCGGTTGAATTTTAACAAGAGGAAATAATTTAAATTAAAAAAAAAGCCATAGACACAGGCAAGTTCATATAAAAGTATATAATAAAGTGGATCTGCAAATACGTACAAAGAAATGAAAGAAGTAAATAAAAGAAAAATTAATCAAAAACTTTTATAAAATCTTTATACATATACCAATAGTTCCTTTAATGCGTATCTTAATTTTGGTAAATTGAATATTAAAAATAAGAAATTAATTTGACAAAGGTTTGCGAGCAGAGTTAAAAAATTCAAAAGTTCACTAAATATGATTGCTCGAGATAATAACAAATATGATTAATGGGTTAACTATGTCCTAATAGACTTGTACACCTTAATTTTGCATTATATATTTGGACATACCGTATTTTGTTTCTAAGTAATAATATATGGTATTCGACAAAATAAAAGTATATATATATGAATGCATTAGTAATTTGTATAAAGTTAAAATTTTTAATTGGTTTAGTTTAGAATTAAAAACTTCAAAATTCCAATTTCTTTATCAAATATTGAATTGGTTGGAGTTGGAGTTTATTTAGAAAAACATAAAAGTTGTGTAAAGTAATAAATTTTATAAAGTAATATTAAAAATACAAATAATATGCTAACAATAATTTAAAAATAAAATTACAATCTAATGAATTTTAATATAATTAATAATTTAATTTAATTCAATTTAATTTTTTTATTTTTTTAATAGTTTGTCTGTTGTATATTATGTGAAATTTTTTAGAAAGATAAATTCCGGACTCTATTAAAAAAAAGTTTAAGTTGAAGATTCAAATTTTAGGCCTTCAAGAACACAAACTTATAGCAAACATTTTTATTATCCAACTCCAATTAAAAGACAAATCAAAAGCAAATTTTTAGCAAAGGTTTAATACTATCTATTTTTTTCATTTTGATTCGTTTCTGCACCCACAACGAATGCTTGGGTTTTCGCTTTATTATTTTAAAACAAGTATTTAAATAGAGAGATAATATTAATTAAAAAATATAAGGAAAATGTTTAATTAATTAAAAATAATTATAATAAAATAAAAATTAATATTCTATTTGGTTATTAATTAGTTCGAAGTTTATTACGTTGTATATTTTATTATTTTTTTAATTTTTTTCTACTTTTAATTAATTTAAATTAAATATTTCGTACACGTTTTTTTTTTTTTTTATTTTCTTTATTCAAATGTTTACAAAGTTTATTTTAATTTGTTCTTTAATTTATTTAAAATAATTTTTTTTTTAATTTATTTTCTTATTTCTATTGCTAAAAAAAGAAAAACTTTATTTATATTTACAATTTATTTCTCGTATTTTCTTAATTTTATAAATTTTCCTATTAATTAATTTTTTTAATTATATGTATTTAAAATGCATATTTCTTTTCTTTAATTTTTTATGTGTTTATATATATATATATGTTTTTATTAAATAATATATTTAATATAGTTTTAAAATCACATTTCAATTATAGGTAAAATATAATATTTAGTATATTTTTTCTTTACATTAATTACAACTTAAATTAATTAAATTAATTAATTAAAAGAAATAGAAAATCGAATATAAATTAAATATAATATAATATGTTATAAAATTTGTTTGATTAATTTAAAATATTTTTAAATATTTATATTTTAAAATATTCTTGTGTTTTATTATAATTTTGAACCAATGACTTGCTATTTCAAACTAAAGTTAAAAAAATTCAAAAACACACTTTTGGAATGGGTTTAAATTCAAAATAATTAAAAAATTAATATTTATTTTTTGTTTTTAACTGAAATAAAATTTCTCATGTCAAATATTTAATATTAAATTTAATTAACAATACGAAAATTTTAGAAAAATAACTCAAATAATGGCCTTTATTTGAAGCTGCCATCCAGTTAATTGTACATTTATATTTATTTTTATAAAGTTGTAATTTATTTTGAATTTCTATATTTTTAATAAAAGTTAAATTAATGCATTTTTCTATTTACAATAAATTTTATAAATTAATTTTTATTTTTAATAAAAATTTTTCAATTAGTACTTTTAAAATTTATAATTTATTAGTAATATATTAATTTTAAAAGTACTGATTTTAAAAATTTGAACATAAAATTCGTTCGAGTATTTAATTACAACGAACATAATTTAAAAAATTTATTATTAAGAATATTCATGTGGAGTAATTTTTTTTTAAATACGATTTATTTCTAATAAAGAAAACCAAACTAAAAGTATAAATTATAAATTTAGCTTAGTGATTTCGTATTCAGTTTTTATGAAATATTAAAGTATATTTTGGTCGGGTACGGGTACAATACTAAAAATTCAGATTTGATACTTTTCCAAGATTCAGATCAAAATTATTTCTTTCAATTTAAAAATATGATAATAATAATTAATTTACATTTAAATAATTATTTTAGAAGTTTACAAAAAATATTCTTGAACAAAATGTAATATTTTTATAATTTATATTCAAATTTTGGACAAATTATAAAAAAAAAGCTTATTTCGCAATTATAGAATATTAAAATGAAGCCCTTAATTTGAATACAATTTTTGTTATTATATTTATTATCTATAACTAAATGTTTATTTTACCTTTTTTTACTATAACTAAAGCCATATTCAGATTTTTATTTTATAAATTTATGTAATTAATATTTTCGGAATTTTACGAAAAAATACTTTTCAAAATATAAGCATTTAAAATAAGCTAAAGAACATAAAAACTCGATTCTTAGACAAAAAAATAGCTTAAAATATATAAATTATCCAAATTACTGAATTTATTTTAATTTTAAAATAAAAATGTATAGATATTCATTTAAAGTTAGAAAAATTTTCATTTAAATTAAGAAAAAGTCTTCAGTTAAAATAAAAAAGGTAAAGATAAAATAAAATTTTTATTATAATAAATTAAATTTAATTTTTAAAGATGAAATTTGAAAAATCTGCGCTGAAAAAAAATATGTTAATCAAAGAAATGGAAATATATATAGCAATTTTATGAAATAAATGTTTAACACCGTTTGTTTTTTTTTTTAATGGTTTTAAATATTTAATTTTTTTTTTTTTGTTTATACTAATTACACATATTTTATGTAAAAAGTGTACAAAACCAGTCTTTAAATATACATATATATATATATATAATTTTTAAAAAGTATCTTTTTATAATTCTTTATTATTTAAAATATTTTAAATTTTTTAATTTTTTTTTACAATAATAATTTATAACAAATCAAATAAGAAAGGTATCATCTTTTATTTAATATATATTTTATTTAAGTGTAATTTATTAATAATAGAGTATTTTTTAATTTTTGTTTTATTAATTTAAATAAAAATTATTTATATTTATAAATTATAAACTATATATATAGGTAATATAATTTAGAAATATAAATTAACTTTTATTTTAATTAATTTTTATTTTTTATATTAAATATTCATTAATCAAATATATATATATTTATATATTGAATTTAATTAGCTTTTTTTTAAATAGTTTGTTTATTTATATAAATATATTTATAATTTAATATTATTATACTTTTAATCGCAAATGTTTTTTAAATTAATTTAGTTTAATTAATTTTTATATATAATACAAAAACAAAGATAAAATTATTTCTTATATAGTTTTTTTTTTTTAAATATTAAATTATAAAAAAAAAAATTGTATTAATATTTATAAATATATTTGTTTTTTATTTGTTTTTTTTTTGTATATATACATATTAATTTTAAAAATTTGTTTTTATGCACAATTAATTAATAATTAATTTAAAATTAAAAAATTATAAAATAAACAAAAAAAAATTGTATAAAAGCTAATTTTTTTTTGTATTTTGTTTTGTATTTTTCGCAATATTAAAAATATAAAAAACTTTTTTATAAATATACATAAATATATATACATATAAGTATGTTTATATGTATATATTATATAAATGAATTTGTTTATTTATAATTAGGTTTATTTTTTATTAATTATTTTTTTACAGAATAATGGTTGTTATTATTAATGGATTTATATATGTATTTATTTAATTATAAAAATTTTCATTCATTCAGGCAGGTTTTTTTTTTGTGTTTTTTCGGTTTTTTTTTTTAATTTTTTTTTTTTTTTGTTTTATAGTTTTATTTGCATTCAGAAATTTTGAACAGATTCGTACAATTTCATTATTTTTCAATTTTATCGCCTATATATTAAGAATAATATTTAAAAATTTGTTTTATCATTCACACTTTTATATAAATAATAATTTATTTAATTTTATTTTGTGATATTTATAATTTTTTATAAATATTAATTTTCTATTTTGTGATTTTTTTTTTTTTTCTTATTTTGAACAAATTTATATTAATGTTCTATAGCATTAATAGGTTGTTTATTTTTTGTAATTAATTTATTATATACTTTAGTTTTGGTGACAGGGTGATTTTTTAAAATATGAAAATACTATTAATATTAATTACTTTAATAGATTTGACTTTAATTACCCTGATATCGTAAAAGTGTTTGCGGAATCGTGAATACAATGTCGCATGATCGTTAATGTAAACTTCAAAAATTGATCGTAAATTCATTTTACATTGTATTCGCGACCCATTTTCACGACGCGTGTTGTCAAATTGAGTATCGAAAATTTTTTTGATACACAAATAAAAAAATTAAAAGTTATTTGAATTTTGAAGTTTTAATTCGATTTTGGTCAGTTGAATTTTATTTTTGTGGTGGTGTGGTGAATTGAAAAAAAAATTCATGGAAGAAAAGTAAGTAAATTCAAAGATTGTTTCTATAGAAAAAAGTTTAATTTCTTGATATTGCATTTTGACGCAATCGGAATTTTAAAAAAAAACACATTGTATTTTTGGCACAATGTGTTCAGAAATTTTACATTGTTTTATTTTCACATTGTATCAGTTTCAAGTTTTTTTTACGACATTTACGATGTCACCCTTACTTTAATTGAAAAAAAAAAATTTTTAAAGAAAAGTATGTAAGAAAATATTGTTTAAATAAAATTGGTTTAAAAAAGTTAATTAAATAAATACAATTAAGGTCTTGACTTAAAGAAATTCATCCCAAAAAAATAGTTAATACAATTTGATACAAAAATATACATACGGATTTTATACTAAATATAAACCAAATTTATATACAAAATTCTGCAGAGAAAATCCAATTTGGAGTCTTTGAAAATAAATAAGTATTAGTATTAATAAAACTCTTTTTCTTTAGTACGAACAGAATATGACATTAAGTTTAATTATGAGTTACATTACTAGTGACATTAATAAAATTTAATTAATATTAATAAATCAATCCAAGGACTGAATGATACGTTTATACTTACATTTAAATAATACAAAAAAAAAAAAGCTATGACTCAAAACCACCCTGTACATATATGTTAGCGCCAATGTTGTAGAGAATTTCAAAGTGAGAATTAATTCTTAAAAAAAGAAAATAAAATTTGTGCAATATTTTTTTTTAAATTAAAAACTAATTTTTTTTTTTTTGACTAGAAATTTAAAATAATTATTAATAATTATATTTCAGAAAATATAATTTAAATAATTAAAAAACGACAAAATAAAAAAAAATACATATATAAAAGTTAAAATCGAAAATGAAATTCCTATAAAGAAAGAAAATTTAAAAAAAAAATGTGATTAAATAATTGAATTATGCTACTATTAAATTAAAAAAAAACCTAAATTTTATTAAATTAATAGCTAATGAAAAAAATTAAAATATTTTATTAATTTTTACAGATGAAAAATTCCGTTATCTTTTTATTTAAAATTCTAAGGAAAATAAAAAAAAGTCCTACTTAAAATTAAAAAAAAAAAATTAATTAAATTTAATAGTCATTTTAAGTTAAATATATATATATATATATATATATATATATATATAACTCTTATAAAATATAAATTATAAAAAAAAAATTAATCTATTTTATGCTTAATTTAATTTTAAAATTTACTTTCACTGATTTTTAATTTTTGTGTATGTATGTGTATTTTAATTGTATGTAAATGTACTTTTACTTTAATTTGTTTTTGTGTATGTTTTGTTTTATTTTATAAATACTTTTTTGTTTTTCTTTTAATGTTTTATATAAATATTTTTTTTTTAATATGTGATTTTATTTTTAAATACTTTGTTTCTGTTTGTTTGTTTTTGTTGTTGTTGTTGTTGTTTTTTTTTAACCTACGACATCTAATTTTTGAGCATCTGTAATAGCTACAGATGTAATGTCATTATCAATTTGATTTAATGGATGTTGCATTGTTTGTTGTGATTGATGATGATTATGATTATGATGATGAATAATACCACCACCACCACCAGCCGATATAACAACATCCAATGGAACAGTTTGTATTGGTGGTATCATAATAATGCCATCAGATGGAGTTGTTTGTATATCACCAGTACCAATTATAGTTGATCCATTATTTAATATAGTTGTTTGTTGTTGATTTCCATCGTTATCAGAAGAGCCAATTGCAGCAGCATTTATATTTATATTAGTTAACTGATTTGAATTTAATGTGCTACTAATATTACCATTACTACAGATTTTACTGTATAAATCCGGTGTTGCTGTAGTAACTTCTTCAAATTCTGTACGAATTGCTGTACGTTTTAATAGTTGTAAATTTGATGGTAAATATGATAATATATTATATATAAGGCATATATCTTCACTTGATGTCCATACACCGGGACGTTTATTATGATATAATTTGGCATATGTGTATATATTTGCTGTACGATCATATTCCATTTCCATTGCTAATGATGTTATTGCACAAAATGTACATGCCTGAGCTCCACCATATCTATAATATATTAAAAATAATAAAAAATTTATTTGAAATTTAATTGGGTACATTTAAATTAAATTATAATAAAAAAAAAATGGTTACCTATCGACAACAACAATTGGTCCATTACGATAATCACTGGTACGATCATGTACATCAACAATAAAATCATAAATACTATTTGGGTTTGTCATTTCTGGCCAACTAGGACAATGTAACATTTTAACATTTAATTCATAATCATCCTGTATTGATTGTATAACAAAATCACGACTAACATAGTCACTTTTATTTGTTTTACTTAAAAATTTAACACGATAACAATCGCTTTCAATGGGTTGTGTTTCATCAGGCCAAAATTGTGCAAATGTCTATTAATATCAATGAAATAATTAATATTTTAATTATTATATATATAAATATTAATATCATTATATAAAACTTACAATTTCATCTAATGATGATAATAATACAATTGTTTGAGCATTATGATCCCATACCATTTGCCAAAAATCTTTAACTGTATGTGACATTGGATGTTGGGTTACAATAAAATCTCTTAAACGTCTGAATCCCTGTAACCATGATGCATTTATATAATCACTACCATCTTCACCTGGTTTTGGTGTTAAATGTACCCGACTACCTTCAATTGGAAATATAGCACCACGATTTTTAATTGAATTTACTTGTTTCATTGCTGATGCAATATGAATATCTTTTGTTTGAAATTGTATTATATTTTTATATTGATTTTCCAAAAATGTTTGATTATTTTTAATATCTTCAATTTGATCACGACGTAAATTTGTTTCTTGACTTGCAATTGCTTCAACTAATGCATCATGTATAAATATATATTGTTCTTCAGTTTGAACTAAGAAATTTCTTTGATTTCGTATATGTCGTAAGAAACCAAATACATTAATAACACCTTTTGCAGCTATTTGTTTTAACATTGCATCTAAAACTATATATGTGCCGGTACGGCCAACACCAGCGCTAAAATGAATTTAAAAAAATTATTAAAAATTAGAATTTGTGGGGGCAGAATATACATAAGTATAATATAAAGATTATATTTACCTGCAATGTACAACAATTGGTCCAGCATCTGGTGGATTTGCTATTGATGATTTTTTAACAAAATTTAATACTGGTAATGGATGATCTGGTGTACCATGATCTGGCCAATTTGTATAATGATATTGATAAACAATTTTTTCACTATTAATTTGCTTCTTTTTCTTTAACTGAAAAATATATAAAATTTAAATAAAATTGAATTATAATAAAAGTAATTCATACTAAATTTACTCACCTTTAAATGTTTAATTTGTAATGTTCTCACTGTATATGTTGCCATTACCTCTTCTTCAATTAATTTAACTTGTATAACACCATAACTTTCTGTACCATCTTTTGGCCAATACATATCACATTTACGACGACCTCTTTCAACTAAATTTGTTATCATAACAATTATTGAAACTCTCTGTTCCCATATCATACGCCAAAAACAATCAAATGTATCTGGTAATGGTCCTTGTGTACCAACAAATGCTCTTGATTTTTGATAACCATCAATAAAAATATAATCTAGGCCTTTCTTTTGTCCAGGCATTGGATGTAAATGTACACGACTATGATCATCTGTAAATAAAGGTAAAAAAATAATAAAAATATTAAATAAGTTTTCTGTTTTTATGAATAAATTTCTAATATTTTTCAATTACTTTCAGAAAACAGGACCTTCCTTAACTGTTTGTAATTTTTTTTATAATAAAACTATATGTTTAATGGCTATTGAATTTATAAAGTGATGTAAAGGTATACTGCCATAATCTAATCCAATTTATTTAAAAATCAATCGAATTGTTAAAATAATAATCATTATATTAAATGGTTATAATATAAGAATGGAATGATGGAATCCATATATACGGACCATTTTAATGAAATATTTTTATTATTATTTTATGATCTATACGTATAAAATCGTAAACCCATTAGTTTAATGAATTTGAAAATCAATTTTGATTAAAAGTAGGTGGATGATGGAAGATAGAATTAGGTAATAGAATATACTTTCAATAATTACTATATATTGGTATTAAAATTTAATGATTATTTAATTCAGTCTGGTTAAATCGAATTTTTTTTGTTGTTGTTATAAATTGAATTAAATTGAATTAAATTAAATTAAAATTAAAGTTAATAAATATAGGGAAGACAATAGAGTAATGTTAATTTGGTATAATAATATAATTAAATTGATTTTGGTAATATAATAGATTCCACCCTTTTAATCATGAATATAATTTTATAAATCTGATTAAATATAAAAAAAATTCTATTAGTACATTTATTGAGTTTTTAGCACATTTTCAAAAAATTTTTTAAAAAAATATGCCTATATATAGTTTCACTCTGTCTGTATGTCCGTATATTTACACCGTAGTTCTGCACCATTTATAAAAAAAAAAATTATATTTCAACTACAGATAAAAACTAAATTTCATGGAAGAACTTGTTTTTATAGCTTCGTTACGTATCGGAGCTGCAACCCTCTAAAGTCCGGAATAGTCCTATATTCAAATTGTTATTACAAGAATTCTCTAAGGTACATTTCCAACCTAAAAACGGCAATAAAAAGTTGCTTTTATAAGCTTAATAAAAATAAATATATAAATATTTAGGGTTGCCATACGGTACTTTAATTTACACCTATGCAAAACTCAATTTTGAAAAAAAATTTCACGACTTTTCATATCTTCTGAACGGTTAAAGCTAAGAACTTGAAATTTTTGGATTTTTAGAAATTAGTGTAGAAGTAATTTTAGAAAATTGCTTTGTGAAGCTAACTGTTTAGGAGCTGTAACGGGTAAAAAAATTTAAACTTTACTTTTTTTAAACACATGTACCCTGAATACCTGTACAAATTTTTTTTTTAAGTCATATACAGAAATTAAAGATCAAATATTATATTTTTATTAATTATAAATTAAAGAGTTTCCTTAAAATTGAAGAAAGTTTCTCTAAGTTTTTAACCATTTAAAAAAAATTCTAAGAAAAGTTCAAATTTTGGTGCAAGTCACAATCTATTTCCTTGAAATGGAGAAGTTTGTGTGAAGGCAGGGTGATTAGACCCTTGAGAACCAGCATACATTTGCAAAAATAATTTTGGAGTCTTATGTATTTAATGTTAACGGGTTTTCTTGATTCACGCAGAATAATGAGTTTGGTTGTCGTTGCCGTCGGATATAAGCTTAACTTCAGAGGCTGTAACTACAAATTAACAGTTCTTAAAACTTCATTGAGGTACTCACAGCTGAAAGTTTGTTATTATTTTTAACAGTAAGATAAGAGAACTTTCTTAATGTTGGTGACTGCCCTAAATTCGGCTGTGACAACCGAATTTTTTTGTTGAAAAATTCATTCCAAGTGTATTCAGTTGTTGTCACTTCGTCCAATCAGCTGTAATAACTTTCTTGTTCAGCTACCACAACTTCTATTTTAATACCATAACCACGGCAAAGTTAACACAGGAAACGTTCGGTTCTCATAACTTCCATTTAGTTTTGAAAACTGTATATCAGTTCTTTTTACTCAGTATTTTAAAATTATTACACGCATTTTCATTCTCGTTTACTATATAGAGAGTAAAGAAGAAGATTCAAGAAATAAGAAGTAGTAAGCAAACTTCTCAAATTAAAAGCCATAAAATTGTCGCAGCGTCTTTTGACAGTTGTGGTAACCTCTCCAGTTTTATGCATGTTGCATTGCGCTCACATTCTAAAATATGGATTTCATTACTATTCATAATTAATAACTGAACTGATGAAATTTATAAATTACTAGCTAATTCGCGGTGCGCGTTGCTGCGCCTCTCAATAGAGGTTTAATTGAAGTTGATGTTACTTCAAAAAGTTAACACAAAAATTACACACGGTTTACACATGTAAATTTTAAAATGTATGAAAGCAATCTTTTTAAAACGATTTTTCTAGGATTATTCTAGTAATTTTTGAAACTTTCTGTAATTCAAAGCGGTACAAACTACTTTCCAAATTTTGAAGTAATTTACTTCCAAAAACATTTTTTTGGAAAATCGTAGGACCGACTGTTAACAGACTCAACTCCATTTTCAAGTTGCTTCACACATATAAAATTTGAGGTAAACCGGTCAAATCGTTTCTAATTTAGAGTTAAGTAACGCAAAAATCTATTAAAAGCCACTGTGCCCCACTGGGTTAACGGAACTACACTTTCTCTTTGGGCAAAGCAGTATTGCACAAAATTGGACGTAATTTGCTTCCGAATCACTCAACAAAATTTTTTGAGGCTTTCTTTTTAGCCAAAGCAGTACTTCGCAAATTTTGACAATATTATCTTCCAAAATTATTTTGACCAACCGTCGGGCCGACTTGGGTTAACAAATTCCAAAACTGTCAATAGTGTCAACTCAATTCTCAAGGAGCATCACGTACACAAAATTTGAAGTCAATTGGTCAAACCGTTTCGAATTTAGAGTAAAGTATTGAAAAAACCTATAAAAAGCTGTTGGGCCGCAATAGGTTAATGGAACTCAACAAAATTTTTTTTGGGGCTTTCTTTTAAGCCAAAGCAGAATTTCGTAAAATCGGACAAAATTTGGACCCAAAATTTTTTTTTACCACCTGTCGGCCCGACATGGGTTAACAAATTCCAAAACTGTTAATAGTGTCTACTCAATTCTCAAAGAGCATCACGTATACAAAATTTGAAGTCAATCGGTCAAACCGTTTTCATTTTAGAACAAAGAAGTTTAAATACTTGCACCACAGCCCCAACTTGGCGGTCCGTTAGAGCAAAATTTTTGGGCCACGATTTCTTTCCGTACCCAAAAACCTCTATATACAAATTTTCATGAAAATCGGCTGGGCAGTTTAGGAGTCTATTCGCTACAAACAAACAAACAAACAAACATACAAACAAACAAACAAATAAACAAACTTTCGCTTTTATATATATAGATAATATTATCAATTTGTATATATTTTTTTCCCAAATCTCAATATGAAAGATTGTATAGTTTTGGAAAGGTGATTTTTAAAAAACCCTTGATTTCATTACTTGTCTTTTTTTTTAAATATAATTTACCATAATGTAAGAGTATATACCTTGGTTGTATGATAACGGATGATGGTGATAACACCAGCCAATAAATCAAACCTAGGATTCTTCTAGCTAACAGATGCTATTTTGGGTTAATCAAACAAATGAAATCCAAATATATCAGCTATAAAACGAAGATAACGCTGTACAACACCCTCATTGTTCCAGTATTGCTTTATGTCTCAGAATCATGGACAATGTCGAAAAACGATGAAAATTTGGTAGATGCATTTGAGAGGAAAATCCTACGAAAGATCTTTGGTCCTGTAAATATAAATGGGTATTGGAGACATAGATATAACCAAGAACTGTACGCACTCTACGACAATATAAACCTAGTCAGGAGAGTAAAACTACAAAGACTGCGTTGGCTAGAACATGTTATAAGAAGGGAAGAAAATTGTCCGGTGAGAATGGTTTTTGAATCCAACCCATATGGTGTACGTAGCAGAGGCAGACCAAAACTAAGATGGAAAGAAGGAGTAGAACAGGACTATCGAAATTTGGGTTTGCCGGGCTTATGGAGAACAGCTGCCCAGGATAGAGACCAATGGAGAAATTATCTGAAGTCGGCCGGAGACTCTAGAGTCTCGTAGAGCCATTTATATATATATAATGTAAGAGTTAAGAAGATACTATTAGATATACCCTTTTGGGATAATAATGACTATAATTGTGATGCTAATATTTTTAAATATCAATTTCTATTTGCCTTAACTAATTTCAAAAATAATATCTTTAAAAATAATTATTAATCAAAATAATTTTAAATAATGTTAAAATAATAATGCGATTCATACATATTTTATTAAAGTTTAACATTTCTTCTATTTTATTTTGTATTAAATTGCATATTTCAAAAAAAATTAGGTTAGGTTCAAATAAAATAATTGAAAAAATCAAGTACTTAAATGAAGCCAATTAAAAAAAAAATAAGAAAGGATTTCCTTTTTGCAATGATTTAAAAAAAAATAAACATATTCAAGAATACTTATCTTTATCAGTATTTTTGTATTTTTATAAATGATAAGTATATATATATATCATTGAAAAATTCTACAATATTTCAAATTCAGTTTCAAGATTTTATAATAATTAGATTGAAAGATAAAATTAAAAAATAAAAAACAAATGCAGATAATCAAATAAACAATGAAAATCAAATTAAATAAACAAAAAAAAACAAAAAAAAAAAAAAAAGAAAAAAATAAATTAAAATCAAAGAAAAAGTCAAATATACTTATAATAGTTCAAAATTCAGAACAAATACTTATTCACTTTCAATTCTTCTAATTATTATACATGAATGAGTTGTTGTTTTTATACCCGTATGACTATATAGTCCAAGGGTATAATAAATTTGCCATTACGTTTGTGACGCAGAGAAGGAGGGGAGGTAGATATAGACTCAAGTGTATGGATCGGATCAGAATCGAAAAATAAATCGATTTAGCTATGTATGTCCGTCCGTCCGTCTGTCTGTCCGTCCGTCTGTCCGTCCGTCCGTCATCACGATAACTCAAAAAGTAAAGGAGCTAGGATTATGAAATTTTCACAAATTCGTTTTTATGCAAAAAACGGAATCGAGTTTGAAATTCAGCCATTTTGGTCCACGGGTTCGAGTACCTGCCATACAACTTCTAATTTTATACGAGCATTACTCTATACCTATGGAAGCTGCGTGTCTGAAATTTTGCCAAAAGTAGTTTAGTATAATGGCCAAAGTTACTGCAAAATTTGGTTGGTCTACTGCAGAGGGTTCGAGTAGCTGCCATACAACTCCTTCTTTTATATGAGCTTTACACTACACCTGATGAAGCTGGGTGTCTGAAATTTTGCAAAAAATAGTTTAGTGTAATGGCCAAAGTTACTGCAAAATTTAGTTGGTGTACTGCTGAGGGTTCGAGTAGCTGCCATACAACTCCTTTTTTTATATGAGGATTACACTACACCAAATGAAGCTGGGTGTCTAAAATTTTGCCAAAAATAGTTTAGTGTAATGGCCAAAGTTACTGCAAAATTTGGTTGTTCTACTGCAAAGGGTTCTAGTTGCTGCCATACAACTTCTTCTTTTATATGAGCATTACTCTACACCTAATAAAGCTGAATGTTTGAAATTTTGCCAAAAGTAGTTAACCGGATGATATAATGTATATGTTACGGTCATACGAGTATCCCAGAGTTGACACAGTCTACTCTACTACACTCTTCCTCGTTTTTTGCATCATTTTATTTTTTAACTAATACATATATGTATACATAAACGGCATATTTTATATTATATATATGTGTGGCTTTATCAAATAAAGATTTTTGACCTTAATTTATAAGAGGACGCGTTATAAAAATATTTTCATTCATTTTATTGATTTTATCTATAAGTGTATGCGTGTGTTTTTTTTTGTAATTGTGTTATTCTTGTAAACGATTGAAAGCTTTTTTTCCATTCGATAATTGAATCAATGAATAATTGAATATTTTATGTAATCATATCCCGTGAAAGACCTTATCACTTAACTATAATAATTCCTTTAAAGTAAACTTTAAGTTACAACAACAATATGAACCTAAAAATATGCAATATTTTTTATACAGAAAAAGTACTTCTCAAAAAAAGTTAACTAAGGACATTATTACAGGCGGAGGATATATTTAACCTTAAATGAAAACATAATACTTTCAGTTAACATTTTTAATTTTAAGTGAAGACATTTTTATATGAAAACTTTTTATTTTATTTATTTATTTATTTATTAAATTTAATAATTCAAATCAAATCACATTAGACTTTGGAATATTACTAACATCATATTAATAACAGGGCTATTATAGGTTCAATACTAATTATTGTTATTTAATGAAAAGTATGTTTTTATTTTATTTATATTACATATTTTATATTTAAACTTAATTTGAACCACACGGGGATTTTGTATATGTTTCAATAATTTTTCAATTAAATATTTTATGACCTGATGTACGGGAAATTGAAATGGAAACAATTCCTAGGTTAATAAGGCAAATGCTCGAGTTCCTTAATTTTATTTTAATTACTTAATATTGTCTTGATCCACATATAATTTTGTTTATGTCTCAATAATTTTTCAATTAAATATTTTATGACCTGTACCCAGGTTAATAAGGCAAATGCTCGAATTCCTTAATTTTATTTTATTTACTTATTATTACCTTCGACTGTACCTAATCAAAATCTAATTGTACCTTCTAAAAGAGACATAGAGCAATTAAAATGAAACCTCTTATAAGTTAAAAATATAAATGACTTAATAGGTCAATATGGTGACTTATATTTAAATTATTTAAATTATAAAACTAAGTCAAAGTTTAAGATGATAAATTAAACTTCAGGAAGACAGACAAGTTGAATTTATACTAAATTTTTCATTTTTTAAAAAAAGTACAATATTTCTCACAATAGTACTAATACAATAGTACTTAAAAAAACATAAGCAATATTAATTGAGAATTGGATTCGGTTAACCCATTACCAAATAAAAAAATTCTAAAAAAAAACCAAATCTTATTATGTTATAAAAATGCTGCTTTCAATATGATCTCTTTTATGCCTATCTACATGGAGTACCAAAATGTTTACTATAAACATATTATAATATATAATACATATTATATATGTATGAAATATTCATAAATAAAAATTTAAGGATAAAGACTCACGGCTTTGTTTTGCTGTTGGTAATGCATCTATTGTATAAATCAATAAAATTCTTATCTGTACATATATATATATATATACGTATAGATAGATGATGTTGTATATATATATTTATGTAACATTTGGATGGCATACATTATAAACAAGCTCATACACATGTATATGTATTTAGATAATGCATATTATATTATATATGTTTCTCTATAATATATGCAAAATGATTGTTTTATATAAATATATATATACAAATACTACATGACTTTATTTATAATGTATTCAAATATACCAGAGAAATTTTGTTGTTATTGGTATACAATTAAGTATCAAAAGTAAGAAAACCCCCAACAAATTATTTATACTTTTAAAATTCATTCAATACAATTCGATTCCATTAAATCACAATTCATGTGCATGTGCACCTCTGCATATAATAGAATATGTATGTATATAAGTTATATAAGAATATATATAACTATATATATATATGTATATATATTGTGAAAATAGTGAAAATTGCTTTGTGATAATAACTATAATTTTACCATTTTGTTCTTAAATTGCAAATGATTTCCACATCTTTTATACTTTATTTATGCTTTTTTATAGTTAATGTGGCGTGTAGCCTTGTCAAAAGTGTGTAGGTAGGTATATTTGTACAAATGTTTTGTTTAAAATGTATAGTTATTGTGCAATATTTTGTGTTTTCGGCATAAACAGAACACTTTTAAAATTGAAGAGAAAAATTTTTTTAAAAATTGATAGAAGAGAAATTAAAAACATACAAAATGAACATCGAAAATGAATTAAATTAAAAAAAATTGTTTTCTTTTTTTTGTGATATACACATTGGGTTCGAAAGATTGAATTCCTTAATAGTTTTAACAATATCCAGATTAAAAATTGGTATTAAAACAACTGAAACTATATAAAAGTTCAATTTAAATAAAAATTTTTAAAATTATTATGGTATTATAGTGATGTAGGTTTTTCTTTTGTAATGTGTACGCAAATATTTTGTATTTAAATTCGAAAAAGATGAAAATCTTTATTGTGCCGCATCTTACAGTAAAATTAATGTTTGTTGTATAAAGTTTCGGGGTCTATCTGAGAAAAAATTCTGAATGAATTATCTTGAAAAAAAAAAAATCCGAAAAACCCAAAATCTTGAAATAAAAAATCGAATTTTAAAATCCTATAAAATTTAGAATCCCCCATAAACATAATATATAGATATTCTGTAAAAGGCTCATAATTCTGATTTTGTATTTAACTTAACTTTAATTTTAAGGATTTTGTAACATTCGGAATTTTTTTGGAGTACTTTCGTTAAAGGACAGCCAGAAGGGTCTATCACAGCATAAGACAGGAGCAGTTTATAGGAGCACATACTATAACTCCGCAAATGATATCGACAGAAGCTTTTAAATAATATTTGAAAAAACTGATTTGGTTTTGAGCGTTTGAATGAAATATTTTCAAATAAAATAAAAAAACGAGTACTTAAATTTTAGTTTCAGTAATTTTTATTTTTAATACAAAAACGTATTTTGACTATTAATGGCAGACTTCTTCAGTGTTGGTATTCAATTCACTAAACACTTCCAACCATTTTCTATGTAATTTTAAGCTAAAACTAAAATAAGCTAGAGAATGTTATGTGAGAAACTTAACTTTAATAAAGCTCAAAACGGGACGGAACAATTTATACTTATGACAAAAATTCCTACAAAAATAGGATTCAGTTCATTCAGAACTAAAATAATTGAAATATAAGTATAATTGAAAATTAATCAACATATTTTTAACTTGAATTGTATTATAAAAAGTACTTATTATTTTTTTATATTAAATTATCAAATGTAAATTTAAATTCGAATATATTCGATATTTATGTTAAATACATCATATTATATAATATATAGTAACTTAAATTAATTTTTTGTAATTGTGTCTTGTGGAATTGTGTCTAGTGGAATTGTTCTAGTGGAATCAACCGGTCACGATACATACATAATATATATGTAAATAAAAAAAATGAATTATATACTTACATGCAATTATATTAAGATAACGATTTTTTCTTTTATTTTCTGGATGTTGTGAATGTTCACATGGTAAATCTTCAACAATTGATTCATTTTGTATTGCTTCATATTCTCTACTAAATCCAATGTCACCATCAGCATGTAATGATGCAACATGTTTTGTAAATTCATTTACTGGTACAGCAGCACGTATTTCACCACCAACTTCAATTGGTACTTCCCAATCAACTTGTGGTATTGTTGGGTGATTTGGTGGATCATCCAAATAATAATAGGCTGCATGAAAGCATTTCCTGCTTTTGTATTGAAAAGAAAATCAAAATAATGGAAAAAAAATTAAAACATTGGAAATATTGGGAAAAAATTTTAAAAGAAAAACTAAAAGTAAAACAAATTTAAAATTGAAATTAAATTAAAAATAAATCTTTTATTAATTTATTCAAATAATAAAAGTTTATATCAATGTATAAAGGTTTTGTTCTTTTAATAAAAAAAAAATTAAATATATATAAATATATATATATATATATTTTGCATTTATCATGGAAATTATTTTACTGTTTAAAGAAAAAAAAATTAATTATTTATTTTTTGAAAAAGACAAAAGAAAATTATCGACAAAAAGAAAATTGTGGTAGAAAATGGTAAAAGAAAGAATTATTTTTGGAATTATTAAACTTTTTTAATTCAAAATATAATTATTGATTCCAGGATTAAATGAATTTCAGTTGTCACAATATACATATATAAAAAAAATTACTTTTAATAAAAATTAAAAAAATATCTTAAGAGATTAAATTTAATAAAAGATTCTCTTAATGGATTGCAATTTTTAAATAAAATTTAATCATTATTAATGCCCCGACTGAATATGTTCAACGAGTACTAAGATATACTGTATGATTAATATACCATCGAAGGAACTAAAGCTAAAAAATCCCTAAATTAACGAAATTTTCATTTTATAAAAAGAGCAAGAGCAGAAATAATTTCTTTAGAGAATAAAACTAGTTTTATTAAATTCGATATGATTATGCAATGATAAGATTAGCCCCGTATTAAGGAATTTTAAATTAAAAGCCTAAAAGTATGCAATTTTTTATCCATGTTGATACACCTATGTCCATATTATTTTTAGCTTTAATTTAGTATATTTTTTGTCATCAAGACGATTTTAATTAAGAATATTTTAATATTTTTTAAAAATTTTCATTCTAATTGAAATTTTTAACCAGTGCCTCCCTATAGATCAGGATTTGAATAATTTCTTTTTAAAGAAAGTTTGAGTGAAATTTTCCTTTGAAAGTTTGATTTTCTTAGTTTCGTCAACGTTATTTAATCTATTATTACTTCGAAACTATATTTTTAACTTAAAAAAATAAAGTAAAAATCTGGTACATTCAAGGAGCAAACATTGCAAATCTATTTTAATTTATAACTTCATTAACTAGCATAATATTTAATTAAACTATTTATAATAATATATCGTAAAATGTAATACATTCAAAATTTATATAATATGGGTCTGATTTATTAATTTCAATTATCAGATATGTTTATTAAAAAGAGTTAATTCTAAAGTTTTTTAAAAACAATTTCGAAAATCTATAAAAGAAATATTAAAATAATTGGATAATGAATTCTCATATTTATTAAACAATGGAAATTGAGTATTAATTATATATTTTAATATGTTTGAAGTACAAGAATTAAATAATTTTGTTACTTTTAATGAACTAAGGTATGTAACCACTCCTTCACTGAGGCCTTTAAACCAATTTTTTTTTTAATTAAACTTTTTTTTTTTTTAATTAAACTTTATTTATTCCAATTTCTCAAATTTACCTTAACCTAAAAAAGTTTACAAAAATGTTTCTTATCTGTATTTTATTTTTTTTTAACATCTAAAAATATAATTATTTTTTTATGTTAAGTTATGTCAATATTAATTTAGCTTACTCTAATTTTTAATATACATATATTTATATAATTTTATATCTTTCAAATTTCATTGTAAAAAATGTTGTAAAAAACAATGTTTATTCTTTTAATTTTTCTAAAAAACCTAAACTATCTTAACCTAATTTAAAAACTTAGCCTACCTTACACTAGTATACATACTAAAAAATATGTTTCTATATATTTCATGATGTACCTAACCACCAACAGTTTTGCCTAATTAATGTATCCTTATGAGGAATACTCATGTCATACTTAAGGAGATCTCTATTAATGTTACCAGGATCATATTCTATAGTTTTACATGTAGCCCGTCTACTATAGTGATATAGTATAGGGACATGATTCAGGTTTTGAATATAACCATTTTTATCAAGATATATAAAATGCTCTGGTGCTATAAAACCCGAGAGCAGAGTTTTTTTAATGTACTCCTCATTGTGGTAATATATATGAGATATAAGACCATTTTCTGGAGTATTTGTTGCTCTAACATAATGATTTCGAATTAATTTTATCATAAAATTATCGATTCTACTTATGTTTGCTTCTTTGTACAAATATTTATTTGAATAAAAACATTTGTATTCAGATTCTGGTTTGTGTGATTTACTTATACATACTCTTATGCACTTTCTTTCAAATTTTCTGATTTTTTCCATGAGACTGTCGCTTATATTATACCATACTGGTATACCATATGATAGAAGTGGTCTGATCAATGTAAGGTATGCTATGATTTTAACTTTATTGATGAGCGCCTTATTATAAAAAAGATTTTTACATGCATAAAATGCTTTGATGCCTTTATCTGTTACACTTTTTACATGGTGTATATAGTTCAGATTTCTATGTAGGTAAACTCCTAGGTACTTCACAGTTTTTTTGGTAGCTATCTCGATTCTGTTGGGTGCCTTTATAATGAACTTTTTCCAGTTTTTCTTATAATTGTAATTAAGGTTACAATAAGTATTTCTAAATAATATGCTTTCGCACTTGCTAAAATTAATTTTTAGTAACCATATTTTACAGAAATCTATAATAATGTTGAACATTTTCTGAACGGATTGTTGAGCTTGATCCACCCTATTACTGGCAGAGTAAATAATTATGTCATCCACAAAGGCTATAGAATAATTAAATCCTTTGACCAATTCTAACATTTTTAGCATGTCGATGATATAAATCGAAAATAAAATTGGTGAATTTACTGCACCTTGTTGCAGTCCATTACCCAATTGACAAATTTTTGGATAAAGTTCGGTTTCATGTCTTTCTATATAAAATTTATTGTCGCTAATCATATCTTGTATTAAAGCTACTAGATGTTGTGGGAATTTATACTTATATAGCAGTTTATATATTAGGCCATCAATCCAAACAGAGTTGAATGCTTTTTCTAGATCAATGAGACATGCTCCTACTCCATTCTTTTTATTTATATGCCAACATATGTCGGATGTCAATTTTGTTACTGCATGTATTGTCGAATGTTTGAGGCCTTTAAACCAAGAATCCATTTAAAAATCATATTAAATAAAATTTTTAGAAATTTGCATACTTTTAGGATTTTATTTTTTAATTTTTATTATTTTTTGAAATTTTTAAGTCCTTAAATAATTTATAACATATTTTAATTAAAAAATTTTTATTCAGAATTTTTATTACAACATTAAAATTTATAAAATATTAAAAAAAATTCCAATTTAAAATAATTAAAAATGCAAATATATATTATGTCTTTTAACAAAAATACAATAAAGAAGACATCTTTGATAACAAAGAACAAAATTATGTAAAAAAAAAACCAATTAATTATTTTAAAATTGAAATTTAATTGGTTCAATTAATATTTTGTTTTATTATATCTTAAATTTAATATTTTTTTTTTCTTAATATAATAATAAATAATATAAATAAAAAATTTCAATTGAATTTAAGAATTAAAAAGGAATAATTGATATAATAAAATATATTTAAGATATTCAATCTTGTATTATTGTAAGTTTTAAATGATAATTGAAAGGATTTAAATATATTTTCAATATTAAAAAATACATGATAAATATTTTATATTATTAAATAAAAGAATATTTTAAAAAATAAAATTTAAATTTAATAATATTTTGAATATAGATATGTAATACGTTTTTTTTTCAAAATTTTTTAATAAGTTTAATATATTATTAGTTGACATTTTAAGATCGTGTTAATATTTCCATTTAAGATTTTGTTTTGGAAAAATCGAATAATTTTAGCTTAAATTTTAATATTTTTTTAAAAATTCAATAATTGTCCAATTAAATCAATTACGAATTTAAATTCAATGAAAGTTCATCAAATTCTAGTTTTAGGAAAAATTTTTGATTTCAACAGTTTTCTTAAGGACAAAATTAGTTACAAATGTCCTAGAATGATTTATTTTAGGACTTTTAAAAATTTCTAGTCACTTTTGTATACGATTTTGCATGGCAGGTGCAATTGGGCTATTATGATATTTTAATCTGAGGGTTTGTTATAGAGTCAATTATAAAATATGTTTAATACAGACTTACAATTACCAACTTTAAAAAAATAATTAAAATTTTATAAATTACTTACTTACTTAGTTAGTTGGTTAGTTTTTTGTAATTTATTAAATTTTAAATTTTAAGGAAAAAAATTGATATGTAAATGAAAGTATTTAAAATTCAATAGTTTTTAATTAAAAAAAAATATTTAAGTGTCTTGAATTTTTGGTATATGGAAAACTTTTTTAAATTTTCATTTATTTAAATTTTAAAAATTGTAAACACTCACGCAAGTTTTTAATTTTTTTGTGGTGTCTGCATGTTGTAAATGTAGGTTTTTTTAAAAATAAAAATTAAAAATTTTCTTAAAGTCAATAAAAGTTTTCAAGGCATTGGTTTTTCTTCAAATTATATTTTGGGTTCGAATTTTTAAAATTAATGAAAAACTATTTTTGGTTTTGTTATTGAATTTACTTTTGATAGTATATTTTGGTTTTGGGGGTAGTCATATGAAGGAATAGTACCATCCTTTTATAAGTTTTTCTATAGTAAATAATATTAAACTTTTATATTTCAATTAAATTTTTAAGTTTTTTTTATTTTAAGAAAATGCTTCCATTTTATAAAATTAATTAATAATATAAGAAATTCTTTTAATTGCTTTTGTTTAATTTTTGGGGTTGTAAGCATTCGGAGTTTAATTGCTTTACCATTTCCTTTACACTTAATGATTGACACTTAATGAGATTTTTGAAATTTTGAATGCAAAATCAGTTTTAATCCTTAAAATAAAAGAGTTCGGAGGCGGCATCCCCTGATACGGAATTATTCTGTGGTAATGGCAAAATTTTTCCAAAATTCTTGTAAAATATAAAACAAACCAGTTTTAACCAACCACTAAGTAACGCGACCAGGATATTGCCATTTACCAGAATATTAATAAAATTTGCGTGATTTAGAGGTGAATTCGTAGCCAACGCCTTCGGAATACATCATATATGATTCAAGAAATTTTGAAAAAAGAAATTTATAAACAAAAAAGAGATTTTAAAACAACGAGATTTTGATTTTCGAAACTTAAAACAACAAGAGATTTTGATTTTCAATATTTTAAAAAAACGAGATTTTGCTTTAAAAGATTTTAAGATCTGAGATATCGTATCTCACTCATTATACAACTATACGACAGTATTTCATTAATATATGGATGTTACATACACGTATACAATTATTGAGAAAAAGGGGGGAATACCCCATTTTTGTATCAAACTCTAAAATGAAGTACGATCAAATGATATGCAAGCAACTTTTATAAAATAAAGCCAAATGAAATAAAATCAAGTGATAACTCAGACAACCACCATAAAATACTGCCATATGACACATTCTTAGAACTTTTATATTATTAGCAGAATTCCTGATTTTTTTTTGTTTTTTTTTTTAATTCTTCCCAAAACTTTGTACTGCGGTTATAAAATTTAAATACAAACCCATAATAAATGAAATACCATAAAAGTTTAATAAAATAATTAAAAAAATAAACTGACAATTTGCTTAAGAAAAAAAAAAAACAAAAAATAAATAAATAAATAACATTAAAATTAAAATTAAAACAATTTTTAAAAATTATATGCATAAAATTGCATTAAATAAAATGGTGGATTGCACCAGATGGAATTATATTTTGATTATGGTGTTTATATAAATTCTTACAAGAAAATTAAAAGAAAAATGGAGGAAAAAGTTTGGAAAATTAACTCAAAAAAAAATTAAGAAAAGAAAATTGTTTGCATTTTCAAATCATTTATACCGCATTTTTTGTTGAGGGCTTGTTATAGTTTTCATTTTGAGAAAAACTATATATATTTTATTTATAAAAGTTTTCAGATTTTTTTCTTTTGCATAATTTGTTGAAAATGTTTTATTTTTATTAGAATTGTATTTTAATTTTTTTTTGTGAATAAAGTTTGGTTCAAAGTTTTGAACCATATTTTAAAAATTTATTTTTAATTTCTTTTATTTTAAAAAAAAAAGTTTTATTGACTAAAAGATAAATAACAATTTTTGGAAACATCTTAAAAAGACTAATAGACAATTTTATTTTTAAATATTTCATATAAAAATAAATTTAAACTATGAACTTATATATTTTTCTATTTTTATTTAAAAAAATTTTTTAATTTAATTATGAAATTATTTTTTTTATGTGCCTAATTTGATTATATTATAAACATTTAATAAATTAAAACTTTCTAAAATCAGTTTTATTAAATTAAAATATTTAATATGTTTAAGATTTAAAAAAAAAATACGTTTTGTTTGATTTCTGTACTTCATTTAAAAATTTGACAGCATCAAAAACTTTGAAAACTTCTGTTATCAATGACATTAGTTATTATAATACTTGATCGAATACACAAAGTAGGCTCAGCCTCAAAAGTTTCTTTTTTTTTTTAAATATGTACATAATATTATGTTATATGCTTTAAAACAATAAATTCAATAACGCAAATTTTTACAGTTGATAACTTTGACATTAATGACACATTAGAAAAAATTTTAAGCAAATTTTCAAAGTATTCAAACTGTCAGTATATTCTAATTGAATATTTTGCTTCGCTTGAATATTTTGAAAAGAAAAATATTGTAAAAGAAGCAGAGTATGCTTTGAGTTTTAACTTTTGATTATTAAACGGCTCGGTGGCACAGTGGTTAAGTGCTGACTTTTCATGTGAAAGGTTCGGATTCGAATCCCAGTAAAAGAGAAAAAACTTTTCTGGTTTTCGGCTCGACTCAGCTATCATTCGCCATTGGGTTCAAATTAATGGCTTAATCAATAATTAATAATTATATATCTTAATAAAAAATTCATTAATATAACAATATATGAATAAATGCAAAATATAAACAAATAATTTAATTGAATAATATAACTCGAAGATGTAGAATACCATATAATTCTAATACAAAATATTACAATATAGATAAAAATAGAATTGTAAATATTGAAAATATAAGACGTTTCTACATGTTAAAAGGCCTAGTACTATTTCATGTTTAAATTGTATGTGGAATTCATTAAAATCAATTTTAATAACACGAATATAATATGACCCCCCTGTTCCAACATGAACCTTTAATATAGAAAGGGTTATTAGCATAACAGTTGAACTGTTAGGGCTTAAAAAAAAAAAAATCCATATAATTATAATATAGGGGTTTTCAGTCACACAGTACGTATTATGAATGCCGTTTCAAGCTTTGAACACCTAAACCTAAGTATTTTTTTGTTTTAATTTTGTGCTTTTCTGTTTAATTATTAGTATTTATGTATGAAAGTTTTCATATTTTTAGTATTTACTAGACAGACAATATAATAAAAATATTTAATTCTACTTTTTAGTAACACCTGACTTTGCAGTAATTAGTTGCTCCCTGACATTTATAGTTTTTTTATAAATTGTGTTTTTCTAATATAGAATTTGATAACACACATGACAACACGCCATATTTTTATATTATATAAAAGGTTTCCAATGAGTCTTCATAAAAATTAGTTTGATAGTAATTAATAAAAATTGTATGTAAAAATTGAACTCCTATAATCCTGCAATAGATAAGACCTATGACTAAAAAAACTTGAAATTTAGCTGATGGAAAATAAATTATAATTATAACATGTTTTAAATGAAAAATGTAAAGTATCTTGAATTTAATTTGGTTTAATGTATTCAATGTTTAATTAAGTTTTAAAAAATTACATCTATATTAGGTCTGCAGTTCATCAAAAGAATCAAATTCGCAAAGATTGCATTTTGTCTTCTTATCGATTAGTTCCCAAAAAGCAGATTAAATAATGGTTATGCTTTGGCATATTCGCTGGATCTAATCGAAACACGGACTCTAAAAGGGGGCTTCTTCAACTTAATATTGAAATGCAATTGTGAAATGTAATTATTTTGAAGAAGTGAAGAGTCGATACTGTAAAATTTCCTACGCAAATATCCTAGACATAGATTTTGTCTTTTTATTAAAAATGGTGAATCTTAAGTTTTAAGTAAACATAAAATGGAGGAGAGCAGTATATTTCATTCATAATAATGAGAAATCTTAAATGTCGACTATTTATTAAAACTCATAATTCAGAACAAATTGAGGTTTAGAAATTAAGTAAAAATCATAACTATCATAAAACGCACCATACAATGTGTATACAATGTGACTTTATTTGGTTAAGTGAAGACAGAACCAGGTTCCTATTGCGCCAAGTACTTATAAGTAATCAAATAATCATTTTTTTTTAATAAGTGAGTATTTTTACTAATAAAACTTCATTGGTTTGCTAAAAAATAGGATTTTGATGCAACAATATCTATTAAAATCTATCAAATACATTACTAATGATTATAAGTTGTTTGTGCAATGGGCTTAGCTGTGCATAATCAAGAGTTAGATAAAGACTATCTTTTTTTTAATTTATTATTATTAGATTTTGTGTTGTACAATGAAATTTTTATAATTAAATTATAAACAGTTTTCAAGATAATTTTATTTTTTTTTTAATTTATTTAATTAATTGAATTGTTTTTTTTTTTTAAATTAAAAAAAATATTATTATGATTGCATAACTTTCAAAATATATACAAAGAGTATTTGAAAAAATTTTTATGAAAAGTTTTAATTTTTTTTTTAAATTATAAATAAAGAAATTCATAAATAAAAATAACAAATACAAAGAATAGATTCTTTAGAAAATAAAATTATTAAAAAAAAATAACTTATAAATTAAAATATAAAAAAAAATCAAAATTCAAACAAAAAAATATTTTTTAAATAAAAAAAAATAATATTAATATAATAATAATATAATAAATTTTTGAACTTAGATAAATGTTATCAATTTTCATTGATGCTCTTTTTGTTTGGTATAATTTATTATAAACATTTATATATGCAGGGTGTCCGGGACTCAAGTACGCGCACTACATTCAGTGATTAGTGGGCATTAAAACAAATAAAAAATTTTACTATGGGAGTGGTCTACTTTGGACCCTTTTCGAGATATGAGGGTTTAAAGATTTTTAAGAGACTTTTCATAAAAAAATCAATAACTTTTAAACATTTTACTGTAGAGAAATAAAACATAAATCCATTATGTAGAGTAAGTTGTCAGTTTTCATTTTTGTGTACTAATGATCTCTATATATCCAAGAGTTACAATGTTATGAAGGTTCAAAATGATTTATGATGAAAAACTTAAGTTTCAAAAACAATTTTCTTTTGAAACACAATGTATTGGGGTGCCTTTTATATCATATTTCAAGACAGCTTTTCAAGCCCTATACTTATTACATAGTAATTTTTTCTCTATCCCCAACCAATTTTGAGATGAGATAAAGTGGAATAATAGGAAAGTATGTTTTTTTTAATCGGTTCAAACAGAATGGGTTCCTTCTAAATTAATTCTATTAAATGAAAATCGGTTTTTGGGCTGCAATTCGTAAAATGAAAGCTGACAACTTACTCTACAAAATAGTTTTTTTTCTCTACAGTAAGCTGTTCAAAAGTCATTGATTTTTTTATGAAAAGTCTCTAAAAAATCTTTTATCCCTCATATCTTGAAAGATCAACAAAAGACCTCCTCTTCCAGCACAAATTTTTGTTTGTTTTAATGTCCCTAATCATTGAGTGCATTGCACGTACTTGAGTCCCGGACACCCTGTATATTAGAGATATAGACATATTATGCATATATATATATTGTATATAAATATTATTTAGAATTTAATATTATGTTGTGGGTTATGATATAATTTTAACCATAATCCAAACAAAGAAGGGAAATTATTTTTCATAAAAATTTATTTTCTTTTTATAAAAAAAAATTTTAAAAAAATAATAATTTATTAAAATTAAAAAAAAAAAGTCAATAAATAAATACAAATAAACATATAAATATATAAATAAATAATATATCAATATAAAAATAAATATTTGAATAAAAATGTCTTCCTAGAATCATTTATACAGTATCTATACACAAGTGAAATCCATACAAATACCATATAATCATACAAGGACATTCAATATAAATTTTATAAACATAGTTGCTCTTTTATTAACTACAACTCTTGTATCACGTTCTGAAATTTTATTTCAATTTTTTTTTTTAAGACTCTAATATTATTGAAGAATATTTGAAATTTTTTTTTTATTTTGGTAAATGTCTAAATTAAAATTTATATATTGGGTCTATTTATATTAAGAATATTTTTGTCTTTTGCTGCTGACCTTTAATCCCATAGAGTTAATAAATTGTAGTTAAAATGGACACATGTCCTTATTTTAATGGACACATCTAAAGCTATGAAATCATGTCATAACTACTACTAAAAGATTTCATATTATTTTTAATAAAGTCAAATCATCGACATCAGTAATGACAATACTGTCCAATCCATTGTCCATCTGTATTTCTATTTCCTTATTTGTAATTGGATAGATTGTTATAAGCCTCAATTCTTCATTAGGTATCCTCTGGGGCTAAAAGATTTCCCATACAATGCGAAGATTTTTTTGATGAAAACCTGTAATTTTTTTTGCTGTCACATAGGAGCATTGATTTCACACAAGAGTCGAATATTTTGACTTTTGTTGTCCTGGCTAAACTTGGGCTATTTTGAAGATCTACTTCATATATTCCATAGTCATTCGAACAATTTTCTTAGTATTTATAGCCTGTTTGTACAAGAGTTCCCTTATTTCTTCATTATTTTGCTATTATTCTCCCCAGGTAATTGAAGTTTTCTACATCTACTTTTGGTGAGGTCTTCAATATTGTGACGCTTTTTATGCCGCAGTTGTATTTACTCTCATCACTTTTGTTTTACTCATACTTATTAGGACAAGCATTAAGGACTCCATTATCAAACAGACTTTAGATTGAAATACTCAGAGAAAATACAGAGTGGGAAAACCCGAAACAGTGGAAATCCTTAGAGAAGAACCATGGAAAAAAAAAATACAAAGAGAAAGAAAAACGTGGGAAGAAGTTATATCAAAAGTCCTAAACAGATTTAGATATTGCGGCTTTGTGGAAGCCTGATATTCCCAAAAGGAGTTGAAAATAAGGAGAAAACAAATGACAATATACAGTTAGTTTAATTGGTGGTGTATACTTCCATTGAAAGGAGACGTTTAAAGGACAATTCGTACAATAAAAATTTCTATAATCCCAGTTTAAGCTCAGTAGTTTCCACTTTATGTCAATTTTTATGTACAAATCTTTAAGTATCTATAATTTTGAAAGTTGAATATCTATACCAGTGGTCATTAAGGACAAAAAAAAAATAATATATTTTCTATTCATGTATAAAAATATTAAATTAAATAAAATATTAAATTCAATAAAACTACTTTAGTACACGCTTAAATATTTTTGTATATATTTTTACGAAAATAATTTGAAGGGTATTCTAAATTTACCAATTCGTTAGTGATGCTCTAAAATAAAATAGGGATGATGTATAGAAATAAACTCAAAGGTAAAGATAAGATCAGAATCGTTTATTAAGAAAGTGATTAAGTTATGTGTGTCCGTAAATTCGTTTGTCTGTCTGTTCGGCTGTCTCCATACTAACTCAAAAGTCATGGTTCTCATAGTTAGTGAAATGTAAGTAGTTTGAGGAGCTGCCTTTCTACTTATATTTTCTCTTATTCGTAACTCATCAAAGTTTTTTAAGTTGTATATTTATTCAGAAGTTAACCAAATGATATAGGTTTATATTAATTTCGTAAGAGTAGGGTATCCTAATGTTGACACAGTCTACTCTACACTCTTCCTTGTTTCTATTTATACGAGTATTTTATTCTAATATACTAAAACTAAAATAATCTAAATAAAACTTTTATAGTCAAATTATGATTGCGGTATATATTATATATATATAAATTTTGAATAATATATTATTATAAAAAAAACTAAATGTAGATACCAGTGGAAAACTAAAGTTATTATTATTTTGAAATGATAGTAGATATTTTAAAAAATTTGATACATGGGGAATAAATAATAAAAAAATATTATATTATAAATAATAAATATTTGTATATTTTCGTATAAAAGTATATTGAATTTAAAAATAAAAAAATTTATAATTTAAAATAAAAGTACAAACTTTTTTCTTTCAATAGCAGACCATAAATTCAAAAAAAATCGTCGAAAATTTTTATTTTGAATTAAATATAAAAATAAATTTTAAAAAATATGTATTTTTTATCTTGAAAATTTTAATGAATAAAAAAACCTCAATACTAAAAGAAAAAACTAAAAGTCATATAATTTTTATAATATACTTTTCTTGAAATTAATTTTATATTTTTTTAAAATAAAATTAAAAAAAAAATTTTTTCAATTTATTTTCAATGCAATAATCAAAAATAAATTTAAAAATTTAAAATAAAAAGCGGCAAACTAAAAAAATATTGAAAAGTTTGAAAAGCTGTTATTTATTGTTTTCAATCATAAGGAAATATAAAAAAAAAAGTGATTGTTAAATTTTTCAAAAGATTTTTTTTTTTTTTTTTTAATTTCACTTATATAAAAATTTTACGAGAACATAAATGAAACTCATTTTGTTTTTTGTTTAGAATTAATTTTCAAAAATTTTTTTTATTAGTTTTCACCACTTTTCCATTTCATTTTTTTGCATCTCCGCCTCCTTAGTTCTTTATTATTTTTATTATTATCTGTTTTTTAAATATAATTTTATAATAAAAATTAAATTTATAAAAATTTTTATTTTATAAATTTTTATAAAAAAAATAAAATGCAGCCCAATATAAATTTTATAATCTTATATAAGCTTAATTGAAATTTTTTGAAAAATTTCTTTAAAATCAATATATATATGCATTTAATATTAAATTAAATTTATTAATTATATTAATTTTAGTTTTTTTCTATAATTTAATTATTTAATATAAATGAGCTTAATTAGATATTTAATATATGATATATAATTCAGATTTTTATAGTTGTTTTTTAATTAATCTTGATAATGTGAATCCAAATTCATTTTTAATACAAAAATTTAAAAATGAATATTCCAAGGATTCCCATAATCTGGGACGAATTTTAACATATTTAGAATTCTAATAAATTTTATAAATAATTTTTGTAAATTGTAGGATTGTAAATTTACTGAATTAGGCCGTTGTTAGTTAGTTATAATATAAAAAAAAATTCCGCCTATAAGTATGTAAAATTGTAAAAAATTAAAATAAAATTGAATAACTAGTAGGTTAGCTTTTTTTACTAATTGTAAATTAAAAGAAATGAATAAAATAAAAAGTTAAAAAAAAAAAAAAAAAAAACTAGTAGGTTGTGACTAAAATCTAAAAAAAAAAAACAAATTAAGTAAAAATTTTTCATAATTTAATAATATAATTTGTTTAAGGACAAAGAATTGAGTGGAATTTAAATTAAATAAGTATTTTAAATATAGTTTATAGTTTTGGAAAGTTGTACTTTCCCAACTATAATTTATATATGAAACTTGAAAATTTAATTTTATGGAGACGAAATGTGTGTTTTTGTATCATATTTTATTACAATCATATAAATTTTTCGAAATAGTTTAATATTTATTGAATTATTTATTTCTGTATATAATATAATGTATTTTGTGCAATGCGTTTGTACAGATCCTTTTTGTAACTTTAAAAATAAAAATAGGGAAAATTAAAAGGGTTTTAAACGAATAAACACGTGTTGCCAACGTTTGAATATTAATAAACATGTTGATGGCTTTATTTAGGTTAATTGGATGGTAAGAAATTGGTTACTAAGTATTTATAATATTTACAATATAAGTAGTAATAAAATCATATTCAATTTTTTTACATGTAGCCCGTCTACTATAATGAAATAGTATAGGGACATGATTTTGATTTTGTATATAACCATACTTGTCTAAGAAGATGAAGTGCTCCGGGGTTATGAAGCCCGTGAGCAAAGTCTTCTTGATGTACTCCTCATTGTGGTAAAATATATGCGGTATTAAACCGTTTTCTGGAGTATTTAATGCTCTATCATAGTGATTGCGAATTAATTTTATAATAAAATTATCAATTCTTATGATTTTTGATTCCTTGTACAAACATTTATTGGAGTAAAAATGTTTGTACTTGGACTCCGGTTTTCTATGTTTATTGAAGCAAACTCTAATGCACTTTCTTTCGAACATGCGGATTTTTTCCATTAGGCTTGCACTGATGTTGTACCATATGGGTATACCATATACAAGCGTAGGACTTATTAATGTTTGGCAGCATATTATTTTGACTCTGTTACTAATATTTTTATTGTAAAAGAGGTTTTTTGCTGATATAAAAGATTTATTACATTTTTCTTTTGTATATTTTATATGACCTATGAAGTTCAGATTTCTATGAAGGTGAACCCCAAGATATTTAACGACTTTTTTATTTGCGAGAGGTGAAATAGGCGATTTAATGGTAAAATTTTTCCAATTTTTTCTAATGTCTGAACTTGTTTTGTCTACCGTGTTACGGAATAATACGGTTTCACATTTACTAAAGTTCACTTTTAATTTCCATATTTTGCAATAATCTTGTACAATGTTAAACATTTTTTGAACAGTATACTGAATGCTGTTTACAGTATCAAAATAATAATTACGAAATTTAATCTTTTAAAATGTATTCTATTTCCAATTTACATAATTTTAGGCGCAATAATTTTTTAATCTAGTTTTTCATATATAATAATTCGTCTGATGGCTTAACAAAACTGTAGACAAATTTTTATTAAAATCTCTGAAATCTTTGATTTGTTATAGATCTTAATATATAGATCATCAGTACATTATATAGATCTACTACTACTATTATATTAATTATATGATAAAATGATAAAATAAGATATGACAAAATTAAATTGATTTGCTTCGATGGATATTGAATGTCTCTTACATTTAATAGTTATACGAATGAGTAAATTTATTTTATTTTAATTAATTATTATTTTATTTTATATGGAAAATTTTTTATTCTGTCATGTACATTCCATTTTTTAATTGAAAAAAATAAATGGTTTTTAATTTATTTTTTTTTCCTATTTATTGATTATAAATTCATTTATTTATAAAAAATTTTTTTAATTCATGAATTATTTGAAATTTTTTTTAATTAAAGTATTTTCTAAATTTTGGTAAATGCACACATACCGATTTATTAAAACATTTCTTATAAAAGCTGATGAGGAAAAATATGCAAAAGTTTATACAAAGTCAAATATTATATGCAATTGAAAGATTAAAAAAAAAAACATATTTTTACAACTTGATTTTGAAAAGAGGTATTAGAACTTCAGCATTTAACCAAATGCTCATTATATCATCCGGTTATTATGTATAAAATAATACTCATGTGAAATATGAAGTTGTATGGCAACTACTCGAATCCACTGCAGTAGACCAACCAAATTTCAGAAACCCAGTTTCAATGGGTATAGAGTAGTAGAGCTCATATAAAAAAAGGAGTTTAATGGCAGTTAACACAACCCGTTAACCAATATGGTTAGATTTCAAAAGCGATGACGGCTATTGCATAAAAACGAATTTGTGAAAATTTCAAAACCATAGCTCCTTTATTTTTTGAGTTATCGTGATGACGGACATACATAGCTAAATCGATTTGTTTTTCGATTCTGATCCGATCCATATACTTGAGTCTATATCTACCCCTCCCCCCTTTTTTTTTCTCTGCATCACAAACGTAAAGGCAAATTTACTATACCTATTAACCTATAGTCATACGGGTATAAATATAAGTACCTATTTGCTTTATAAAGTCATTATACATTAAAAAACCAATCTATCTTTGTCTTGAAGGCAAAACCAATTTGGAGGGAAATCGTCGAAGAATCATTTTAAGTCTTCTTTCGATTTTATATATAATAATATATATTTCCTTTGAAATTGTTTAATTCTTTATTTCATTTTAAATTCACAATAAAAAAACTTGGACAAAGTATTATTATTGTTAAAAAATTAAATAAATTCTTTTAGTCCGAATATACAATGGTATTCTTTCACTTTTCTGTAGTCTAGAATGTAATGAATATTGACTAATGTGTATATCTTCAATATTCTCTTTCATATATGTATATCTATAATTTATTTAATATGGCCTTTTGATACACCGAATATTTTATTAAATATTTTATCATTTATAGACAATATTGATAATGAATTTTTCGTTCATTCAATTGAATTAAAACAAAAACTGACCATCCCCTCTTTTCATTTTACAGGAAGTAAAAAAAAAAAACAAAAAAAATAAAAAATTACAATAAAAAATTAAAAATTAATAATAAAAACGCACAGGACAACACTATTTTATTAATGATGCACATATAGGTAAATACAAGTAAAATATTAAATAAACGAATACCTGTGTACACAGGTATATTGGTATTATAAGTATTGATGAAAATTTGAATCCTTTATTTTGTATATTATTTATATCTTTGGTAGATTTGGTCAAAAAAAAATTTTGAAATATAATTTTAATATATTTATCCGGAACATCCATTTAGCCTGTCATTCAATTCGTCTGTTAACAAAGCCTTGGTATCACTTAAGACCAAAAATAAGATTCCAATAGATCTTATGAGCACCTAATGGAGAAAAAAATGTCTACGTCTTCGAAAATCTGATCTGAATATACTAATAGGTTCGTAACGTAAGATTTTTTAGATATTTTTATTTTATTCCAAATCGGCGAGCGACCGAGCGATTTTTTAAAGTTTTTTGAAGATAAATTTACAACCAAATTTGAACATGTTTAAATTTATTACCCTTTCCGTACCCTAAGATTTTTAAAATTTGTAACATTGAAATTTGGGACAGGAATAAATCTTTCAAGTTGAAAATTAGGCTGTTTAAAAACCCGGTTAGGGTACCGTGCGTTTCAACTTTACTAAAATAGTTTTACAATGCTTTAACCGTTTGAAAGCTATGCAACCTTAAAAGAACTCTTGGTTTGTATATACTGACTTGTTATTCTTTTATGATTTATAGTTAAAAAAAAAAATTATTAATATAATTAAATATAACGAAAATGAAAACATTTTATTTGCATAAATAATTTTTTACATAAACAAATATGTAGGTACATCATCCAAACGGTTAACTTAAAGTTGCATTGTATTGTAAGTGTGTTGTTTGTTGATTTATTGTAGAAGAGTTGTAAATTGTAAAGCAATTAAAGTGGAAAATGTCGAAAAACAGAGAATGAAGTAGGTATATGTATAGTATATATGTATATGTATTTTCATTTAAAAAGAAAAATTGCAATACAAATAATATAAAATATAATTTCCAAAAATGTTATCTTATATCCTTTTTAAGCCTGTTGGAAATAATTATATTCCATTGATTAAAACCGGAATATGATATTGTTTTAAAAAATTTTTAATTTATTTTAATATAAGTATATAAAGTATAAAAATAATTATTTTACATTAAAATTATTCTTTATTATATTAATTTAATTAAGAATATTTAAAAATTTAAGAGAAGTTATTACAGATTTCTTTTAAATAAATTTTTTTTTTGTTCCTTAACTTTCATTGATAAATTTTATTGATAAATATTCTGGAAAAAGCGAATCCAACTCGAATTCTGAATCCAACTCAAAAATCTTTCATAATTCGGAATAACGTATATATACATAAATGTATACATATTACGTAGAAGGTGAGTAACTCTAATATCGTCGATGGCTGGTCAGACTTTCGCGAAGGCAATTGTCCTACGTAGTACAAAGTCTCTTACCCGGTGCGAAAAGAGTGGATACGTTGGCAAATACGCGTGTGCGGGGCCTTAATTCACTTAAAAGGGAAAGCTACTTGCAAAAATCAAGAAAAATTTTATTTTTATGCTTATAATGTAAAAACTTGTATCAATTAAACAAAATTCAAATTTTTAAAAGTCTCAAATATTTTTAGTAAAATTTCTACATAAATTTTGGACATATTTCCAACTAACGAAGTAGATATCAGGCATAACATAAGAGATTTTTTGCGATTTCATATTCTACTTTAATTTAATTGTATCAGACAGAGCAACAGAATTTAAAGTAATTAAAGGGTAACAACAAAATAACTGTATAATTTTAGAATATACAACAATTTTAAACTCAATCCTACAATTTTTATTATATGGGTGTTATGAATCAAATTTTTTAAAACACAATATGACTTTATAACTCACTGAAGTGTGTCTTAAAGCCATATTAAAAAATTTCGCGATTATGGCTTTATGACATAAGACGTTATATCACGGCACCGTAGGTTACATCTTTTGTAATAATTTAAAATAAATTTCATGTACGTACTTTATACTTATTAAAAAATAATGGAAGATTTAATTTTTCGATTTATTTAATACGAGTGTTATCGAAAATGCGTAATAATTTTTTTGAGTGTTGAATAAAATGATTTAATTTTTTTTATATTTTTAATATTAATTTAAATTATATTTAAAACTATTTTTTAAAGTTATTCAAATTTTTAAATAATTTGTTTTCTTGAATATATTATTTTATATTATTTAAATTGAAAATAAGTTTCTATTAAAAATTCATTTATTTAAAAAAAGTTTGATGGATCAGTGTTGACATATTCAGAAATAAAAAAGTAGTATTTTTTTATTTTGGAACGGAACTTGTAACAGCGTATGAAATTCTTTTTTTGTTGTTATGATTTACTTAGGGGATGAACTTATAAAAAATTGTCCTATCTATATTTCTCAGTTTTTGAATGAATGGAACTTTAAGTTTTTGACAATGTGTCATCTTATCATATTTTAAATAATTGGGAACTCTTACGGTCATTTAATATATTTTATTATGAAATAAAAAATTTGACTTAGTTTTAAGTTCAAGTTATAATAAAACTGGTAACATTTAAAATATCACTCTATGGGTGCGTTTATGTTGGAATTGCGATAAGTGATAAGAGCGCCGATAAAGGCATATCATAGAAAACTATATACATGATTTAAATAGAGGTGTTTATATTGGAGCATCGCTTTGATCTTCATTAAACAATATAATAAAGTTCTACGCTATGCTTTTGTCAACGCTCTTGTCACTTATCGTAGCTCCAATATAAGCGTACCCTTGTACGTATAAACTTTGAATGGGTGTATTGAATGGGAGTTTTAATTTTAAAATATTGGTGGCTATTGTAAAATCAAAATATAACTATAGAACTTTTATAAATGGGTTCTGATACAAGTTAATTTTAACCTAAATGTATAGTTCTTTCTTTTAGATCCGAATACATCTAAATTTTTATATATGTATTTTGGATTTAAAATTGGACTTGATTTAAAATCTGGACTTGAAAAAAATTGTACTTGATTTAAATACAGCAATCGACTAGGATTTTTGTCTTGAACAGTAAAATTATTTTAAATTTATATTAAAACATATTAATCTATTTTGAAATTTTATTTTAAGATTATTTAAGAGACCTTATAGAATTAATAAAACAATAAGATTACTTCTAAATATATATAAAATACATTAATAAATATAACTATGTGTGTTCTATACATAGAGTTTAAAAAAGTCATATTATGTAAATACAAACATATGTTTTTGTATTTTTTTATCTGAACGTATTAGAGCTATATTTAAACTAATGTTATCTAAGAATTAAGATAGTAAATAAAACTTATTTTTAAGGTATTAAAATAATCTAATTATTAGTAAAGCGCTTAATCATTATATTATTTTATTAAAAATGACTGGTGTTCTAACCGGATAAAATAATAATTAGGTTTAAAGTTTAATGTTTAATAAAAGTTACTTTTTCATATCAATAAGGTTTTGATATGATTACAGACTAGATATATGTGAACATTGTTAATCAATATCAATTTTTCGGCGTTTTTGAATCGTATTTTAACATATTTTTGTTTATACAATGAAAAACTCTAAGTTTCACATAATTTTAAATTTTAAAATTTTATCGATAAATTGAGGGTTACTAATCTTTTGTAAAATTTTATCATTAATTAATAAAAAAAATTATCAAAATTTATTATACATATTATTATAAATTTATTTCAAAATTAATTCAATTTATTAATAATTTATCAGATAAGTTACTGATATCTTATATATAGAAAAACATAAGTTTATTTTCAGAAATTTAAATTTCATATAATTGTCTGATATTTTGTTTTTGTGATTCTATTTAAGTTTTGAATAATTAAATTGTAAAAATTACGTATTTAAGAAGTTTTTAAGTTTTAATTAAATTTGGTATATCTTAATAACTATGCAATTATATAATAATATTATTGAATAATATTTATGTATCGTCAAAAAATCTTTAATCTCAGCTCTTCAAAACAATGGTTTGAATGCATGAAACCGAACTTAAACTTGCATTACACTTTTAGCTTTTCTTCAGTATATATACATTCTATAGAAAAATAGAATTTGTTCCGTTCTAACAAAAGTTGTTCCATTTTGTCGGAAACGCATAAATCTTTTTGTGTGTTGGTGTGTGTATGTATGTAGTGTGTCTGTAAACACGATGACTCCGATTTCGATGAAATGTCGTATAAATGCTTTATTTTTCAAAGTAAGATTAAGTTCGTAGATGGGTTATATCGGACCGTGGGTTCGGGAGGCTCTCATACAAAAACACTAGACTTTTCGAGAAGTCTCGGGTTCTAACCGTTGGAATGAGCTTAAATTTGGTACATAAACTATTTGTGGGTACTTTAGAAGAGTAGCTATCACAAATTGATTCTAGTATTATGTGGTTTAGAGCTTCAAGAAGTTTAAAGAATGTTAAGTTCTAATAATTCATCAAAATTTCAACTGATTTTCCTGAAATTTGGTGTGAATGCCAAAACAAAGAACGGCTTTGCAGATAGGACAAATTGGGACAGGAGAAGGGGGGCTCCCATATCAAATAATGAGATTTTACAATACAAACCACATTATAAAAGAAGAAAAGCTTCTACAATCCATCTTGGATTTATGTCTATGTTTAAAAAAAAAAATTTTATATTTGAAACATAGTTTTTTTTTATAAAGTTAGATTTGAGTTGAAACTGAGCTTAGTGTCTACAAACCATTTAAAAAATATATACATAAAAAAAAATACTGGCTCTCTCTAAAATAATATTTTTATTCTTTTGATGTCCGAAATAAACTCTACTAATACACACAACAGGAGCATCCAGTTAAAGAAAACAGAAGCACCCTGTATATATATAAATCCTTAAGATATTATTTAATTTAACTTTAAAAAAAAATTAAATCATGAAATACACAAAACGATCTTTATAATATAAAATAATAAATAACCATTTAAATTTGCACGTGAAATTATTTCAAATTTTATTTTTTTTATTTTTTTTAATACTGTAAAGGTTATCAAGGAAAATATCTTAAGATATTCGTTTATTTTTTTTTTTTTTATATCCAAATATTTATTTTTATATTGAGGTTTTTATTTGAAAAAAAAAAAAATAATAAAATATTCACAAGGTAGAAATATATAGGTACATATAGAATAAATAGACTTAGGTATTATTGAATTACCAAATATTTTCATTTTTATTTTTATTGGGTGCTTTGACTTACGTGAACCAATTTCCTCTTGATTTATTTTTCTTTTTACGTTCCATTTTTTTTTTTTTTTTTTTATTCTCTGTTTGTTATTCCAGATTTCGTGTATAAAATTAAAGTACCACCACTACTATTAAAATTTTAAGGACACGGTTTTTTTTTATTTTTTTTTTCTATATTATAATTTGTTTACTTTTTACTTTTGTGAGAAACCCGGGGATAGAAAATGAAACTCTGAAATTTTTTTTTTAAAAAAACCAAAAATTAATTAAATTGCGCAATAAATTATTAAATTTTCTCACTCTATTATTTTTTTTTTATTTCTCTCTTTTTTTTAATTTTGCAATTTTTATTTCTCTTCTCTTTTTTTCTTATCAACAGAAAAAAAAATTATTGAAATTCTTTAAATTTTTTAAATAGTAATAAACATAAAAACAGCATAATTTTCATTTATCTGCTGTTTCTTTAGCACCAGTTTTAGCACATTTTTAGCATTATTAAATTACAAACTTAAAAGCATTGCTTTTTTCTTTCGAAATTAAATAAAAACTTTTTTTATTTTTGTATTTTTTATTTTGTATACATTATGTATTTTAAAATTAATAATTGTATAATAATTGTATTTTAATTAATTTAATTAAATTATAAATATATTTCTTTAATTTGTTTTTCATTACGTATTTATTTTACGCACTAACATTTAACTAAGAAAATGTCAAAAGTTTGTTAGCTTTATTTTAGTGTATATCTCAGCTGAATACATTCTACTGTTATTTTTTTTTTTTTCAGGTAAAAATTATTTGTAAAAAAAAAAAAACAAAAATAAAAATTAATAAATATAAACAGAAAATATATAGGTAGTGTTACTATATATTAGTTTTAATAGGTACTAAATGGAAAAAATTAACAAATATACCTACATATATCTAAAAAAAAAAGTTCATTTCATTTGTTATTTTCTGACTTTACTGAATTTTTTTTTTGTTATTATTTTCTTTATCTTATCTAATTAAATATGTGTTAAATACGATTTTTTTTTTTTTTATAAAATATTTAGTATGTATTAGTTAATATGTATATATATATAGAATAGAATATATATATTGAATATCTTTAATGTTTTATCACAGACTTATAATAGATATAAACAACTGTATATAGTACTAAATATAAATAAAGGCATATAGTGCTATTTATTGAAAATAATTAAGAGCAATAATCTAAATGAAAATATTAAATTATATAAAAAATTAGTATAAATTGCATAGAATAGTTTCATATTTAATATATTAAAAGTCTACTAAGTCTTCTTATAATGTAGCAAACTTTTTATAGACTTCATAGAAATGTTGTTTTTGTAGTTCTCTGATTGGTTGAGAATGCTACACAGTAGAATAAGCGAACGGAATGAAAACTGTCAAAAATAATAAGTTAATTTATTAAAATTTAATTTTGGTTCGTAAAGAAAACTTAAGTATATTTTATTTATCAGATTTGTGCTCAGAGTGGATGTCACGCAGGCAGAGCAAATTATGCTTAGAGCAGATGTCAAGCACTCAGAGCGAACTATACTCAGAGTAGATGTCAAGCACTCCAAGTTAACTATGCTCAGATCAAGTTTTATCTGACGCTCTGAGTTGAAAAATGAAGCTGGAATTGTCAATTATCATACAAAATATAAAATATTTTTCTATTTTGTAAAATTAATAAAAAAATAATGAGAATTACAAACAAATTTAATGACATTAAATGTCATTTAAAAATCAAAAAGAATTAAATATTTACAAGTATTTGACATTTTATTTTCTGACAACTCTGTGACATTTGAGAAAAATCTACCCAGATTGTGACCTGAGTTTGAGTTGAAAAAGAAACTCAAACCGAATAATCTGAATAATCTGAACACAAAAAGAAAAATATTTTCTTTTTTCTTTGACAGACCTGACTCTGCTCTGATTAGAAAAAAAAAACGTCCCTTATATTATTTAAATATTATTTCACAATTGACAGTTCTTTGATTTTTTAATGACATTTCATTTAAATTAAAATTAGCATTGCCATGTATTTGCAACACCTATATATTTACTTCCAAAAGGTATATATTTAACTTAAGTTTTATTTCACCCCTCAAAGAGTCATTGGGCCACAAGAAACTTTCCTTCTTTTCAAATTGATTCAATTTGAATTTCACGAAGTCTTTAAGTTATGTGCTGAATTCAAGTATTAAGATTATGAAATATAAATAAAATTTAGCACAATTTTACATAAATAAGTTACTTCAGTTATTGTCGTTGATACAAAAATTATTTTTTATTGTGTATATTATATTTTGTTTATGTTTATATTTAGTTTTAAAATCGTGTTCAAAACAAATAAAATATGTTACGCATTCTTTTATTTTATACTATATAACGATTACTAAACAGATTTATAATCGATTATATATATTTTACAATGAATCAAGAAAACTTTTTCCAATTATTTGCATATCATTTTGATTTACTCTACAACAACCGTGATAAGTTATTATTATATGTTATTTTTTTATTTATATTTTCTTAATCATAATAAGTTTTCAACTTTAAATATTAATTTGCATAATTAAAATCAATGATACGTGATTTGAGCTTTTAATTAATTAAATACGCAATTTAACTTGATTTAAAACTACCTGTATAATTAAAAGTATGTAAGTACTGTATACATATTTTTAAAAAAATTGAATTAAACTTTGCCCTGTAATCTGTATATTGCATATCTGTTATGCATATTAAACTGTCAAAGTTCTAAGTTCTGTCATAATAAAAATGTGTAATAATTAAAATAAATAAAGAATATTAAAAGTAATTAATAATAAAATATAAAAAAACATTTTATAAACCAGATAGCACATAAATTTAAAAAATATTAATTAAAAGAAAAACATATTGTATTATTTAAAAAATAATAAATTAAATAAATTAAAATTTTCAATTATATTTATTTTAATTATCAAAATTTCAATTTAATTTTAAAAAATATATTCCAAATTTAATATTGATTTTCAATATACTGCAATAAATTCTAATGTAAATTAAAGTTATTTCTACTGGTATTAATACTGATTATTTTATAATTAAAAACTTATAAATAAAATAACAATATTAATCTTTTAAATTTTCAATATACTTAAAAATAATTTTCTAAGTTTTAATTTTCTATTAAATAAATATTATTAAATGTAAAGAAAAACCTAATATAGTTTTTGTTATATAAATATAAATATAAAAATAAATATCTTTAATAATTTAAATAGTTACTATATATATAGTACATATATAAAAAATAACAATTATAATTAAATTTTATTTTTATTAATATTCTTAAAATTATTCAGAGTATATTGAAAAAAAAAATATAAAACTTATAAAAAAATAAGATAATAAATAAAAATAAAAGAATTATAAAATTTTTATTATACATTTGTGTTTTTTTTTAGTTTTTTAATAACTACTAATAAATACTTTGAAATGTAATAAAAATTTTCGAAAAATGAAAATTTTCTTAATAAAATACAAAAATAATATAAGAGTTTCCTTTTAATACATATACACACTATAAACAATATGATATTAAAATTGGAAAACTAATTGCTAAGTATAAATTTCTTAATAAACTCTAAATAGAGTTTGTGAGATTAAAATTGGTTTGCGTAAAATTTTATAATGTTAATTAAATTGCAAATAATAAATTTTTTCAATATTTAGTTAAGGACCAATAAAAAACCAAGATAGTGTTTAGGAGATGTAATAACTCTGAGTTATAATTCAGTTTCAAAAACTTATAACCTCGTTAATTTATAATATTAAAATCAAAAAATTGTTCTTGTTAACATAAAGCATTGATTGGATTATTTAATAAGTAAAATCTCCTCAGAAATAGTTACCTAAGTATTAGCATCAAATAATTCAAATAACTTCATTTATCACGTATCTAAATATATTTAATAAAAAGTCAAGTACTGCTAATTAGAGTACTTTTACTTTTTAGAGTACTGATTTTGAATAATGCTTTTGCAATAAAATAAGATCGAATATAAAAACTAGAGTAAATATTTTTTGTATGTATTAGTTTTAAAAAATAAAAGTTTGACGTTTTAAAAATTTTTCATTAGGCGTTTTTTTTTTTTCAATTTAGAGCATAGATTGGAGCATGCTCTGAACAAAATGAGCAAGCTCTGAGCAAAGCAAGAACAGAGTACGCTTAGAGCGTTCAGATTAAATAAAAAAACACAAAAACTATAATTTTTGTTTTAGTAACGTTTTAAATTGTCAAAAAATTAAATTAAATTATTAAAATCAAATTAAAAATGGATAACTTAATAATAACTAAATAAACTCAACATTTTGACTTTTATTTTACAAGTAAAATCTTAAAAAAACGTCAAAATGTCTTTGCAATTTATTTTGCTCAGCCGTGCTTTATATATTTCTACTGAGCACGTAAAGCATGATCTGAGCGCTCAGAGATAAAAAAAATGTTTTTTTTTTTGACAGTTCAGATTTAAAAAAAACGCCTATTGGGAAATTAAACTTATAAAAATGGCAAACTTTTTGCTTTATTTTAAAAATTTCATTTGATATGACAGTTTATAAAATTATAAAGGATAAACGTCATAGTCATTGACATCGTACTTAATTTAAAACATAACCATTTGACATATGTCATTTTAAACAAAAATGTATTAGTCAAAAGAGGCGTAAGTCTAAAATCTAAGATTCTGAAATCTGAAATTGACAAAATAATCTGTAGTTGAAAAATTTGTTAAAATACGTTTTGGAAATCTTAAGAAATTTTTATTTTACTCTAAGGTACTTAACATATTTAATAAAGCAAAATAACAGTTAAAACAATCTATATTCATTAGAATCTAATAAATATGAAAATTTAATTGAACTGTCATAAAGTACAGTACAATTGTTTTAAACTATCTTAACAACATCAGTTTTGAATTACGATATTCTATTATCGTAAAATTATGTATATAATATATAATTATATATATATATATTTATTTTCATTTATTATTATTATTATTGTATCTTTTAAGTTCAATAAAGATAAAAAAATTTAGATCAGTTGTTTATTTTTTTTTTTTTTAAAGATAGTTTAAATGTTTTTTATAGTCTCAAATTTTATATTAAAAAAAAAAAAAAAATAAAAACAAAAAAAAAACGAGCGAAAAATAAACAAAAAATAATATTTTGGTTTTAATGTTTACGAATAAATGTTTCTCATTTAAAATTTGGTTTCTATTTATTTTACATGGTGTAGAAAAGATAATTGGATTAAAATTCGGTTTTTTTAATAAAGTAGTACGAATAACCTTTTTTAGATTAAATTTTGTAATAGATTAGATATAACTTATCAATTACAATTAAAAGTTATAAATTTGAAAAGTTTTATAAAATAATGGTTAATTCTTAAGTAATCTATCAAAAATTATTTTAAAATTCATTCCTAATGTATTTTAAATTTCAAATTCAAATTAAGCTATAGTTAATATGTCCACCATTTAAGATTTTATTGTGGTTAATACCTATCACAAGCTCCAGCCCCAAGTTCCAATTTTAAATATGAAGTGCTCTATTATGATATAAATTATACATATTATATTTTTTTTTATTAAATATGATCTGATCAGGGTTTTAACCCGAGACCCTTTGTTCGGAAGACCGATGTCTTAACTAATCAATACAACAACGGTCTGCTTCGTATAAATGAGCTTCACTTATTCGCAAAGACTAAACTAATCCAAAAACAACCTATCTTAGAATTTTCATTAGTTATAATTTGATTTTATATTTTATCACCCAATGAAGAGACACTTGATGTGTAGTGGAAATAAATTGTCACTCGACAATTGCGATGAACGCGTTTAGTTTTAAAGATTTTAAGGGTTAAATTTTAAGATTAAATTTTTTTAAAAAAAAAATTAAATTTTAATACACCTCTGAAATGAAATACTAAAGCTATATAAATAAAAAATAACACCCTGTACATATTTAAAATTCTTTTTTTTATCTAAAATAAAAAAAATAATTCACTTTCATTATTAGACATTTGAGTTGGTATTTTTAGGGGTGGCCAAAATAAAAACAAACACCAAACACTTCATAATTTTTTTTCAAGAATTTTGTTGCTAGTTCTGTGTTTATTCCGGAGTGATTTTTGTTTTTATTTTTATTTTACGTAGGTATTATGACTAAAATAAGAGTAGTATGTGTTATCAAACGTCATTATAAATTTTAACTGGTTTTTAGTAGAAAAAAAAGATAAAAAAAAGTGGAATATTTGACCTTTGGGAAAATGACTGAAATTCATTTGATACAGAAGAAAAAGTATGAATCAATAATTAAAAATTTAATTAATAAATATAAATAAAGTGAAATTCAGTACGTGTATATGATTGAGGGTTTTTTTTTCACTTTAATTATTGACTGGAAAAACAATAAACAAAATATCTTAGTTTTTAACATTTGATATTTTCAACTAAAAATTGTCATGTTTATTGAAAAATCAAGTGTGTGTCTAAATAAGAATAAATAAATAAAATTAATGTTTTATTAAAATGATTCCTGGAAAAACTATTTAAATTAATATTGAAATGAACGCTTGGAAACATATAAACAAGTTAATGATAATTATTTTTAATTTTATTTTTAGTTAATTAATTTAGTATAGACTAGAGTAGTATAGTAACTAATTACATATCATGATATTTGGTAATTTGATGAGAATGTGATTCGCAAAATATTGATATTATGTAAGAGATAAGACTTTTTTGAGGTTTTTAACATGAAAACATTTTTGTAAATTATCTTAGTTAATTTGGTTCAGATATAAATTGTACAAGAATGGTAATTTTTTTATTTTTTCAACTGTTAGGGTAATTACCCTGTCTATACCATAGGTTAGAATTGATCCTAATGAATTCCACATACAATTAAAACATGAGATAGAATACTTAACCTTATTACATGTAGAAATGTCTTAGATTTTCATTAGATACAATTTTATTTTTGGTTATATTCTAATATTTTATATTTGAGATAATGTGGTATTCTATATCTGTGAGTTATATTATAGAATTAAATTATTTTTATTTATTTTGCCTTTGTTCATATTGTTATAAAAATGTATTTTTTATTAAAGATATATAATTATTAGTTATTGAGTAAATATTAATTTGAACCCAATGGCGAATGGTAGCTGAGTCGATTCGAAAACCAGAAAAGTTTTTTCACTTTCACTGGGAGTCGAATTAGCCATCCAGTCATTGATAATCTTATGTTCTGCATACTGAGGGTGGAGAATTTTTCGAGAACTTTTGATAAAATTGTATATATTTATAAATCTTATATATTTAAGTATAAATGCATCCATAATTATGAAAATATATGACTCTTAAACTTTAATATAAAAAATAAAAAAAAAAATAATATGCAGGAATATTGTACTTAACTTTGTTTCTAGTAGTCTACTGTATTATAGAATTCAATTATATTATTATTTTAAAAGTTTTTAACTCTATTAACTTTAATTAATAGAGTACAATATTTAATTTTAAAGGATTTTTATTCCATTTCCACTCCTTTAAGGAGTATAGGGTATTCACCAAATCTATTGAGACTAGGCTTCAGTTTCTTTAATCGTTATATTTCACTAAGCAGTTGATTACTCGGCTGTAGCTATTGTATAAGTTTATGAATTCACAAATTTTAGTTTTGTACGCCATCTATTATCTTACAGAAGTGTTATTTATATATTTTTATTAAATCTTACTTTATATTACTATATAAGCTATTACGATATAATTATAAAACTTTTACGATATTTTTTTATTAATTATGATCTGAACGGGGTTTGAACCCGAGACCTGCCGCATGAAAGGCTCCTTTACCACAACGCCATTGGTCAGATAAAAAAAAATATATATATATACTTATTCTACTGATTACTTATCCAGGTGAAAGCAAATTTTTGGCAGATACTAAAAAAAATATTTATTTAAAGAATTTCAATGTAGACTTCAATATTTTATCTACTTTTCAGAGCAATTGTTTAATACATTTTATTTTGAATTACTTTTTATAACATTTAATACAAATTCCTAAAAGTCTCAGTTAATCTTAATCTATTTCGTTCTTTTTACATTTTTTTTATATTTTAAATTAATTAATAAATAATATGTCAGTTCTGCCTTCCCAAACCTTAATATCAACTAGATTATGAAGTACAATTTTGAAAAATGTAAGAAATCTTTAATTAGAATCATTTTATTTAACATTGGAATGACAAGTATAGTTATATTAATTCAAATAGATGGATTAGAATAAAATTTTTATAAATTTACAGTTATACTTTATATAGTAAAAATAGTAATAATAACGTACTATCTAGTTATCTATAAAAAATTCAAATTCCAGGAATAGAATAAAAATTTAATACACAGAATATGAAGTTAAGATCTGAATATTGTTTGACAGCAATATAAAGAACAATATTAACTTGATTTTTAATATAAAATTCATATATATATTATATATATATATATATATATATATACTGATTACTTATCTAGGTGCAAGCAGATACTAGAACATTACAGAACTTGTAAGCATATTTTTATTAAATATAAAAATATTTCTAGTTTATTATTTAAAAAAAATAACCCATATTTTTATTAAAATTAAATTTTAATACACTTTAATTTCAAAAAAAAATAAGCCTACATATTATTTTAGAACAATAATTAAATTTCATTCTAAATTTAGAATTTTAGAATTGTAAAATTCAATATATTGAATTTAGTTTGAAATATAATATTCTTCCTATTTCTAGAAATTAATAAATTATTTTTAAAATAAATTAATTTGAAAATAAAATTTTCAATTTAAAAATCAAGTTTGAATTTCTAAAAAATTAATTTGAGTCTTAGCTCTACAATGACAACTGACGTAAATGAATTACAAAATATATTGACATATTTTCAATTAAATTAAAACTTTTTTTAAATATTTTTGGAAAAATATACATTTTTAATTCTTAGTTTTATCAAATTACTTTGAATTGAATTTAAATTTTTCGATCTTGATATAATTTGACATATTCGTCATGAATTATTAATTAATTATATTTGACAATTGGTGGTATACTTTGACTTTACTAAAAATTCCTACTTTTAGAGAAATTCTTTAAAATTATGTAGGTAAGATGGTAAAATTAATAATGAATTAAGTTTAAGTTGGCCATATTTTTTTTTGGATTATAGGGTTACTTCAAAATTTTGTAAAAGAGTTAAATTCAAATAGATTTTTAGAAAAATTTTGAAGATGTATACTTTTAATTGAAAATATAAAAATAAAACTTTAAAATTTATTAAAAATGAAATATATCAATCTTTATTATTTAAAATTGTTAAGGAATACAATTATTTTAAAAATAATCATTTTATACTTTCTACAAATTACCTCCTGTTAATTGTTTTCAGACCCTCAGTTTTTAAAAATAAAAGTAGAACTACTATTCAATGCTTTTGATTTGAAAATCATTAATAAAAGCAGTTTTAAAATTTTTTTTTTAAAAAATTAATAACTTTCCTATGAAATTCGTAATACCAAATGGAATTTATTTGGAAACATAAATAGTATGTACTCATGTACTCGTATGTATTAGAAAATACATTAATATAATATATACATATATATCGATTCATTTCATAACCATAGAAACCTATTAAATATTTTCCAACTTTGGTAATTAGAACTACAAATGGAAATATATTTAACTGAAAAACTGAATAATTAAAATGATAAAATGAATTTTTTTTTAAATTAATCATGTTCAATAGATTTTAGGTAGGTGGAAAGTTTTAATTTTTGATTTTTAGAAAATAGTAAAAATACTAATAACGATATTTTTAAATCATTTTTGTGGTTTCCGGTTCCTGTATAATATAATGCAATATAGTGTATAAGTTTTTATTGTATTGGGATTAAAGTATTAAAAGAAGCATCTGTATTAGTTATTAAAAAGTTTAAAAATTTAGGGTTTGAATTTATCCTTATAACTCGTGGATATATTTTATCATACATTATAAGTATATTGTATATATACTTCAAATACAAATTTTCCGAATAAATATTAATAAATTGCATTGTTGAAATGTGGGGCTCTTTTTATTTTTTTAGATATGGTCGGACTAGGGTTTAAATCTGATCCCTTTGTTTGAAAGACCGAAGTCCAACTACGCTTTTTGGTTGAGACCATTACGGCACTACACCAACTAAACCACAACACCATCGGTCGGATCACGAATTCGGTACTGATCAATTTTAATAAGAATATTATATGCCTTGTAAATTTACACTTCTCTACACGACATGCTCTTATCCATTTTTCAAACATAAACCTATAACTTTAAGATTCAGCAGTTGAACAATTTCCAGGTTTGAATACCAATTTCGTTCAAAATTTAACTTATTGTAATTTGAAAATGACTATTTTTATATGTATGTATATTTATAGATCTATTAAGACTTTTCATTATGTAATTAGTACGTATATTTTAATATTGATTTTTACATCTGAAATATCCCAACAGTCAATCAAATTTATATCTTAATTAAAAAACTTTACTTTTCCTTCCTACTTTCTTAATACTCCTACTCCTATTAATACTTCCTACTTTCTTAATACTCCAAATTTCTGAGTTTTCCATTTAATTTTTCCCGACTTTTCACAATTTAATATTGATCTTACTACCTATACATGAAGACAATATTTAAGAAAATAATATTCTTTTTAATTATCTTCAGTAAAAATTTATTTTATTCTTTAATAATTTTTTAATCTTCTTAAGATTTCTTTTAATTGTATTATTAATTAATTTCACATTTTTTTTTTATTTTTTTTTTTGTAATCATTTTCCTTTCATTCTTTTTTTTTTATATTTTCCCCAGTAACCATTTTTTCACTCATATACACGTAGTTTAATAAAAATGCCATTACAAACAGAAATTGCACGCCTAGATAATATTTCCAAGTTCTTCTATATGGATATGATACATCTGGATTGATGATAAAAAAAAAAAAAAAAAATAAAAACAAAAACAACAAGAGGAAAAAAAAAAAATTAAATCCTCCTAAACATTTTCAATGTTGTGTTATCCTCCAATTTAATTCTAAATGAAATCCTTGAATAATACCAACACAACAACAAAACAATCATACAATAATAAAATTGTTAGAAAAATATAGGAAAAATATAATATAAAAAAAAAAAAATCCAGGATAATTTCCATGACAATGCTATTATTTTTATTATTATTATGATTATTATTATGAGATATTTTATTTTAATATATATAATACGTATGAATGTTTTGTATATATGTATATATATATCAGATATGAATGTTAAATATCCAAAAAAAATAAAGATAGAAAAATAAAAAAAAACAAAAATTATTATTATGATAAAATAAAAACTTACCTCCATAAGAAAAATGCCATCACAATCAGTACGATCCCAAAACAACTGAATACAATACCAACTAATACAGCTAAATTGTAATCACTATGTGATTGCCGTAACAAGGGTTGAATTTTTTCACAATTTGGCTGTAAAAGGATCTGAAAAAAAAAAACAAACAAATACAAATATAAAAAATAAATATAATAATAATAATATAATAAAAAAAAAACAATAACACCAACAACAACAATAAAAATAGAATTTAGAAATAAAAAAAAAAATATTTAAGTATAAATACAAATAGGTTGATATTATTATAATATGATATGTAAAGATATGATATTATTATATTACACTTTACATGTATGTATATACATGTAAATGTATGGTTTGTGGCAGTCATTTAAAACATAATGTCAGCGGGCAGAATAAAAATTGTAATTAATAAATTTTAGCTTTTTACTTAGAATTTTAATATCTTTCTTCGTAGTTGTTTTATTTTAAGATCTTCTGACTTTTGTAATTAGATTCTAACCTTTATAATTTATTACAAAAGTTGACTTAGTAGTTTAGGAAAGTAATTTTTAGTATTTGAAACCTCGTTTTTTAAATTACATTTACTATTTTTATATTAAAATTCAGCAAATCTAAAGTTTTCAGTTTAACTAAGAAGTAATGAATTTATTTTTTCAATTTTCTCGATTTTTTTATTTCAGAAATGCACAATTTTATTTTTAGATTTAGTTCTTAACCCTAAAACGATAGGGAAATGACTCTATGGCTTTTTAAAGAATTCTCTCAAAATTTGTCAATAAGTTTGGATATTAAAAATTAAAGACATCATCAAATTTTAAGCATTTGAAATGTGGGTCTACAGAAAAATGGAAAAAATCAAATGGACTGAACACGTTTCAAATGAGGATGTCCTGAGCTTCTAAGAATTAAATGTCAGAAAACATCATATTTTGTGTCATATTACGCGTGGAAGCAAATATGAATTTCAATTCAACTTATTGTCCAAGGCAAAATTGAAGAAAGAAGGGCATAGGTAGGAAACAAATGTCATGGCTAAGAAACATAAGACAGTACAAAGGCGTTTCAGATATAGGTGAGCTAATGTACATAGCCAGAGATCGCATAAGTCATCAACAGTAACATAAGATCGCTAACATCCAATAATGGATATGCAGCAAAAGAAAAAAAAGTTTGGATATTCCCATGTGTGCACCGAAGCTGTTAAACGGTTTAAACTAAAAGCTGTGTGTTGGAAAATAGAAAGAGACCAAAAGACCAAGGAATTGGATACCGACATATAAAAGAGCCATTTCAAAAGTGCATTTTTTTAAACTTCGACTTTTTGCAACGGTAATTAATAATTTTTAAATAGATTTTACAATTGTCAATCGTTCTTATAGCCTAATACGTAGTAGGAAATTATTAATTGTTAACAATGACTTTCTTTTAAATATTTAATAAGTCAATTCGAAAACCAGTTATTGCGACTCACATAGAAGCTCTGTTTAGCAACACAAAGATTATATTATAGAAAAAGTCAAGAATAAAAGTAACTTATCGTGACTCACAACGCTTCTATCACTAAATGGATTGTAGGTAACAAATACACAATTTTTTAAATCCAGTTCTTGAAATTAACAATTGCTTCCAACAATAAAAGGGTTGTAGACAACTGTATTTTTATGGTGTTTTATTTAATTGTATATTTATTTATATATATATATATATATATGGCACATGTCAGAATTATATAACTGTCTAATATAAAATTATACAATTTTTAGATAATCTCAACAGGGAGTTAGGATATATTTTTTTTTTATTTTCCCTTTCAGTTTCATTTTTTTTTCCAATTCCAAAATAAAAAAAAAAAATAAACACAAAAAAACAAATATTAAATAGATACATCTAGCATACAAAGAACCAAAAAAAAAAATTAAAGGATATTCCCATGTCATATAAACTCTAAAATGAACGAAAAATAGCAAAAAATTAAAGAATGTTAAAAAAAATTATAAAGTATATTCTCTATAGAATGTTGATTTCTCATTTAAGAGTTTCAAATCCAAAACAAACAAATCTAAAAATAAAAAAAAATTTAATTTTTTTTTTTTAAGAAAGGTCCTAAATTCAAATTTTATTTTTCGGGGCATTTTCTTTTTTAACATTATATTTAACTGTACAAACTGTGAAAATGTGAAAAATAAAAATATTATAAAGTATTAAATAAAAATATTTTAAATATTAAATTAAAAAAATTTAAAAGCAAAAGTTACAAAATATTTTAATTTAATTAAAATTTAATAAAATCAATTTGATTTTTTACATTTTATATACATACAACAAAATTGAAGTTATTAATGAATAATTGAATTCATAATAAAAATTTTATTGCAAAAAAAAAATGACCGGAAATGGTTCATATTTCAAATTTTATATCGATCATCCTTAAAGTATGCAAAATTCGTTTTAAATGACAAGGGAAAATAATGTAAGGGAAAAAATTGAAATAATATGTTATCAAAGATTAATAAGGCTAAATCTTGCATATTATGTACCCGTATGGTACAATATCAGGACAAATTTAATATAAAAACTTTAGAAAATTTAAAAGAAAATACATAAGAGTTTGTACCAATATGTATAAAGAAAGGTGAATTCAAATTACAAAAATTACTACTCTCATAAAACTTTGTACAAAGAAGTACATATTAATAAGAAATTAACAATTTTTTGATAAAATCGATTCGAAATCATTATGATAGAAGTTGAGATCTGTATATTTCAAATACCAGTACAATTACCAGTACTATTATCTGATAATTATTACTTTTTCAAGTAACAGTATTACTTAGATTTCGATACTGAAAAAATTTGAATATAAGTTAAAGAATCAAGTAAAATACTTGATATTCCCAGAAAGTAATTAAATTTTGATTTAAATTACATTTGTAATTATTTTTTGATACTTTAGTATTTTCAAGTAATTAAGTACTAAAAACATCTAAGTATCAAGGATTTAATCATATACCAAGTATTCAAGTATTTTGTCATTATTTTCATTAATTTAAGAAATACTGGTAATGAACAAAGTAATGAGTATCAGTAATGAGTAATGAGTAATTTAATGAGTAACAAAGTAATCAGTATCAGGAATAGTACTTAAAACTGTCGTTAAGTACCAATATACTAATTTTTCATATTACTCAATTTTGCATACTTTTAGGAGATACAGGTCTGGATAGTACACGAAATACTTTAGAAAATTGTTTAATATCACATATATATACTACCACAACTAGAATGTGTACATTGAAAAAAAACTTTATTCACGGGTTCTGTAACTGAGTAGCATTTCTTTCTTTTCCATAAAAAAGATATATATTCGAAGCTAAAACCATGTCCTTTGATATTTTATCATCCTAAATAGATTGACTACTTTTAAAAAGCTTTAATGAAATTAAAAAATTTGAAATATCAAAAACCTACACTAAACTTTATTAAAAGGGGGTATTGGTCGTTAGAAAAATCATATATAATCATCAATAATATACATTTATTAATACATTCTGAATTGATCGATTTGCTCTATGTATAAAAACAATTAAAAATCATAAATACAATTTTATAAATAAGATTTTTAAAAAACATTTTTTTTGATAAATCACTACCATATTTATCTGCTTTTTAACAAAAGAAAAACCCCAGCTTCATTGAAACTTGAAAGATAAACAATTTAAAAAAAAATAAAACTGAATTTTCCTTTGAACAACTTAAAAGCCAATAAAAAAAAATATCTTAGAAATACAAAAAAAAAAAAAAAAAAAACCAGAAAAATTAAATTGAATTGTGTCAGTCCCATTTCAGATACATAAACCAACTTTTTTTTTAATTTTTATTTTTAAAAAAAAAAAAATTTAATTGCATTTCAAATAAAAATAAAAATTGCATTTTATGCAGAAGATAACATATCCTATATTTTTTTTATAAAAGATATAATATAATAATTATTTTATAAAACTGGTTATACATACAGGATATTCTTGAGTGTGTGTGTGTGTTAGTTTTTTTTTTTACTTTATTTTTAAGGTACAATACCAACCATGATGGTATTCATTTGCCAATTATTTTTTTTTTTGGTATAGTTTTGAAATAAAATTTTATATTTAAAATAGGAAAAAAATTATTTAATTCTTTTTTCAAAATTAAAATCTTATTTTTTTTAAACATTAAGCTGATAAAATTTTCCTTTTGATGTTATTAACTCTTTAAGAGTTTTTGGGATTTCAACAATAGAGAAAAGCTTTAGAGCTATAAATATGCAAATACCCAATTTTTGATAGAGTTTTTTTAAAAAAAGAACAATTAATGAAATTGTAAATTAAATAAATTAAAATAGATTGAAATTAAAAATAAAAATATAATTTTATTGTATTGTTTTTTTTGTCTGTCTCTTTGGTTGTTGTGAACGATTATAACTATCTAGAGGACATAATGATTTGATATTTTAAACATATTATATATTACATATATAATATTGACTTGTCTTTTATTTTAGAAAATTTATATTTATGTTAAGGGATCGGGTTCGAGCTCTGTTTCAAATTTAAAAAGAAAGGTGCTATCCTGGCAGAAATTTAAAAAAAATAATTTTTTTTTTTTTCCTGTATATGATCTGATTAGGGTTTGAACCCAATTAAAAGTTAAAAAATATTTATACAGCTGTCGGTTGCTAAAGGAAGCACTGTTTTTAAAAGGGGTTTTAAAATTTAATTTTTTTGCATAATTTTAGGATGAATTTTAATTTTCCATTTCCGTTTTTTTAAACTTTAAACTTTTTAACTTTTTTTTGCAAGGTTTTTACGAATACAATAAATCGAAAATAATCCAGGTTTTTTATTTTCTAAAATTTTCTCCATTACACTACATAATCCTGTATTCCCAATCCTAATACCCTATTCTTTCTTTCGATCCGTATTTCAAACACCAGAACTCACGTTATGTATTAAAGACCAAACCCTAAAGTTAAGTATTGAATAGGAGTTCATTTTTGTGGGTTATAGTCTATAATTACCCAGAGAAATCTAAGAAGCTACCTTGTGTGTCTCCTAAGCCTTCTCTTCACATTCATAAAACCCAATTTCAAACTTGTATTAAAAGCCTAACCCTTACAATTAAGTTTGAAATGGGAGTCCATTTCAGTTGGTGAAGTCTAAAATTACCCACAGAAACCTAAGAAGCTATCTTGTGTGTATTTTAATGTTTTTCACCTATATAGCTTCATAAAAACAATAGGGTATAATATTAATATTGAAATCATTTACGCAAAAAAAAATGCTATATTTTCATGATATAACAATTTATTTCCAAATATATTTTGAAATGGTAAAAATACATAACAAATATTTAAGAAAATACGAGTACATACTATACAAAATAAGATAATTTATAATTTATTTTTATGTTATTATACTGTTATATTTTACGTGATATTGTCAAAGGAGTTTCTTAGAGAAACACTTAGGAATCTAATCTGAATACGTTTTTATAATTTGTTGATTTTTATTTTATAAAAAAACTTATGTTTCGTTATCAGGTTCTCAAACAGATTTTCTTAATCAGAATGACAAAGAAATGAGAGGATTAAAAACTAAATTTGAAACTGAATATAGAATCTATAATCTTTTGAAATTTCAAAGCAATTTAGAAATAAATACATATTTATCATAAATTAAAGTATGAATAAAACTATTTTTTAAATATATGGAAGTACTGAATAATATTTTTGGAATCAAACATGGAAAAAATTAAAAAAAAGGACAAGGGAAAGCAAGGTTTTATATAAAATAACTAATATTAGTTTTTGTGGCGCGTTTATTTAAATGTTTTTTAATACAATGGATGTATCAAACAGGAGCGTCACATAATCTCGCTTTAGTAAATCCCTTATTTAGATCGACTTTTATTTAAAAATTTCGGTTTTATAAAAAACTTAACTTTTAAGCATTTTAGAGTTTAATACAAAATCAGAGTTATTAGTCTTTTTTTTTGAATTTAGGAAAAATATAGATTTTCGTAACTAGATTTTGTGATAACGGCATTTGCTAAACCGAGATTTGGATCCCAACCCGCATCAAACATAATATGGTACCTAACTTGAATTAATTTCTAATCTCATAATGCAATCAACTATAATACATGATATTTCGGTATCATTAGTGTAAAAACATAATTTGGAAAAGCTATTGATTAAATACAGAATTTGAAAAGTATCTATTTATAGAAATGCTGGACGACATTGTCCTCTTCATAGTTAAAGTCATCTTAGTTTCATTTTAATAATTTGGAAATTTTTAAAACTTTGCAATTCTATAGACGGCAAACGACATTGCATTTTAATGTAAGTGCAAGTTTAAGTTTTCAAATTTATTTTGACTAAAATTTTTAAAATAGGTTTACAACTGCTTTACCAAATGGATATCCTGTACATACTGTCAGATTTATTATCAATTTTAGAAACATTGAATGATGTGAATGCAATGGCTGATGGAAAACTGGAGACAGCGAAACTCTTTGATGTTTTGCATAAATATAATACCAATTAACCCAATCTTAATACTATCAATTGGAACTATATATTCAGTACTATTATAACTTTTATACTATCATTAGTACTGAAACTATTATCGGAATTATCAGTCTTGTATAAAAATTGATTTTTCCGAGCAAATTTATTAAAAATGAAAAATTTTAATTTTTTGAATTTAAAGAAAATTCAGTAAAATACAATCTTTTTAAATTTAATAAGCCTTTTGGAAGCAAAAGAATTCAATAATTAATAATATTTTTAAATTCAACATAATATAGTTTATTCGTGGTTTTAATTTAATATTATGGAATTTTAAAAATAATCTTAAAATAGGTTTGTTTTTAAAATTGACTATATTTTCAAATTTAAATTTAAATTATGCAATTTTAAACCAATATTGAGTGGGTTCTTTATATTTAAACTTTTTTTTTAAATATTTAATTATTAATAAAAGTGTTGTTTCTTTTATATAAACTTCATCACTTAATTTCTACTTTTTGGAAGTGAATATTTCTCAATATTTAAGAATTGTACAAAAAATTAGTTATTAAGTTGAATTAAAAAAACTGAAACAATATTTTATTTCAGGGTTTTCAATGTGGTTTTAATTTAAAAAAAATATTAAATAATTCTTAAATAAATAAAATTATTTCAAAAAAAAAATAAACGAAAATATGTTGAAATATTTTTAAAATAAAAACATTTATTTGAAACCTAATATACAGATACTTTTATATTTTGAAAAATTTTTATATAAGTTTTCATTTTCAAAAGTATTAAATTTGAATAAAATTGAATATTTTTTAAAAAAATTTTTAGTGGTTTTAATTTGCATGCTTCTATAAGTTTTATGATATACTGAATTGTGGGCATTATCAATAATTAAATATGAGTGATTTTTAATTTAAAATATTTTTTATTTATTTTATTTTAAAATATAAATGTATATATATTTATATATATTTGTATATTATATTGGCTTATGCTCAATTTAAGATTTTATCCCATTAAATTTTTTAAATTGTGTATATTTATAAAATATCAATTATGAGAAAATATTTAAAAATGCATTTTTAAAAAAAATAGTAAAATTATTTTTCAAAATATATATATTAAATTTGGGAATTTGGGGGCAACCTTACTTTTACCGTTAACAAGTTTATAAGACCTATTCTGACTGTTAACTACTATTTGTGTTAGAATTAAAATTAAGAGTAAGAAATTATTAGCCTGATTAAAAAAAGGTGCTTTAATGATTGCCTCGTCACTGTTAGACTTAATCAAAATTTTTCGGTTTTTAACTAATAGTAATAATATTTGGTAGAATTCCATCCAAAAGTCAACTATTAATCGTTTAGTAATTAAACTGTTTAGTATGATCAGGAAAAGGTGTTGTAGGAATTTATGACTGCCACGCCACTGTTCGCCTTGGTTTTTACTTAATAGATATAATAATATGGTAGAATTGTATCTAGCTTCAGTTTCAACTATTAATGGGTCGGTAATTAAATACCAAAGTGAGAGTAAAAAATTATTAACTTGAACAGAACAAAGAAATGGTGTTTAGGCCACTGTTATATGTACTCACCAATTTTTTAGTTCCTAAATCTAATAGTAATTATATTTGATAGAAGACAGTTTAATAGATATCATTCAGATCGGCTCAAGCTTCAGTTTAAAAGATTTAAAATGGAAAAAAATAAAAAACAGTATTGATCGATGAATTCAGAGCACTGAACTCAACTTGTTTTTCAATTAAATTCGAATTTGGAATTTTACTGTACTTTAAATTGAATTTTATATGAATTAAATAAATCTGTAACTATTTTGTTTTAAAAATTTAATATTGGTATAAAGCATTTGTTTTGTAATGAATTATATGATGTTAAAAAATGTATTTTCGGAAAAATTAAAAAATTAATCAATTGAAATTATTTCAGATTTTGAAGCATAATCTATATAATCCAATTATATTATTTACTTACATTAATATTAAATAAAAAACAACCATATTATATTTTTTTTTAATTATATAATATTAATTCCATAAAATAAAAAAAAAATAACCGAATTAATAATTAAAATATAAATATATAAATAAAGGCATATTACAAATACTGGCTCATGAATACAACTATATATCATTATATAATATAATTTGTATTAATAAATTTAATACTCCTTACTGCACTGAATATTCCTTTTATTAATATATTAGTATTTATTAAATTAATATGTACATTATATATATAGCTATATATATATATATATATATATATATATATGGATTTGTTTATCATAAAAACATCATTGAATATATGTTTAAAACCACATACATAATATATTGTGCAATATATTATATAATATAGTCATATATACAAATATGATATTACATACCATTATTTAATAAATATATATATATATATATATATTTTATAATATTAATTTTTCTGATTATATTTAATCTTTATATATATATATATATATGTATTTTGTTTTGTGAATGGACGGTAATGGACGGTAAGTTAAATATAAACAACAACAAATATAACAACTGTTTTTACATACCTTTCTTGGTTCTGAATATTTGCCAAATACCAATCTACGTGGATTTTGAACACTACGAGATGCAGCACATACTTTTACCTCATAAATCAAATTTGTTGTTAAATTCTCTAATATCATCTGAAAAAATTAAATTGAAAAATTAATATAATATATAAAAGAAGTACAGTATTGGTTAAAAAAAAGAGACAATTTAAAAAATTAAAAAATTATAATAAAACACACTAAGTAATAATTTATAAAACGCTTAGTGTTGTATTCTTGAATTTTAGAATGTTAAATGTTAAGTCTCAAAGACTTTTATTCTTTTCTATTTCCATTTTCGATTTTTTTTGACGTTTAATAGGTTTTAAAAAAAATTATAAACGTTCATGCACAATATTTAAAAAATAGTGGGTCGTCACTGATTTGAATATACTTACACAATTTATTTGAAAATATAAACTCAAATCGAGGTTAAAAAAAAAATTCAGTGACGAAGCTATTCAATTTTGAGTTGATTTCGATAAAAATAACTACATATCATGATTTGGTTTCATTAGAATATTTTTGAAAATTGAATTGAAAATTAAGAACAAAATCAACTAAATTTTTGAAATCATGTTGATTTTTGGAAATTAATCATGTATATGAGTGAAGGTATTGCGTTTCGTTTAAAAAATTAATTTAATAAAATTTCTTTAAAATTATTTTTTGAATAAATTCGTTTAGATTCCTCTCTATCATATGGTATTTCAAAGGTAATTGATATTTTTTAATATGTGTTTTTAAGTATTTTTTTTTTTACTCTGAAATATGAAGAGTATTTTTCTTTTACAATTTTTGAAAAAGTAAAAGAGGTGTATAAAAAAATCCCAATTGTATTTAAATAATATCAATTTCTGTTTATATAACACTGTTACTATATTTAAAATTAAAAAAAAAAAAAAAATTTAATATCAAAGATTTTTAAATAACATTTGATAAGTATTAAAATTCAGTACTGTGTTGTGTATACGAAAGAATAGTCTGCCGTTGTCCTGTTAAAAAAGTGGTTTTATTTTTTTTTATTAAAGAACTTTTATTTGAGTTTAAATTTCACTATATAAAAAGAATAAATTTTGAATTAAATGAAATAAACAGATGTTTGGTTTCATGTTTTTTTTTCGTATTTTGTTTTTCACCACTTGATTTTTTTTTTTTTTTTTTTTGCATATATGTATATGTATTTATGATATTTAATTATATTAATGGAATAATGGTTATTTCAAAAAAACATGTAGAATGGTTTTATTTTTTAGTCTACAAAGTAAAATTCACAATGTTATTTGAATATTTGTTATTAATTTATCAAAGAAATTGTATATAAATAAAAATCTAATATATAAAGCTAAAAGTCTCTTTGTTTGTCTATTATTAATTTCTATATAATGGTTTATACAAATGTATATAAATATATTAGGATATAATTTATCTTCGATTTGGTAATTTGTTTCAATAATCTATGATTGTTTCTCTAAAGCCAAGTACACACGAGAGACTAAAATAGCTAGAGTTGAGACAAAAATCTTGGTAGAGCGATTTACATGAATGTGAACACTCGTTAGAGCTCTAACGTAGAGCTCTACATCGATTCTACGAGAGATTTTTTGTTAGAGATTTCTCTACCGTGTAAACATTGTCAAGTAGAGAATTTTTTTTGTCTACGATGACTCCTACCTACTTATTGAAATTTTAAATTTAAAATTAAAAAAACAAATTTATTTAATCTGAGTTTGTTTTTGGCTGATCCTATGTTTAACTTTTTCTAGTAAAAAATGAAAATTGGAATAGGACATACGTAACAAATTTGGATATTAATTTGGATCCTCAACCCTTAACTCGTGTATTAAGTCTTTGTAGAATCCAACAGTATGTCTTCTTCGCACCAACTGTCGCATTCAATATTTTATATTTTTTTTAATTTTATTTTTTTTAAGTATTAAATAACATACGTTAGCCGGAGCAGGTTTTACTTGTTCCGAACTCATCTTTTAAAGAACTGTTTGCAACAAACAAATCTATTTTGAATTTTATTCTATTTATTGCTTTATCATAGATCTACAATTTACAAAAAATACGTATATCGTGTAAAAAGTCGCTAGAGAAAAATCTAGAGGAAACTTTTGTTTCCTAGAGCTCTACCTATTTTAATCTTTCGTCTGCACAAAGAGTGATAATATTTGATAAGTGCTTCGTGCAATAGGTTCCTTGGGTCATAGGTTTCAAATTGATTAATTTATCATGAGAAAATTTTTGGACTTAATGGCAAACAAATGGAAAAAAATTAAAAAGTATGAATCTATCCTTAAAAATATATCCTTAAATTAATCCTTAATCAAGGATTAAGGATATTATCTCCAACCTGTTATGATTCTTCCAGATAATGTATATATAGTATGTATGATGACTTAAAAATGTATGATTTTTTAAAAATAAAATTTTTCAATAAAAATTTAACTGGACATTTTGGGTTGAAGTTAAAATTCACCATATCATCATGTGCAATCGATTTTTCTCAGAAAAACAGTGGCTCATTGGCGCGACAGGAAATACCATAATACATTTTAAAGCTTCTTATCAATTCAAATTTCATTCGAATAAAAATTATTACAAAATGATATAATATTGTACAGTTGAAAAACGATTTTTTAAAACTAAATAATAAATAATGATTTTTTAAATAAAAATAATCTTTGGAATTCCGAAATTTTTTATCCGAATATTTAAAGATTTTGATTTATAAATAGCGGAATTAACACACAAAAAGGATATTCAATAATTAAAAGGATATAAGGATATCAATATTTAATTAATGTAAAATATTTTTTTTATAAATAAAACTATTATCGTATCAAATGTTAATACTTAGTAGAAAAGTAGTTTTTTTTTTGAGTAAATAAAGGATCAAAGGTAGGATATTAATTTGGATCCTCAACCCTTAACTCGTGTATTAAGTCTTTGTAGAATCCAACAGTATGTCTTCTTCGCACCAACTCTCACATTCAATATTTTATATTTTTTTTATTTTTATTTTTTTTAAGTATTAAATAACACACGGTAGCCGCAGCAGCTTTTACTTGTTTCGAACTCATCTTTCAAAGAACTGTTTGCTACAAACAAATCTATTTTGAATTTAATTCTATTTATTTCTTTACCACAGATCTACCATTCACAAAAAATACGTATATCGTGTAAACAGTTGCTAGAGAAAAATCTACAGCTAAGTTTTCGAAGAGTGATTTTTCTTTAGAGTTTCACTCTCGTGTAAACACATTTGGTAGAGGAAACTTTTGTTTCCTAGAGCTCTACCTATTTTAATCTTTTGTGTGCACAAAGAGTGATAATATTTGATAAGTGCTTCGTGCAATAGGTTCCTTGGGTCATAGGTTTCAAATTGATTAATTTATCATGAGAAAATTTTTGGACTTAATGGCAAACAAATGGAAAAAAATTAAAAAGTATGAATCTATCCTTAAAAATATATCCTTAAATTAATCCTTAATCAAGGATTAAGGATATTATCTCCAACCTGTTATGATTCTTCCAGATAATGTATATATAGTGTGTATGATGACTTAAAAATGTATGATTTTTTAAAAATAAAATTTTTCAATAAAAATTTAACTGGACATTTTGGGTTGAAGTTAAAATTCACCCAGAAAAACAGTGGCTCATTAGCGCGACAGGAAATACCATAATACATTTTAAAGCTTCTTATCAATTCAAATTTCATTCGAATAAAAATTATTACAAAATGATATAATATTGTACAGTTGAAAAACGATTTTTTAAAACTAAATAATAAATAATGATTTTTTAAATAAAAATAATCTTTGGAATTCCGAAATTTTTTATCCGAATATTTAAAGATTTTGATTTATAAATAGCGGAATTAACACACAAAAAGGATATTCAATAATTAAAAGGATATAAGGATATCAATATTTAATTAATGTAAAATATTTTTTTTATAAATAAAACTATTATCGTATCAAATGTTAATACTTAGTAGAAAAGTAGTTTTTTTTTTGAGTAAATAAAGGATCAAAGGATCAAATGATCCTTTCAAAGAATTTAATATATATTTCCATGTAAAATGAGATCAATGTTATTTATTTAAACTTACCATTGTTTCTAAATGTTCTGTTGATGCATTCTCTCGGCGATTTTCATATTCAGTTTTACCAACTGGACGAAAACTAATTACATATAAATCAATTGTATTAAAATAATCATTTGGTCTTTTCCAACGTATTCTTAATGCATCCTGTGAATGACATGTTAAATTTAATATAATGGGCGGTGATGGACCACTTATATCTGTTCTTTGTGAAATTGTAACTGATCCTTTGCCTTCATTTTTGGTCGTAAATGCTTTTACAGTAATACTGTAATTGGTGTATGGTTCTGTAAAATAAGGGAAAAGTAAGAGGTTAATACAAGTTATTATTAAAATTATGTTAAACTTTATATGTATTTATTCGATTTATAATAATAATTTTGCATTAATAATTTATGAATTATTTTGATATTCTACTGAAAAAAATGTAAATATCAATTTAATTAACCTAACCTTCAATTTACATGTAATTAAATTAACCATTGACATATAATTAAAAAAATCAATGAAATAGTTTAATATAATTGAATTAAAAACAAATTTTAATTAATAATCAGTCTTGTTTTTTAATTAGACAACTAACAAGTTTTAAAATAATAATTTTTAACTTTATTAAAATAATTACTAATTAATTTTAGTGTTTTTCATAATTCAATTAAAAAAAATTTTTTTTAACTAATTAATTAAAATAGAAAAGTGAGATTAAGGTGGCTTTAATACCGCATAACATAAGATTTAACACTGCAGTTCAATATTTTAAATAAACGATGCTTAAATTGTAAAGAATATGATTTTAAAATTCTTTCAAGTACTGCAAATTTCAGGTTAATCACTATATTTAATTAAGATTACTTTTTTTAAATATAACCTTCACTAAATCATTAGGGCTTGCACGTACGTTACAAATTGTACCTATAATCCAAGATTTTGCATAAGTAAATATTGAATAAGTAAATAAAGGTATACTCTTTTCACATAAACTCGTTAGATCTTGGAAATAGAATCAGAAAATGAATTGGATATTTGTTTTCTCAGCCCCTTTTTCCGGGAGAACTATAGTCCGATCAACATTTTTGAAACTTTCTTTTACTTTTTTTAGTTTCCATTACAGAATTGGGTGTTAGGCTTTTAAAATAATATCATTTCGACTTCGACAGTATATATTTAATCAAAATTATTTATAAAAAAATCTTTATATCATCAGAATTTAAAAATTTTAAAAATGAAAATTGAAAATAATCCAAAAGTAGATTTCATTATAACATTAAGAATATGTAATAATTTTTTTTTATATGTATAACCCCTTTTTTTATGTAATTAATTAATTTTTTTTTTAAATATACTTTTGAATTTAAAATATTATGTAATTTTTTTTTTCTATTTAATTAAATTAAATGGGAACATGCAATAAGGCCAAATGAAATAAAGTGAATAGAGTTGTATTCAAAACCAGGGTATTCCCCTTTTACAGAATATTTATATATATATATGCATAGACTTGGATTCAAAATCAGGATTGCAGATTTACCAGAATATTTATATATGTGTATATGTGGAATTTTGAATTAAGAGAGATTTTAGAGTTGTTCAAAATCAGAGTATTCCCTTTTGCCAAAATATTTATGTACTAAAAAATCCTTCCTGATTCAGAATCTGGTATATTCATATAATTATAATCTGGATTTTTATATATATATAAATATTCTGGGAAAAGCAACAATACTAATTTTGATTTATCACATGTTTAAAATATTTTTGGCTTTATTTCTTTATAATTTTGGCTTTATTTCTTTTTCAAAAATTTGTTAAAATGAAATAAAACCGAAAATTAAGATATTATGATTTCGGTTTTATTTCAAATGTGATATAGAAATAAAGCCAAAAAGTGTTGTTTGGCTTTTTTTCATTTGGCCTTATTGCATGTACCCAATTAAATTACCAATAGTGGTAGTTTTAATTTACAATTACTTTTTTTCAATTCAATCAAACAATAATGATTATAAAATCGCCGTAATGATGAAGTAAAGGTGGGTTTTTTTTTATATATTTAAAGTAATTCTACCAATAATTAACTAATTAAAAAGTACAGACAATTTTTTTTATATTATATTATTTTTATTTTTTAAAGTAATTTTTTTTTTTGGTTTTTTTTTTAAAGTAATTTTTTTTTAAAACATTTATTATTCTTTTATTATATTATGTACATTTCATCATCATCATAATATTTAATAGGCTTATTTTTTCTCATACACATATAAACGTCCCTTTTCCATAGACCACAGTACTTGACCAATTTTAATGAAAAAACTGTCAAAAGAAAGTTTTTTATTTAAAGGTATTTATGTAAAATATTTTTTTTTGGAATTTTGCGTTTTTTCAGGTGAAAATCTGTCTTAAATTTAACATAAAATGGTCACGTGGTTCAACTTTGTGGCTTATGAAAAAAATATTATACGCCGTCTTTCTGTAGAAATGTAATTTATTTTCGATTGTGACTTGCGGCTTATTTAATTTGTTATAGGCGCCGACTTATGTCTTTAAAGGAGATTTAAATATTTTAAATTATTTCTTTTTGTTTGTTTTTTGCACCCAAAAAAAAAAAGGGAATGAAAATTTTGAAATTTAGAAAGAGTACAAGGGTGTTTTAGTATAAAGTTTGTTGTAATAAAATATTTTTATTTTAGATAATTAATATTTATATTACAGTAAATAATAATATTAATTAAAAAAATTGGGAAAATATTAATATATTTCAAAATGTGGTTAATGTGTATTTAATTTGTATATATATATAAAAAATCTCTTTCAGGAACTCAGTAAATAATGTTTTACTAGAAAAATAAATAGAAATTTTAAATAAAAAAATTATTAAAAAAAAAATTTTAACTAAACAGTATAAAATTATTATTTTATTATAAATTTAAAAACAAGTAGAATTCAAAAAATAAACTTATTTTATTTTAAATTTAGTTTATTAAAGAAAGTTATTTTATTTTGAAAGTTCTATAAATTTTATTTTTCTATGGTATTATGAAATTGAATTCACATAAAATCCAAAATTTTAAAATGCCAGAAGTGATTTAATAAAATTATTAATTTTGTGATAAAAATATTCATTCAATAAAAATATTAAATTCTAATGTACCTATATGTTTTTTATATTAGATAATGTATGACCAACATATTGAAATTTTAATTAATATGAAGAGTTGTGATTAATATTGTTAAAATATTATAATTTAAAGCCAGGACAGTGAAATATAACCATAAAGTTCTTACTTCGTTTTCGAATGAGAAATAATGTCAAATCGCCAAAAGAGATTTTAGAGCTAGAGCATGCTCTTTGGAACTTTGGATATTTTTATGAAAAACAAAATTGAACAGGATATTAGTCTATGGTTTAAAATCAGAATTTTATTAAACTGGACAGCGGAATTGTAATCAATCTGTCCAATGGGGTAGTGGTAAAGAGGCCGCCTTTCGCGTGGAGGGTCTCGGATTCAAACCCGGGTCAAATCATATTTAATTTAAAAAAATATCGTAAAATTGTATAATTATATCGTAATAGTTTATATCATAATAAAAAATAAGATTTAATAAAAATATATAAATAACTCTTGTGTAGGATAATAGATGGCGCACAAAACATTTGTGTATTCGTAATCTTATACAATAGCTCCAGGCGAGTAATCAATGGCTCAGTGAATATAACGATTAAAGAAACTGAAACCTAGTCTAAATAGACTTAGTGAATTCTTTATATTCCTTAAAAGAGTAGAAAAGGAAATAGAATAAAACCAAAGTTTCTGAGCATATTACATTAATTTTTTTGTTGGTTAGATGTACTTCAATAATCTTTTATTTGACTTGGATTAAAATTTTTACTCGAACAACCTCCTGCTTATAGAGGCCATATGTCACAATTCTGTTTTATTTAAAAAAAATTGAAGATATGACATCATTTCTTATTCAAAAGCGAAATAATTCTAGTATTGCTTTATTGCGTATGGCATTATTTCACAGCACCTAGTTTTTCATTTTAATATTAATTTTAACAAGGAAATAATTTAATTCATAATTATTTATAGAACGCAATATAATGAATTAACATAATATGTCCTAAAGGCCTACATACAGTACAACACAAAAATATTAAATTAATTACTAATATATTAAATTTATTTTAATATTAAATATTAATAATAAACTTATGGTAATTAAATTCTTAAATCAATATTAAATGAAATATTATTTAAATTTAATGGAAAAAAAATTTATATATATTTTTTTAATTTATATTAAATTTAAATTTTTATTTTATTATAAAAAAAAAACTAATATTCTTAAAATAGGTTATGATGTGTTTTTTAAACCCCCATAGAAAAATATAATATTATTAATAAGTTTTAATTATATATGGGCACCTAGAAATGTATTTATAGATTAAAATCAAAGAAAATAATTATATAACTAATGCTATTTATTGGTTTTTTAATGAAATTAATTTTATATATTTAAATGTTACTGCATATTTAAAAAATTAATTATTATATAATATGGAACAACTAAAGAGTTATAATCGGGCACCGGGCGAGAGTATAAGTAAACAAGTGATAAAAAAAACCAAGGATTTTTAAAAAAGCACATTTTCAAAATAATATAGTGTTCATACTAAGTATTTTATCGGAATATAATGTTAAAGCTTCAATATTAACGTTTAATTTAGAAAATATATACGTTAGTGACTAAGAAACTGCTTACTTATAAAAACAGTAAATTAGCCCCTCTATGGGGAAGGTTGCCAAATTTCTCAAGGATATAATCCTCACTACTCCCCTTCCCCCAAACTTTTTTAGGTTCTAGGAATTAAATTGTGAATTCCACCAAAATTTGGAATTTTACTTAGAATTTTACTATTTAAGCAAAAATGGTTAAAACAGAGAGACACCTTCTTCATTTAAAGAACCCCTTTTAAATTTAAAAAAATCTTTTAACATATGTTAAAATATATAGTTGGACCTTTAAATTTTGTATATTAAGGAAAAAATATTTAAACAGGTATTTAAAAATAGCAAAATTTCAATTTTCGAGCCCTTATAGCTCCTGAACATGGGGCTTGATTTTGTTAACCGACTCCTACTAATTTCTGAGGATCTAACTCCTTCCAAAATTTCAAGACCCTAGCTTGAACCGTTCAGAAGATATGTCTGGCCAAAAATTTTGCAAAAATTGAGTTTTGCGTATAATGTTAAATTTTAGTACCGTATGGCAACCCTAAACATTTTGCCTTTAAAAATTTACATGCGGACGGACGGACAGAGTGAAGCTATATAGGCACATTTTTACAAAATTTTTTGAAAATGTGCTAAAAATGTAGTTAGTTTTGTTAAAATTTTCTTAGTTTTGTAAAAAATAGAAACTATTGCAGTTAGTTATCTATTTAAAATTCATATATTGCATTCTTTTAATTTATCTTTTAATATATATTCTTTTTCTTTTGGCTCTTGCAATAAAAAATTAGTAATTGGAAATTTGTTACCTAAAGAGCTATGAGTTAAAATTTTAATATTTTTTTTTAAGTTCTGTAAGTGAAATTAAATATTATAGCCTTCTACATTTTTATTATTATAATAGTATGCACTGTTCTTTAGTTAACAAATTTCTAATAGTCTTCCTATGCGCCTTCTATTCCTATGTATGAAAGTTTACCTAAAGAACATTCTGAATTAACATTTTATTAGTTTCTTTCTCTTATGTACGTAAGTATTATTAATTAGAAGTATGTTACGTGTATAAATAACATTTAACATAACATACGGTACGCTAATCAGCATCAGCAGCAGCAGCAGCAGTGTGTTCTTTATTATATACCAAGTTCAATTTCTGCTAAATTTTTGATAAATTTAAAAATTTGAAACTCTTGGGAGAGTGTAATTATAGTAAAATTCTCGCGGAAAAAGGTTTGAGATACCCTTAAAACTAAAACGGAATCCGGAATCTAATATAGAAAATTTGTTATTTTTTAAACATATTAAACCTGAATACCTGAGCATTGAAGCAAAAGCTTTAATATTTTACTATAATATGTGTTGAGAGAGGGCATAGTTAAAATTGAAGAAAGGCTCTCTTAATTATTTAAAAATTTTGCTTATACAATAAAAGCCTTAAAAAAAAATTCTAGGGAATTATTTCACATTTTTTTTCAATAAAATCTTTTCCCAAAACCTGTTAATGGAAAATAGAAAATTTTTGAAAATGTCCTTTTTTAAAAACTCTTGTATTTTTTTTATTTCTTGCTTTTTTTTTTATTACAATTGCAAATGAATTTTAATACAATTTTAATCATATATTTTTTTTTAATTAATGTTATAAAACATTATTTTCACCTTAATAACCACCATTTATGATAATTTAAATTTAAAAATGTAATATTTATTTATATCCGGAAGGCAGAACATATATATATATATATATATATTATATATTTATGTATATATATATATATATATATATTTATGTATATATATATATATATATATATTGTTATTTTATAGGGAGCTAAAAAATGACAAGCCAGTAAATTGAAATGAAATGATAGTTATGAAATATAATTTTGTATGGCTAAAGATTAAAAAGGTATAACAAATTTGCTATTACGTTTGTAACGCAGAGAAGCAGAGGGGTATATATAAACTCATCGCTATTGAAACTTAAAAAGTTTCCTCAACTGGTTCTAGTAGTTTCCATATAATATTTTTTATATGATAATAACTCTATATACCTAATAAAGCTTGATGTATGAAATTTTGTCAATACTACTAGTTAACCTTATTGAGCAACGTCTAAATAAAATACAGTCAGTGTGTTGGAAGAGATTTGAAGAGCTGTCTTTCAACTTATATTTTCTTTCATACAAAACTGAAAATCTAATAAGTTGTGGTTTTAAAAATTTGCCAAACGTAATTAGCATTATATCACCAAATGTTTATATGACGGTCATACAGTATCCTAGAGTTGACACAGTCTACTCTACTATACTCTACCTCGTTTTATTTTGTTTTTTTAATTAAGAAATGGAATGTCTATTTTTTTAATAATTTACAAATAATAAGTAAGTAACTTATTTCACCTTATTTTATCAATTATTAATTTGCTATTGATATGATTAATGAAAGTTCTAAGCACTTCAGTTCTAATAGTCAGTCTGGTGCTACTGAGGAGTCCTACAGACTGAAAAAAAGACGGAAAAAGTTCAACTTTGGTTTAAGAATTATCAATTAAGTTTGAATGGGACAACATGATGACAAGGTGATTTAAATATAATAAATAATACAGTTTGAGTATAGGGCATTCACCAAGTCTTTTTAGACTAGATTTCAGTTCCTTTATTGGTTATATTAATTAAATTTTTGATTACTCGACTGTTACTATTGTATAAGATTATGAATACACAAATGTTAATATATTAGCGCCATCTACTATCCTACCCAAGAGTTTTTTATATATTTTTATTAAATCTTATTTAGTTTTACCATATAAACTTTTACAATATGATTATACAATTTTACGGTAATATTTTTATTATATATTATATGCCCGATGTTTGAACCTGAGAGCTTCCACATAGAACGCGACGTTTGTACAACAAAGCCATAAAGCCAAAGCAAATAAAGTGAATAGTGTGAATGAAATTGAAAGAACATTTCTGCTACGTGCCGGTAAAATGAGGACCAATCAAAATGACAGTTACTTTATATTCAAATTTATTTATAATCTTCATACCCGTGCAAACAGATATAGGTCACCGGTATATTAAAATTACTCCTCTGTTGGGACCAAAGCTACGGAGAGCTGCTATTGAATCATTTAACCTAAATTGATTATGATACAATATCATATTAAATAATAGTATTTATATTACTGGTCAATTGATTTCTTTTTAATTAGCCTAAAGTTATAAATTTTTTTTTTAATTTAATATTAAAACAAATTAATAGTTGTATAGTTAAAATGTTTTTTCCGTTATTATTAACGTCCTGTTAATAGTTTTAACACATCCTTGTAAAAAAATTTAAATTTTTTCATAATACAAAAGAATCAAATAGATACACGAAAGGATATGTTTAATATACAAATACATTTGCATTAAAGTAATGAAAATAAATGAAAATTTTATATTTGATAAATTGGATATAATGAAAATTATATTTCTATATATGTATATGTGTTAAATTAATAATGCCATAAATTAAATGTATTGGAAAATCGGTTATAAAAATGAAAATTAAAAAAAAAAAAAAATAATTAATTAAATTTTAATTTAAAAAAAATATTAACAAAGTACCTTAAAGCAAATATTTACACTTATACAGACATGGTATTAATTAAATTATATAAAAAAAAAAAGAAAAATTCAGTGCATAATTAATTTTGTATGTTTGTTTTTTAAAACTAATATAAAATTAAATTAAAATTAAAAAAAACAAAATTAATAATATTTTGGATATTTATTTATATTTATTTCATATTCAATTTAATCGTATACAAAATTATTTTTGAATTAATTAATTAAATTTATAGTTTTATGACAGTTGAATTTTTGAACGTTTAAAACTTTGTGCGTTTTACGAAGTGCGTTTAAGACTTTGCAATATATCTGAAACTTAAATTAAACTCAGTAAGGTATTTTTCTAAAAGCATTTTTGAATTGCTATCTTAGACTTCATTGAAACAGAATTCTGCTGTGATAGAGGTCCCATTCGTGTTATTAGAATTGATCCTAATGAATTCCAAATACAAATGTTTAAACATGAGATAGTACTAGGCCTTATAACATGTAGAAACGTCTTAGATTTTCAATATTTACAATTCTATTTTTTGTTTATATTGTAATATTTTATATTTTACTTATATGGTATTCAATATCTGCGAGTTATATTATTTAATTAAATTATTTGTTTATATTTTGCATTTGTTTATATTTTTATATTAAAGTATTTTTTATTAAAGATTTATAATTATTAATTATTGATTATGCCATTAATTTGAACCCAATGGCGAATGGTAGCTGAGTCGAGTCGAAAACCAGAAAAGTTTTTTCACTTTCACTAGAATTCGAACCCGCGTGCTTCCGCATGAAAGGTCGGCACTCAACCATCGTGCCACCCAGCTGTTTAATTATTCTTATATTTTGTATTTAAAATATATGGTATTCTATATCTGTGAGTTATATTATTCGATTAAATTATTTTTTTATATTTGGCATTTGTTTTTATTGTTATATTAATGTATTTTTTTTACTAGAGATACATAATTATTAAATATTGATTAAGTGATTAATTTAAACCCAATGACCCACCAGCCACTTATTAATTGTCAAAATACTATAATATTATTTAACCATTAGGAAACCATTAGGGTCATGGCAGTTAATTTATTATTTTTACAAATGAATTACTTTTCGATTCGACTCATTATTTGATTTTGATTCGATCTACAAACTTGATAGTATATCCTGTCTCGTTTCCTTTACAGAGTCCGAAAGGTAATGGCAAATTTAGTGTTATTTTAGAGTTAGTCTTAAGTATATACAAATTTAGTAATTAATAAAATTTTTATGTATATCCATTTATATATATATATATATATATTCAATAAATTGTGTTCAAAATGTATATTTATTTTAAAATTCAAAAATATTCAAATATTTTGAAAATTTATGTTTTAAGAGTTATAAAACTTTTAATTGATGAATAAATTTTAGAACTCAATATAAGAATTTTATCTTAAGATGCAACATTGTTTTCTAATGTAGAATTAGATACATTGTATTTACTAATAACTATTCTAAAAATATATTCTTAAAATATAAAGGTTAAAAAAAAATAATATAAAATTTAAAATTTCGAAATATAAAAACCACTTTTAGTTTTTATTTTCTTTTTAAATAATTTTCAATAAAAAGTATCTTAAAGTTTTCTATTCTCTTCGAAGATATTTAAATAAAGATTTTTGTTTTTTGATATCTCAATAATTGATGTCCCATGACATTTTCTTATATTTAATATATATATTTATATATAAATTTCAATATATATATTAAAAATTTCTTAAAAGCATTTCATTTTAATTTTATAATGATAATATTATTAAGTATATATTTATATATATATATGCATAAATTTTAATCTTGTATAATATTATAATTTCTTAGGAATAATAATTTTTTTTTTATCCTTATTATATAAGTAGATACTATTTATATTATCTTATAGATATTAATATTCATCTATATAAAGTATCAATACATTTTAAAATTTTTAAAAGAATTTTCTTTTAAATAATTACCGCTAGGTTTCACTTGAATTCCCTTTTGAAAATAAATATATATATGTATATAGTTATTTTATACGACTTTATTTTACTATATGTATTTTACTATATAGAAAATAATTATAAGAAAATATTTCTTTAAAATTTAAATTATCTATATAGTTTCTTTAAGTGAATAACTTTCAATGAAATTATAAATTAATTATATATATATATACATATACATATATAAATTCATATAGAGCTTATATACTTATGTTCATATAAAAATACGTAATTTATAATAACCAATATTAAAAAAAAAGGTAATTTTAAAATATTCTAAGATATTATAAATGGGATTAGTCTTATCAGATACTAAAATGATTAAAATGAAAAACTTATGGGTTATAATTATTAAATTATATACAGAGTGTCCCTGAAAGCAATTTTGGAAGGTTATCATAAACTATACGGTATTTACGATATTGAAAACTTTATTGAATTAAATTTGTGTGCCCTTGCTGCACATAGCAACACATATAGATTTTTTTTTTATTAAAAAACTATAAAGAATCTTATGTCTCCATATAGTTCCAGGGTAGACCCACTTCTATAATTCACTAACTGTGTTAACTAAAGAGTTGTTAACAGGCCTGCTTTTTCAATAGATGTACTGTATATATATAATATTTTTACATCTTAATGAATTTCACATACTTATATGTGTTAGAACTATGCCTTATAACAAGTTGCTAAGTTGCTTAGTTACAATTATCCCGTAATCGGTAAAGACGTAGTGGTAAAGACGCCGCCTTTCATGTGGAAGGTCTCGGGTTCAAACCCTGGTCAGACCATATCTAATAAAAAACGAGGAAGAGTGTAGTAGAGTAGACTGTGTCAACTCTGGGATACCCGTATGACCGTATCATATACATTATATCATCCGGTTAATTACTTTTGTCAAAATTTCAAACATACAGTTTTATTAAGTGTAGTGGAATACTCATATAAAAGAAGGAGTTGTATGGCAGCTACTCGAACCCTCTGCAATAGACCAATCAAATTTTGCTGTAACTATGGCCATTACACTAAACTATTTTTGGCAAAATTTCAGACACCCAGCTTCATTAGGTGGAGAGTAATGCTCATATAAAATAAGAAGTTGTATGGCAGCTACTCGAACCCACTGCAGTAGACCAACCAAATTTTGCAGAAACTTTGGCCATTATACAAAACTGTTTTTCGCAAAATTTCAGACACCCAGCTTCAATAGGTATAGAGTAATGCTCATATAAAATAAGAAGTTGTACGGCAGCTACTCGAACCCACTGCAGTAGACCAACCAAATTTTGCAAAAACTTTGGCCATAAAACTAAACTACTTTTGGCAAAATTTCAGACACGCAGCTGTAATAGGTACACAGTAATTCTCATATAAAAAAAGAAGTTGTATGGCAGCTACCCGAACCCATAGACCAAAATGGCTGGATTTAAATAGCGATGACGGCTATTGCAAAAAAACGGATTTGCGAAAATTTCAAGATCCTAGCTCCTTTAGTTTTTGAGTTATCGTGCGGACGAACGGACGGACGGACATACATAGCTAAATCAATTTATTTTTCGATTCTGATCCGATCCATACACTTGAGTCTATATCTACCCCCCCTCCTTCTCTGCGTTACAAACGTAATGGCAAATTTATTATACCCTTTGCCTATATAGTCATACGGGTATAAATATCGTAAAATTGTATAATTATATCGTAATATAAAATTAGATTTAATAAAAATATATAAATAATTCTTGTGTAATATTATAGATGGCGCACAAAGTTAGCATTTGTGCATTCATATTTCATAACCTTATACAATAACTACATTCGAGTAATCAACGGCTTAGTGAATATTATGATTAAAGAGGCTGAAGCCTAGTTTAAATAAACTTGGTGAATGCCCTATACTCCTTAAAGGAGTGAAAAAAGAATAAAAAAAAATAAAACGTTGATTACAGTATGGAAGCTTGGTTCGGAAACACTCTGTATAACATTCAAATATACATATATACATATGATATACTTATCGTATATTATACGAGTTTATCTTTAATTTTAATAACATTTAATATATAGATTTTATTTTTAATATTATTATTGAAATTCTCGAAAGACTTATTTTTTTTATATTATATTATTATTATTTTTTTTTGTTATATACTAATTAATTTTATTAATAATATGCAAACATACATACATATGTTTATTATTATTCATTAAAATAATAAAGGCAAATTTAATTTATGTTAAATAAAAAAAAAAACATAAAATAAAAAGAAAAAAAAATATAAACATAGAAAATGTTAATGTTAAAGTTAATATGTTAATGTAACATATTGGAAATTAATTATAAAAAATTATTAATTTTACATATTTGTTTATATATTATACAAATTATAATTTTAAAAAGTGTTTTTTTTTTTTTTTTTTTTATAAATGATAAACATGACAATATGTAATTAAATTTGACATATATTTTAGAAAATATAATTTAATATTGAAATTTTATTACAAAAACTAGTTGGATATAGGAATTACTATTTAAATTTTTATAATTTAAATTTTAATAAATCAAGTAAAAAAAAATTAATTTAAATTTAATATTAGAGAGATATTCTGAATATATTAAACAATGCTTCCATTTTATATAATTATTAGTTTATATAAGTGGTTTTTCACATTATATAAGGGTATTTTACATTGTTTGGATTTTGATTTGTTAAATGTCAAATCAAAAATAAAAATGTCAAATAACTGAAATGATAACTGAAAAGTCAAAATGAAATCTCTCAATTTCTGTCTCAAAGTAATAATCGTCAAAATAAAGATATTTAAAGTTGAATAAAAATAACTCTTTGGATTTTGACTTATTAAATGTCAAATCAAAAATAAAAATGTCAAATGAACGAAATGGGAATTGAAAGTCAAAGAAATCTGTCAATTTCTGTCTCAAAGTAATAATTGTCAAAATAGAGATATTTACAGTTGAATAAAAATAATTTAAATTTAAAAATAAATGGATTTATAAATCAGTAAAATTTTTAGATTTCCAGATTTATTGTGAAGCCTTCTATTGCTTTCTTGTGTTTTTATTTTTTTTTTTTTTCAGTTAAAAATCGAAATGTCAAAATATTCGTTTATCTCAAGGGAATTTTTATATTTAACAATTTCATATCATTTCACAAATGACATTCTGAACTGTCATTTAAAAAGCTTTTTAATTTAAAGTTTATATTTTTACATTTTAGTCGGCTCTTGTAAAGTGATTTATCCCATTGAGTCGGCTTAAATGTAAAGTGATTTTAAATACCTTTCAATGTTTAAAATTTAATTAAATATTAAAAGATGGTATGTATTATATATTTTATATAATTATATAGGGTGCGTATTTATATTTAAAAAATTTATATTTTAGAGTTATACATAAATATAATATAAACTTAACAGCTAATATAAATTATAAAATATATTAAATATAAAAAAAACAAAAAAATTTTACTTACTTAATGAAGTTAAAACGCAATTAAATAATGGACCAGCTGTACCAAAACTTTTTACAATTGCAACTTCGGTTTGATTGTCATGTATATAAAAAATATGATAACCAACAATTGCTCCATTATGATTTTGTGGTTCAAACCATTTTATTGTTATACTATCTGATGTTACACTTTCAATCGTAACATTACGTGGTTCTGTTGGTTCTGAAATTAGAAAAATATAAAAAAATTAATATTAGTATATTAATAAATTAAATATTTGTTTTAAAATTTAATTTTTTTTGTTTAAAAAACAAAAAATAATTAAATATTTCTATATTTTTAGCTTTTCTTCAGTATATTTATAAACTATAGAAGAGAAGGTTATAAGTTTCTCGGTGAATAAAAAAATAAAAGTATTTTCGTCCTAACAAAAGCTGTTCCATTTAGTTGGAAACGCGTAAATCCCAAAATTTTTTCTGTGTATTTTGTGTACACATTTATGTGTGTATGTGTTTGTATGCGTGTTTGTTAACACATAGCATAACTCGGGTAAATTTCAACCGATTTTGATGAAGTTAAGAATGAATGCCTTTTTCGACAATAGTAAGGTTAAAATGGTCGATGAGCCAAATCGAACCACGGTATCGGTAGGTTTTCATACAAGATTTTCACACCAGACTTTTCGAGTAAACTCGAATTCTAACCTTCGGAATGGGTTCAAATTTAGTTCATAGACTATTTAGATGAGTATTAGCTTTCATAAATGATTAGTAGCTTTCATAAATTGATTCTAGTATTTTGGGGTCTAGAGATTGTAGGCATTTCGAAGATGTCAAACTCTAATAATGAAATCTGAACCGATTTTGATTAAAGTATGAATGATTTTTGTGTGCCAAATTAACCAACATCTTCGTAGATGGGCCAAATTGGACCACGGAATCTGAGAGTTCTAATTTAAATTAAGCAGGCTTTATAAGAAATATTAATAGACTTTATATTACTTTACACAATAAACAACATTATGCAAGAAGAAAAGCTTATACAACACATCTTGAATTTATTTCTACGTTTTTTTACTTAACTATTCAGTTTAAAAATATTATTTTAAATTTATAAAACTTAGTCAAGATTTACTAAATATAAATTATATCCACTTCGTTAGTTTAAGTAAATAAGTAGTTCGATGTTTATTTTTGAATTCGAATGAGAGGCTGAATTTCAAACGGATAAGTTACCATTTCACATTAATAGCATTTTAAAGCTTTGAGTTTGAGAAAAGTTAGGAAAATTAACGATCTTAAAAATTAAAATTAATGAACAAAATTATCAAAAAAAAAATTTTTAAAGTATCAGACAATAATAGACAGCAGATTCATTGTTCAATAGAAATTATCTTGCATAAAATAATACATAATTATAATAATAGTAAGTTTGCATTCAATTTACTTTATTTGAACTTTTTTCAATTTATAATTAGTTTAATTTTTCAACAATTCGTTAATTTTAAACTTTAAATATTTACAAAAAAAAAAAAAAACCAAAATTAATAATGAAATTCAACAGATTTTCAAAAGAAAACCTTCAATTTTAATTGAGCGCGACAATTTTCGATGAAATTTAAATATAATTGAAGCTTAAAATTTCTACTTAAATCAACACTAAAAACAAAAAACAAACGATTTATTGTCTTTTTAAAAAATTTCATTGCCCCCTATAATTTGATATTTTAATTTTTTATTTTCATAAGAACCTTTCAATTATATTGGAAGAAACAAAAGAGTTCTATTGTACACTATACTTCTGTAGGTGACCTGCACTAAGGCCTTGGGAAATAAAGCCCCCAGGGTATTATTTCCTGTTTAATGAGAAATAACGCCCTAGGTTTTTTTTTCTCATAGTAACTGAGTAATAGAGCCCAGGGGTTTTATTTCTCTTTTGAGTTGAACTACGACTTCTGTAAGAAATATAGCCCCGGGGTGTTGTTTCTCTTTTAATTGAATCTTCGAGAAATAAAGAACCGACTTATTATATGTCATTAAATATGTAGTAAAATACATTTTTGTAATTTTCAAACCTGAATAACTTATATATAAGTAAAATATTAGATATAAAAAAATATGTATTTAATATTTATATATTTGTCTATGCGAGATTCTATATTAGGAGGCATATTTAAATAGATTAAAAAATCTAAGTTGACCCTTTGTCCAGAGTTATATGTAAAATTAATAAAATATAGTTTATATGTAAAATTATTATTCGTTTTTTAATTTCGGTAAAAGGAAATACCTCTGATTTTGATTTCAGCTCCAAAATGTATGCTAATTACTTTTGATAATATAGTTCAAGAAAATCTCTATATATTCGTACCCGTCATTGATGTTATATAATTAAAATTAACTTTTTACTAAAAATATTTAAAACCATTGTGGTTTTTGCATTTGCAATTTCAAATGAAATTGGAAATAATACCCCGGGGCATTATTTCTCAAAGAAGTCGTAGTTAAACTTAAAGTAGAAATAAAACCCTGGACTTTATTTCCCATTTAGTCCCCAAACTTTATTTCTCAATTACTATGAGAAATAAAACCTCAGTGCGTTATTTCTCATTAAATGGGAAATAACACCCCGGGGGCCTTATTTTGCCGGACCTTAATCCAGGTCACCACTTCTGTATAATTCAAAAGTTTATGAATCATTTTGGTTATTGTATACAAAACGAAATTACAATGGGGCATAAAGCGTTAAATTTAGTTTTTTTTTATTATAGAACAATCAAAATTTGTAAGGAATTAAAAAGTTGAAAAAAATAAGAAAAAATATAAACAGGAGAAAGAGAAAGAGATACGAGATAACAAAAAAAATTTCTTAAAATAAACTTTTCTTTACTCAATTTTTTTTCATTAAGTTTCTATTTTTTGTCTTAACTGTTTACATCTTTCAGTTATTCTTTCTTTATTAATAGCATTAATAGCATTCTTTTATTTATTACTTTTACTTGAACACAGGATGTCCTGTTAGTGTGTTGTCAAAAGAAGATAATTCGATGTTTCGAAATTATATGTAAAGGTAATACGCCATCAAGATCTATCGTGACTGCTTTTATTTTTACATGTTTGGTTATAGAGCCGTTTTAGATCCTCCGATTCATCTATCTGAAGCTGCTAGCTTCGGGTTTTAGTTAGTTAGGGATTTATTACCATTATAAATATTCATATTATTAATTTTTTTCTATTGCAAGGCAATGTTTTGAGTGGAATCCACAAGACAGACAACGAGTGGGTAGACCAAGGAAGACATGGAGAAGTATTGTTTTGGAAGAGGCAGAAGCGCAACGTAAAACGTGGTTATAGCTAAAAGAAATTGCTAAGGATCGTGAAAGGTGGAGAGGATTTGTTGACGCCTATGCCCCACTAGGGGTTCTAGGATCCAGTAAGTAAATAATTTTTTCTATTACAAATTAACATATAGCGCCTCTTTCAAGAAAATACACTTTCTCCTTAGATAACACGATTTGTGACACCCTGTATGATTATAAATATATATATGTATATAATTCTAAGTATATATGTATATAATATAAATAAATTTATCTATTTTAGTCATTAGGTTTACTATCAAAAATCATTTAAGAATAGATATATAATGAACCGTTAGATATTATAAGAACCGTTATAAAAATGAATATACATATAGAGAACGTTAATAAACTGTATAAAATATTCAATATAACTAACTAAGTAACTGTTATTGTCTTAAACTGTCTTAAAAAAGGATAAAGCTAATAGATTGAAACAAAAGAATGATAAAATTAAATATAAAAGAAGAAATTAAAAACAAAATGGAGGATGGCAACAGTAAGAATAAAGGAAATAGAAATATGTATGTATGTATAGAGTATAGACTTTATACTATTACTATAATAAGTAACACAAATAAAACAAAAACTATTATAAGATAAAATAAAAAGATTTATTTGAAAGGGATAACTGTTACATTCCATCTTGCACAGTATTTAATAATTATAATCAAATATATATATATATATATATATATTAAAAAATATAAAATAGAATTAAAAAATATCATTTGTTGAAAAATGTTAAGAAATTTGAATTTAAAATTGTAGAAAATATTTGTATAATGCATTTAAAGTAGGATCTGAATTTTTAAAGAACTTGGCTTTTTATTGCATAATAATAAAAAATCAAATAAATACGGATGTTACGATTTATTTTGTAATTATTTATTTATAAAACCGTTATTACCGGAAATAGGAAGTATTATTTAAATTGTATTAGGAAGTTTTAATGATGGTTGGGAATTTTAATATTAGGAAAAATTTTTTTTTTAAATAATTGAGATTTAAATATTCATTATTATTTAAAATTTAAAAGTAATAATCATTTTTGAAGATAAGTTATTGGAGTTTTAAAAACTTATTATAAGAATTTCCGACTGATGTCTGATTTATTTATGCAATCTTAATCTGTCCTTAAAATTGTAATAACTTATATTGACAATGCATCAGGGACTGAAATAATGAGTTCTCGAAGATAGAAATTCTTAGAATTAGTATTCGAGTTCCAAATCTAGAATGCTTCGCTCTAACAACCCAAACCTTGTTGAACCCCAAATCTTAGGCGTAATTAAGTAAAAATTATACTTAATTAATTTCGAAACATCTATTGTCCTCCACTTTTCTTCTCACGAACCTTTCTCCTACGGCTGTTTCTTTCCATAGACGCTTCTTCCCACGAACGTTTCCTCCCATCCATAATATACTTGAACGTTTTAATAAATATTAAGCCATGAGTCATATGAATGACTCCAGTAAGAAGTCCTGTAAGATACAAGTTAGTGGTAGGTGGCAAACCTGTCAAAGAAATCATGAACTTCAAATTTTTGGAATTAATATAACATGACATTCAAATTACTTAATAAAGAGTTAAAATAGCAATTTTATAAAGCTTCATTGCTTTCTGGAAGTCTACATCCTGTTATTGGGGCTATATATATGTATATATAACAATTAAAATCAAGAATAAAAATTATGAAACTGAAAGTATGTACAAGCAATCTTGAGGGATGCTGTACAATGTGGAGCAGAAATTGGATTCGAATTCTAAAATGGTTTCGAAACTAAAGAATGGATTATTGGGTTGACGCTTGGAAAGCAAATCGGAACTAAGGATCTGTGATGTTAAGGATCTTGATAGTTGAGGAAGACAAAAGGGAAGAGCATACAGCAACCTCGTCATTAGTTATTCTCTTTGAATTCATCAGAGAGACTTGGTAAAATTTTATATATAACAGCAATACATGCAGTCATCGACAACAAAGACACCATCGAAAATGATAGACACAAAGTTGAATATTTGCTTCATTAGGAAGTACCAAATAAATTGTCTAAAGTCATATACAATATACATACATATTGAAAATAACTTATACTAATAGATAGATACGCATTTATAGATTTTCTTAATTTAGAAATATATACCTACTTATATGAGTAAAAGTTATACCCAAGGTCATTTTATACTTTCAATATCTTAAGTTCAAGGAAATTTGAGAATATATTTAATATCTCATTATTTTCTTAATTTATTTTTCTTTTTTATAAAAAAATTTAACATTTAATTATGTATAGTATCTATAAGATACTATATATTTGAATGATCTGGTATTGAAAGATTTATTTCCCCATGTTTAATGCCTTTTGGCTATTTAGTTAAATTTAAAATGAAAACCTTCAAAAAATATAGAAAATGAATAAAAAGGAAAAAAACTATTTATTTCATGACATCACAGTTTAAGAAAATTTATTTTTCCAAGTTTTTCAATTTTTTTGTGTTTTTTTTTAATATTAGGATTGGTATTTAATTTCCTAAATATAAAATTATGCACTTGAGCCTTATAGGTATGTTTACTAAATATATACGTATATATGTGTTTTACGTATGTACATATATTTTGGCTGAAAGCTATTTAAAACAATTTTTTTTTTTATTTTTCAAATAAGAAACTAATTTTAATTTTCTTTTTCTTTTACAAAAGAAAAACCTTAAAGAAAAATAAAAGAAAAGTGAAAAACTAAAAAAATTAAGAAAAGATTAAAATGAAGTGCAGCAGTGTTTAAAGAATGATTTTTCAAGTAAAAATATTTTCATCATGCAGTAAATTTTTTTCTTATAAATTTAATTTCTTTTTTTTTAATTTTCTTCTATACCAAGTGTTTTTCTTATTTTCCTTGTTGCAGTGTTGTTTTAAAAAAGTTTTTCTTATTTGAAAAAAAAAAAACCATAAAAAATTTTTCATCACAGATGTATGAAGAAAAACTGCAATAGAATTAATTGTTTTACTTGAAGTCATTTTTTTTTCTAAGGAAAATTGAAAAAAAAGTAGGATTTTTAAAGAAAGGATATGTTAAATAACAGTGTCGGTTAAAAGTATGATAACATATTTTGAGTGTATGGAGTTTAATATTATTTTACAGTATTACTAAAATTTGTCTCGAATTTTAATTCTATTTGAGGCAATAATTGATTTTATACCTTCTATGTTAATGAATTTTTTAATAAAATTAAAAGTTCCATGGGTCGAACCCTAATTCAATGTCAAATATAGGGGACACGTATTATAAGTCTTAAATACCCAGAATAATAAAATTGAAATACATGTAATTTATTTATTCATTTATTAATAAACAATCTTCTACCGCATACAATGTGATAAGCGATCGACCCTTTCCTTTTTCAGGTGTGGCTGGGTCCGATTGCCCCAAAATTAATCACTAATGAAATAATCAATTTTTTGATAAGCGGGTGTTTTTTATCTAATCAAATTTCATATATTTGCTGTCATATACAGTGTTGGTGCATCAAAAATTGTGATATTATGATTATTTCATTAGTGATAAGTTGTTAGTGCAATAGGGCCCAGGTACTTGTATTATGTTTATTATGACTTAAACTATGGTATACTTAAAATAATAATAGTTTTATTAATTTAGGGAGCTTTAAAAAATGTATATGTGTGGTAGTGGTATAATTCCCTTTGTTAACATTCCCAAATTAATCAATTATTTGTAGTAAAGAAGCATTGCATTATTTCTTTTATATCTCCGATAAGGGAGCTAAGAGGCAGAATGACAATATTTATCATCCGCATATATTTATTTATCATCCGCATGTGCAGTTAGCAAATACCCAAGACACGAACCTTCATAAATAATTAGTAATCGAAATTACTTAATATTTCCGCATGAAGGAAAATTAAAATTTCCTATTAAATTTGTGTCACTGGAAAGTAGAAGACGTTGATATAGATTCAAGTGTATAGATCGGATTAGAATCGATAAGTAAATCGATATAGCTATAGGTAATTTCCCATCTGTCTGTCTGTCTTTTTAAACGATTACTCAAAGGTTAAAAGAGCTATATAGTGTTTTTGAACCTTACACAATTTAGTTTTTATTCAAGAGCTGTCTTTGCTATTGCGGGTATCCCACACTCAACAGCTTTTCTTCGTTGATTTTTCAATTATTTTGTCTAGATTGAAAAACTTTTCCATCTTAAAATTTATTCTCCTTTATATAGACTGAATTTCTGGGTTGAATAATTTTAAGCATATGGTAAAAACATACATTTTCCATACTGAAATAATGAATCCTTGCATGTATATATATGTATTGCATGTGTATATATATATTAATGAATGTAAATTTAAAGAAAAAACAAGAATTTTTCTTAAGAAATTGATTTTTATCAGACAAAATATATAAACAGTACAATTCAAATATAACCGGATATTAAACAAATTCAATATTAGTAAATTGTATATATATAAATATATATATAAAAATTGTATATATATAGATATATCAATCTATAAAGTACAACATTTTTTTATTTCGTTTATTTGTATTAGATATGCTTTGAGCATTTTCTTTTTAATTTTTCAGTTTATGGAACCTTAAACCGATTAACAAGCAAATGTTAATGACAAGTAATTTTAAAAATAACAAAAACAAATACACAATGATTACATACAAACATAAGTAATTGAAAAAAAAATTCTTTGAAATACAAAAAAAAATAAGTAAGTACTTATTAGAAAAAAAATGTAATTTTTTAAAATAGGAAAGAGTTTGATGCCCAACAATTAATTGGATTTTAGAAAAGACAGCATTAAGAAAAAGAATTCTTTAATTTGTAATCGGTTAATAAATTTCTTATAAGATAAGTACTTAGTTTTGTCTCAATTACTAATATTCGTTTGTAAATTGATTTTTTTTATTTTTTTTTAAATAATTTTTGAAATAATTTTGGAAATTTGAAATATGTTAGGATCAATTATTATGAGTCTTTAAAAAAGTAAGTATAAAAAATATCCAAAAGTATCCAAAATTTATAAAAGTAATCAAAAGTTAAAAAGTTCTTCTGAAGGTACGTGAGAATATGTTTTAAGAGTACATTTTATTGAATACTATTTTGAATTAAATATTTTTTTAATTATGAATATTATTTTCTTAAAGATAAAAACCTACGCCATATGAAAATCTCAAGACTTTAAAGACCGTACTCTTCAGTAAATCTGCTGTATCAGATAATGTTTGATTACTTTTTTAAGAAACCGCGTTTATAAACATTTTTCGATTTTTAAACAAAAGGATCCAATATTTAAACTGGAGGAAGAGAGTTTTAAACTCCATAGCATTTAAACATAACCAAAAAAATTTGAATAATGAATAATTAATTGATTCGATTTATGTAATTTTTATAACTATATCAGTAATTAGATATGCAGGTACATTTAAATAAAATTTGTTTATGTTTTAATTTATTTGATCAAAAAAAATTAAATTGAATATTAATATTCATAATAATTAGTATTAACACCCTAAGGCGTTAAATTTTAATTAAATATGACTTTTTTTTATCTTTTAAAATTTAATTATATTTAGTTTTAAAATTATACCAAAAAACAAAAAAGTGGCTACAAAATAAATTTATAATTACTTATTTTTTTAAAAAAATATATAATTAGAATAATTTTTAATTATTAATGATTACATTTTGTTGATTTTAAATGTATGTGTAAATGGTTTGTAAATAAAATAATAACTAGGTATATATAATAAAATAAACATTAAACAATAAAATTAATAATTAATAATTTTTATTTGCAGCAAAATTATTAGGAATTAAAAAAAAAAATTAACTTAAAAGTAAATTACTTTTATAGATTCATTTAAATTAAAAAAAAAAAGTTATTAAAAAATTAATAAACGCACATAATTGGAGCGAATATTATCAGTAATCAATATTTAGTTAATCAAATAATCATTTTATTGAATAATTGAATACTTTTTTTCCAAATTGAAACTTTTTTTGAGCTATTAAGATATGCAATAAGTACTTATTAGAATAAATGATTGTTATATAACCACATTTTAAATTAATAACTATAAATTAAAATGAAATACTTAACAGTTGCATAAATCTTAACAATTGTCTTTGACAAAAAAAGATAAAAGTAACTACTAATTACAAAAATTGAAGTACTTAAACTCACATTAACTAAATTCTCACATTTTTCAATATGAAAAATTACAAAGTTGCTTTTAAAACTGTAGAGAACTTAAAAACTTACTTATATATATTTAAAACTTCTAACACTGTAAAATTTTTCGAAACCCATTTATTTTTTTAATCAATGTGAAAAAATTGCATTCATGTGCATTTTTAAATTAAAAAAAAATTGTTTGAAAAATTCGGATCAACCATAATTATTTCCCATTTATTACAAGTATTAAAGTCATATATAGGTACTTACTTCCTAACTTTTAAATATTAAAAAATTCGAATCTGAGATAAAAAAACTTATTTGTATATAGAGCATCATTATATGTATCTCACTCATTTTCACTTTCACCTAAAATATTTTACTCACTTTTGGAATTATTTTGTATCTCGACGTCACTTAGATGAGGTGAGAGTGACTGGAAATGTGACTAGATATAAATTTCAAAAAACGTCTTAAAGTTAGCTCTTTGTTTAAGAAATTTTGCGAAAGCAAGTTATCAAGACGGAGTTGGAAATGATTGCAACAACTCTCTGGCTACAACCCATATTATCAAAAACATTGTCTGAGTGCCAACGCATATATTACAATCTAAATTACGTAAGGAATGAATCAAAATATAAATGACAAAGAATGAGGAACTACTTTGATAGCTATTAACTAGAGGAGAATATTTTTTTAATAGGATAGGAATTCCAAGAATTGACAACGCTATGTGAATGGAACACATATTAAAATTATGGCCCCCCAAAATAATGGGAAACAAATTTAAAAACTCTTCTTGCGATATCTGGAGTAGCTTCGTTTGTCATATTAAATTATATTTTGCTTAGCTCTTTTTTTCAGTCACTATTTTATCGCCTGATAAAAAAAAGGAATAAATTTTATGCTTTATTTGTCACATTTAATTTAAAGACGAGATACATAATTCGTTAATTTACTCACTAGGGAACTGGAAATTGAGTTACCTGTCATCCGATGACTAAAAGTGAGAAACTTAATATAAAAACTAATTTTTCAATATTTTTTACTAACCAAGGGAAAGTGAGCGAGACACATAACATAATTTATATAATTTGTATATCAATAAAAAATAGTATAATATTTTCTAATAATAACAAATATTCGGAGTTGCAATATAAACTAATATTCAAACTTCTAATAGTAACTACTATGCTGTATTGTATTGTACACGCAGAGAGATAAAAGTCCTCTAGTCAAAAGCCCTTATGACTTAAAAAAAAGGACAAAGGCCCTCGGGGAGGTAAGACCCACGATGAGTTCTCTAAAAAACTGAAACATAGCTCTCCATTATATTTTCAAACATATGATCAAGTTTTGAACTGCATTTTGAGAAAAAATAAATCTAAAATTGAAGAGCAAAAATAGTTCAATTTATTTTTTTTTTATTATATCACCAGAGAACATTTGCCCCACTCATTGTAAGTAATAATTCTCCCGAATCCGTTTGTCTTTGGCACTTTTGTCACCTTGCCTATTTTACAATTTAACTAAAAATAAAATTTCAACATTCGTTAAAAGTTTAATAATTAAAATTCAATTGATAATATGAAATCGGAGCGCTGTTCAAAAGTAACGGGGAATTTGATCATAATGATATCTAACAAAATTTTAAAGGAATTTCATGTGAAGTTCTAAAATTGCGAAATTAAAAAGAGGTTTAAATAAAAATATCGTTTTCGAAACTGAATAACACTAGATAATGTAAAAGGTCATTATGATGACCTAGTTATGTTGATTTTCTGGGAAATTAATTTTAGACTCCTTTGTATATTTTGTGTATTTTTGTATATTTGAAATCCTAAAATTTTTATTTTCATTAAATTTTTATTTTAATTCAAGAGAATTTTAAAAGTTTTGCATTAAAAAAATATTTTTAAAAACTTGTATTATGTTGCTTAAAATTTAAATATTAAATTTAAAATATAATTTTTGAACGAATTCCTCTTCATTTTTCCTGTACATCCAAAAATTAGTGTTTTTATACAATTTCGTATTAAATATCGTATTTTATAAAATTTATAAAAATTGCACATCATCTTACGTTAATAAATTGTTTTTTTTTTTTTTTTTTTTGTAATTTTAAATCGAATTTTTGGTTCAATTGCAAACCTGTCATGTCCATATAAATTTTTTTTTTAATTTTTTTTTTTGCAATTTTCAGTTTTTGTATTCAACAACTTATGACCCATAAATTGACCTGAACTTATTTAACTCCAACATGAACTACACTTGTATACTATAAGAAGTAATGAAGAACAAAAATGAAATGAAAAATTGAAAAAAAAAAAATTTTCACTTATCCTAGCAATTACAACTAAAGACTTTAATTAATAGATTGAATATCATCCGGATGAGGAAAACAAAAAAAAAAAAAAAAAAAAATTAAATTGAAAATTGGAAAAAAAATGAAGTATATAAAATTACGAATTGAATTACAGTATTAATATAGTTATGTACTATATACCTAGGTACTATATTCTTAAATACATACAGATGTACAGAAAGAGAAGCTAATCGAAATGGAAAATCAATTAAAAAAAAAAAAAATTAATTGGCTATACCATATCAGTGTTAGTTATGTTTTTCTTCCCTATTTTATATAATTGCTTTTCTATTGTTATTATTATTATTGTTGTTGTTGTTATTTTATTTATTTAGTTTTTATTTAATTGAAATTTTAGAATTATATTTAAAAAAGTATAACTATCGGATGGTTATGCACATAACCGAGGATTGGAACTTTTAGTATTCATCAAAAACATATCCAAATCGATTCAATTCATTTGAAGTGTTGATGGTTCATTTGATTGGATCCGTCAATCGTATAAAAAAAAAAGAATCTATCAATAAATGTTTAACATAAGAAGGATACGGAAACTGTTAAATCAAATTTTAATTTTCAGATCGCTGTTTTAGTCGATGTTTTTTTTTTTTAATTGATAGTAATGTTTTTATATATACTAATTTATATATATATTTTTATAATATATAAACATAAGTATTTATACATATATTAATTGATAATTGTCTAAATCTTTCAAGTAATTTCTTTAATTTTTTAAAAAATAAGAATATCCTTGCCCCAGTATAATATAGAAGACTGGTTTAAGTGTCGATTGCTTGCTGAGGTTATTGGCTTGCTTTCAAAGTCATACTAACTTAATATTATCTTTCATAGTTGAAGAGTAGCGACGACTTTGATTTGAAAAATTACTGATCCGATATTTTTCATTGATTTTTTTTTAATAACTGTAATTTTTTTCAATTTTTAAAAATCCTCTATTCCTCAGCGTTAATTTAAACCTTCAAATTTCTAATATCTTACCCACCCTTTTTGAGATAATTAGACCTCTGAGTTCCAGACACTCTGTATACATAATATAATATAAAATTGAAATGGAAATTAATTTTGTATTCAGTATTTTATTTTAAAAAAAAAATGATTAATACCATGTTCAAATTAAAATATTTAATTTAAATTGATTTAAAAAAAAAATAAAAAAATATTAACAAATTTATAGATGAAAAACTTTTATTATGGTACGTGTTCATATAATGGAATATCTTATATCTAATGGAATATAATTGATTTTGTATAACAGTTTTAAGAATAAATTAATGATTCCAAATTATTTAAATTCAATATTGTTTTTGATGTGTTTCGGAAAATATATAATAAAATATATTTAAAATAATTATAAATTTAAAAATCAGCAAATTGTTTTTACAATTAATTTAACTTGGACAAAGAACATTCAATCAGACTTAATTCATTTATGTCTGTACATTTTTTTTTAGAATATGCTTTTAATTGTATAACAGGATTTGAATAACTTTGAAAACTAAATTGAAGAGATCGGATTTTTGCATATCAGTTTTTTAAGTGTAGATTAATTATTCTATAATCATAGAATACTTAATAATAGAACTTTAAACTAATACCTAGATTCATTAATTTAAATTAGTTTAATTTTAATACTCTTTAGAATATCTCAACTTCTGTAATATATACGTTATATATAAACTAGTGCAAATCTTTATATTTTTTAAATTATATTAATTTAAATTTAAATTTTATTTAATTTAAATTTTCAATTTAAAATTAAAAATTTAAAGATAAATATTTTATCTTATAAGGAACTATACATAAAAAATTGTCAAAAATTTTTTTTCATCCTATAAATATGCAATAGTTTTTCTTTGAACTTTAGAACTTCATGAAAAAATGATATTTGTTATATTAATCCGGAAAATTTCTATTTATTTGAAAGTTTATTTTTTTCATTTCAATGTTTGACTATGTAAATTATATGTATTATTTAAATTATATATATATACATATATTTTATATATTTAAATAACTGTATATTTTCTTATTTTTAACTATAATAAAATTTACTTTACCATTATCTACTTTTTGCTTTGACTTTTGATATTTTTTTTATTTGTTATATTATTCCTTATTTTTTTTTTTTTTATTATTTAATTTTATTATTCCTTTTGGAAAAAAAAGGATATAATATTACTTATTTAAATAAAATGTATACATATAAATAGATATGTATATATAAGTAAAATTAAAAGAATATTGTCTTTAAAATACAAAATAAAATTTTTTTTTAACTTAAGACTTTTCAAAGTTTTTAAAGATATTAAAAGAGTTTATTTATATATATATATATATAAACTTACTTACATTTTCCTTTTAATTTTCTTTGTTATTTGAAAGTTTTTTATTTGTTTTCTATAATCCGGATAAAGATTTCGTTACGTACAAATATACATTTAAGTTATTTATAAAGTGCAAAAGACAAAGTCTGGGTCAAAGCTTGAAATTTGAACTAAGAAAAAGGATTTATATACACTTCTATAATTCAATTGTATTATTTACACTAAAATAAGTTTGAATATTTATGGGAACTTTAGGGCAACTTTTTTATAAATCAGTGTAATATAAGATATTTGAGATTTACTTAGCCGTCCAGTTCAAAAATGCTTAAAAATGCTTAATTCTAATAATCCTTTCAAAGGATCAATATTTATAAAAGTATAGATAAGAGATGGATTAATAATATGTAATTCTTTTAGAAAACTAATTGAATTATCTCTTATAGTTAAACAAATTTTTGCACAATTTCAATCAAATATAACAGTTAAAACAATCCATTTTTTAATAAAAATTATTGAATTAAATTCAATTTAATTAACGTATCCTGTTAAAAGTCTTCACTAAATTATAATTAATAATATTAATAATAGTATTAATAGTGTATAGAATTTCTTTTTACTCGAGATAACAAAAAAATAAAACATATTTTTTTTTCCTTTAACTTATTAATTTTCGATTTTCCATTAACTAATAACATATTTTTTTTTTTTTACAAAATTTTAACAATGGTTTATTCTTCAATTGTTATTGAATACAATTTTTCAAAATATAAAAAATCAAATGCACTTGCAAAAAAACTTTGAACAATATAGAAATTCTACCCAATTGAACAAATGGAACACAGAAAAAAAAAACTGAGCAAAAAATAAAAAAAAACCAAGTGATTAAAAAAATCAAGAGTTTTTAAATAAGTACATTTCCAAAACTAGATAATTTTCAATAATTAGTTTTAAGAAATAAAGACACTTTCTTCAATTTTAAGGAAATTTTGTACAAAATTGAAATTTTAAGGAAATTCTGGGTTTAAGAAAAACTGTGAACATATGTTAAATAAAATGGGTTAAAATTCTGTTTAGGATAAAATAAAATATAACGGTTTAATTGAAATTGTGGAAAATGTTACGAAAATTTTGTATTGCACTTTTCGGCTTCCAGATAGCGCCAGCGGTATTAATGGCATATATATTCGAAAACTTGGAGATATGAAGTGCGGTTATGTGATGACGTTATTTAAACCTTTGATGGCTCCTTGGCGGAATCTTATCCACAATTGTAATATCGGAGCTCTACATTTTTTGCAGGTGGAAAATTTCAACATTTGATCACTTACAGCTTCTACGTTTAGAAAGCTATACTTAAAAAAATTTTCTTCTGAAAAAGACTCTAAATTATGTTTTAAAATCTAAATTCTGTCAAAATTTACATTTGAAAAGATATGAGCGGTCAAGTCTTTGAAAAAAAATTAAAAAAATTAAACTTGGCATAACGGTTAATTAAAGTACCATATGGCAACCTAATATATCTTTTTTACATAGATATGTATTTTTTCAGTATATAAAAGCAGGTGTCTTTTTATTATTCTGAGATTCAAAATATGCCTTATAAAACTCTTGTTACAAATTACACAAATAACAATTTAATAATAGGACTTTTCCAGACTTTGGATCTCTTTAGTTCCGTAATGGATTGTTGGACCACAGAAATAAGTTCCCTTTTCAAATTAATTTTTTTTTTAAATTAACTCGTAGTTAAAATTTCATCAATTTATTTCAAACGGTGTAAAATATTTTTAAACATACGGACAAATAGACGAACAGAGTGTTTCCATTCCGACCAGTTTTTTTTTTCATAATATTTCTGAAAATTTCCTAAAAATTTTTACGAATGGAAAAAAATAGGAATAGTAGAAAAACAAAAAACAGCAGTAATATTGGGGGGGTGAAATAAAGTCGAACGAAATAAAGTCGATTCGACTTTATTACCAAAAAGTAACGAAAATGAAAATGAAATACCAATTCTATCTTATTTCCAAAAAAAATCGCGATTCTATCTTATTTCGGTAATAAAGTCGAATAATAGAAATACCGTCGAATTAGTCATTCTATCTTATTTCCAAAAAAATTTTTGAAAAAATAAAGTCGAAAGAAAAAAAAGGAAATAAAGTCGATTCGACTTTATTACCAAAAGCAATGAAAATAAAATCGAATTAGCAATTCTATCTTATTTCCAAAAAAATGTCCAAAAAATAAAATAAATGAAATAAAGTAGAATCGACTTTATTACCAAAAACAGTGGAAATAAAGTCGAATTAGCAATTCTATTTTATTAAATTGAATCCAACGAAAATAAATGAAACTAAGTCGAACTAACTTTAATACTTATAAATTTGAAAACATTTAATTATAGTTTTTATTACATATGCAAACATTAATATCATAGTAATGCGTCATAACTTCTGCAGCAATAAGTTAAATGAAAGTGGGTCTGAAGTTATAAGCAAACAAATCAACAAATTTTCTTCTTTATAAGAGAAGATATTATGTACTTGCCAGATTCGGAGTTGGTAGGGTTTTACAGTTGGTTACAAAAGCAGAGTTGCTCCCTTTTCCGGAATATCTATATAACCTTAGTTTTGCTTGATTCAGCCGGCGGCTTTTTCATCATATATATGTACGTAATATAAAAAAGTAATTGAGAGGGATTTTAGTGTCGGATAAAAAATTAAGATTATATTTTATTAAAAAATATTTAATATAATCAAAATTTTGCTAAAATATTTATTATTAGTTACTTCCAAAATAATTACATAAAAAGTAATCAATTTATTGCAAATTACTTTTAATTCACTTTTATAACTTAAAAAAAAATGTATAAAACTGGTTTTTATATTTTCAATTTCAATTATTAATTTTTAATAGCAGGTACTTCTTTCATTATTTGATTAGCATTGTTATTGTTTTATTATCACTTGTGATTGATATTATAAGAAATATATTTATTTTGCAAAATTAAAAGGTTGCCAACGCGTACACAATTTAGTTTTACATTTTTACTTTTTAAAATTAAATTGTGAGTTTCCCTTTAAGATGAATTCATATATCCAAAATATTATTAAAAAAAACCGAACAGATGCAATGAGAAAAGTCCTAAATAAAATGGACGTCACAGATTTCACTAAAGTACCAGAGCATATTGTGGAAGCTTTTTTTGGAAAAGCAAACTATAAATCAAGAATGCTAGTCGCGGTTTTTTCTTTTGTTAATGGCATAAGTTTACATCAGTTATTTCATCTCTTAAAAAGAAAATTATTAAAAAATGAGGATAAAACAAAAATTATTAATCTATTTAACGGACTTAGAGATCCAGCTTTTGGTTATAAATATTATAGCTATAATGTTGAAAGAGGTCTATTGATTTTTTGTAATGGCAATATTCGAAAATATGGTAAAAGAAAATTTTCATGAAAAGAAGGTTTACAAATACATATTTCGGAAAAGGAGGCAACCCTAATTTTGAAACCAACTATGTTTTTGTTCTTGTGTATTTAAAATAATCCAATTTCTAATTTTAAATATAGAAAAAAAAACCAGTTTCAATTGGTTATCAATAGAATAAAATATTTTTAAATGCAACAATTGCATTTAGTACATTTTTGTGTTTACAATAGTGAACTTACACAATAGTGAATATTAATAGTTGTTTTAGAAAGAAAGTAAAAAAAAGCACGTGTTGTTTTAATTATCATATATTTATTTAATTAAAATAAAAAAAATTTAAATGGAACATAACACAATTTTTCAATACGAAATAATTTCGGGGTTCAGGAAAAATAGTAATTTGCTATATATTCCGGAGCAAAATCAAATTTTTAAATTTAATTCAATATTGATTCCTCCAAATTCAATATTGCTTGAAATTTCTGGAGATGGTTTTTTGCATTCTTCATCGAAATTTTTAGTTAGCTTTTTACTAATAATTTTAGGAGATCTTATACTTCTTATATAAACTATTAAACTATTTTTTTTATAACTACTATTATTTGAATTGAGTCAATTTTTTTGTAATTAAATTAAAACTAGATAATGTATTACATTACATTAATTCTTTGTTTTAAAAAGTTATTACACCATCTAAAACAATGTTTAAATTTTCTAATTTTGGAAACTAAATTTTTGTTAATTTTATTGAAATAAATTTGATTTTACAGATTATTTGACTTTATTTCATTTAAACTACTTTTTGAACATTTTTTTAGAAAATAAAATAGAATTGCTTATTCGACTTTATTACTACAACTAAATGGAAATAAAGTCGATTCTACTTTATTTCATTTATTTTATTTTTTGGACATTTTTTTGGAAATAAGATAGAATTGTTAATTCGATTTTATTTCCATTGTTTTTGGTAATAAAGTCGATTCGACTTTATTACCAAAATTAGATAGAATCGCGATTTTTTTTGGAAATAAGATAGAATTGGTATTTTTGTTAATTTTTGGTAATAAAGTCGAGTCGGCTTTATTTCTTTTTTCGTTCGACTTTATTTCGTTCGACTTTAATTTTTCAAAATTTTTTTTGGAAATAAGATAGAACAGCCAATTCGATTCTATTTCCACAATTTTTGGTAATAAAGTCGAATCGACTTTATTTCGTTCGACTTTATTTCACCCCCCCAATATTTGTGATAAAATTTTACGATTGTTTAAATTCGAAAGATATTATGTCATTAATATATTCGTTAAAAAATTAATAATAAACTTAAAAATTGAAAAAAGAAAATAAAATTATTTTTTCAAAATTATAAAAAAAAAAAAAAAAAATAATAAGAAAATAAAAAAAATAAATTTTTATTGTATTCAATTGATATCAGATCTATACACACAAATAATAGAGATAACATTCATAAACAAAAAGATTCGAATGACACACAAATACTTATATAATTTTTTTCTATCGTTTATAGAAAATTGAAAACAAAAAAAAAAAAATGAAAGAGATGGAAATATATATTTTATGATTCTGTTTTTTTTTTCATCTTAATAAAATAAAACTAAATCAAAAATTTCAATATCCTTGATGGGGTGCAGTATATTTTTTTTTTGTATACATATATATTAAATTTATATATACATATTTATATATTTGTTTATATATATATATTTATGTATTTGTAACACATATTTAAGCACATATTTGAGGTATTATAATATTATTATATATATCTTTTATGACATGGGATATATTATTAAATCATGAGAGTTGTGTGTTGTTATTTGCTTGATAATAAATTAAATGCAACTCTTTTAGAATTGTTAAGTGAAATTGGTTTTTATTTATTTTTTTAAGTTTTTTTTTTTTTTTTTTTTTACTTTCTGGCAATTATAATGATGTTCACATTGGAATTTAATTTATATTCTGTACAATATATATTCAGAAATTCTATTAAAAAAAAAATTTAATTATATAGGTTCAGGAAACAAATGAATTAATATATTCTATTATATTCTAGAGCATATTCTTTTAGAATTCGGTTTGTTGTTGGGTCAGAACTCCCAGGGTCATAAGTCCCTTAGGGATTTATGACTCACTTAGTGGGACGTAAGTCCCTAAGGGACTTATGACCTAATTTAAAATATTTACCTGGGACATAAATACCTTTACAAGTGGGTTATAAGTCCCTTTAGAACATCTACAAGTCTTCTCTAATCTTTATAATTTAAAGTATGATAATACAAAAATATATACATAAAAATACATTAAATGAACAACAATATGTATTTGTATATTTATCTATGCGAAATACTATATTAGGAAACATATTTAGGTTTGTTAAAAAACCAAGTTGACCCTTTTTCCAGAGTATTTATAAATTCATGTATGCGAGACTTTGGTTACAAAATCAGGATTACCCTTTTTGCAAAATAGCCTTTCAAAATGTAGTTTAAATGTAAAATTTTGATTGTTTTCTTAATTTTGCAAAAAGCGAATACTCTGATTTCGAATTCAACCCCAAAATGTGTACCGGTCACTGATATTATATAATTAAAATTAATATTTTTTTTAATATTACTAATAATTTTTAATCTGAGAACGATATAAGGAAGTTATGACCATGCTGAATCAAAACTCCCAGTGTTATAAGTCCTTTAGGGAATTAAGGCTCACTGCTATGCGTTTGGGAGCTCTGACCCTGCACCATTTGTAATACTTTGGATACAAAATGTTAGGGTATAATAAGGTAAGATATAATTATTTGGGGAGTATGAACTTAATATTTGATTAAGTTTTCCAAAGACCTCAGTTGTTAGTGCTTATTTATATATGTATTGTATATATAATATAGGTAATTAATTGTAGTTATTGCATGTATTTAAATAAATGAATAAGTTTTGATTAAAATATAAAAATTCAATCAAAATAATGATAGCATTTTTAAATAATAGCAACGTGACCGAGGTATTGCTACTTGGAAACTGGAAACTGTCTTATAACAAAAAATACTTAAAGTGGTTGTAAATTTGTTCTGATTTATTAACTAAAAGCAATCAAATCCTTTTGGTTTTTAACTTTTTATCATAAAATTGTATTTCATTTGATTGTATTATAATTTGATCATATTTCATTTGACTATTTTTCAACTTTATTTTATTCTTCTGGTAATTATACATATGTATAAACTTATAGATATTTTGAGGAATAGCCTGGTTTTGAGTCCAACTCCAAATGATTCCCAACTTCAAAATCTGGTTTATCATTTATAACTACATATTGATGAAATGAATATAGCCTAATGATAATACAGGCAAATGATAATACAGACAATTTGCATAAAAAAAACCTAAATGAAAATGCAAGTTACCATTTTTATTAATTACAAAAAAAAATTGAAGTTTTAAAAAAAATATTTTAAATAAAAACGTTATTTAAAAAATAAAATTTTATAAAAATAAACCGCATTTAATGTAGATATATATAAAATTTGTTCCTTATGTACTGAATTTCATTCTAAAAAAAGGGATCTGGTAAAAATATCATTGAAAATTCAATTGAATTAATTACAGGATCCAAATTTTTTTTTAAGTTCAAAAATTGCATATTTCTAGGATGTCTCATTTATATATTTAAAGAAGTCAATATTATTTCACAATAAATAGTTAAGTATATAACATATATATGTATATGTTATAATAGTATTAATGTCTTATATAAATTATAGTATATAATTATTATATTATATTATGACATACTCCACAATAATCTATATTTAGTAGAGGATCAATCGAAAAAGATATATTTATATATGTATTCATTAAAAATTGAAATCGAATAATACGAGAATAAAAAAAATATTTTTAACTTAAAATATATTTAAGTATTTTTTTTTCTAATTAAATTTCAAATAATATTATACAGAATGTTTCAATAATATTATGAAAAAAAAAAAACAGAAAATTATATTGAATTGAAAATGACGATTCTATGCAATTTTTTTTATATTCACTTTTATATAACGCTATTGTTAAAATGAACATTTTTTAATTTTTATTTTTTTTTGTACGTATTCCGTATTGATAACAAAGTTTAGTATTTTTTTTTGATTTTATAAAAATTTTATTTAGGGATGTGTAAGTGCTTCAATTTGCGTCAAAATGTTTTAAGGTAAAATTTCCTGGTTTGGGAAATATAAAAGGTATTTTTTAAAGTTTAAAGTTCGGGGGAGAAAATTTATACACCTATATTATACATATTACATGTGATTGTTGCATGTAGGTTTCGAATAATTAAAATTTACTTTAAAATAAATTTTTATAAGTCCTCGGTTTTTCTATTTTAATTATTAAATATAAATATCCTTTGATATCCTTTTTATAGAATAAGGTTTTTAAAGACTTAGGAAGGAGTCTTTATAGACTAGAATAATTACTTAAAACTAATCCATAGGAGCTTTAGAATTTTAAATAGTTTTAGGGCCTCTAAGCTGAATAAAGCAAATCAAAACACCTACATGATACTTATTAGATGAGATTGTTGTAGATTTCGAATAATTAAAATTTACTGTAAAAGAAACTTTTAAAAGTCCTCTATTTTTAATTTCTATTTTAGTTTTAATGTATACTTAGTTGCAAATACTTCATTTAAAACTCACAGATAACTAAGAAATTAACTTTGCAATTTATATCCTTCACAGAAATATCCTTTGATATCCTTTTTATAGAAAAAGGATTCTTAAAGATTTGGGAAGGAGTCCTTAGAGAGTGGGAAAATTACTTAAACTACTGCACAAGATCTTTATTAAGATTTTAAAATGTTTCAGTGCCTCTAAGCTGAATGAAGACGGCAGATTCTCCTCAAAACTAACACAATAACTAAGGAAAGCTACTTGAATTTAACAACTTCATTAGAACTAGAAAATTTAAAATCATAACTATGTGTACATTTTATAAATATTAAACTTATTCAACAAATGTAGCGTTCGTAATATCTTTACAAAAAAAATTCGAAAAAAAAAATGACAGATTATTTTTTTTTTTATGAAAAACTAGTTTAGTGTCCGTTACCATTTGTTTTGTTATCATTTTTCCTATTTTTCCAATTTTTTTCCTTTTTTTTTAGATTTATTTGCCTTTTGAAATAGAATTCTTTTAGTATATGAGTCCTCATCATCATTTTTAGGGCTTCTTCATTTCGTAATTTTAACCAGTATTATTGGTTTTGTATTATAATATTTCCATAGTGTATAGTTATACCTAAGTATACTTATACTCCATTTATTGTTTAGTATTTGGATACATTTCTATTTCATTGTCTCATTCTTTCACAATTTTTTAACTCTTTCTCACTTGAAATCCTTCTTTCCTAATACTTATTTTTTTTTTTTTTTTTTTTTTATATTTGTATTGAATTCCTTATCTTTAACAATAGATAACTATTTTCCAGTTGCCTGAGTCTATTATATTCTTAAGATATATTTCTAAGAGATTTTTTTTTTTCTTTATATTTTCCCTTAGTCCCGTTATTCGATGTTTTTTTTTAAAAAAAAAGTAGATAATTCTACTTTGGATTAAATGCCAAAGGATAGGAAATATAAAAAAAAAAAAAAAAAAAAAAAACTTCCATATTTTTGTTCCATTTCCATTTTGTTGTCATATAAATTTAACAGCTTTTTGAGTTCATCTTTCATCCAATATTCATATATATATATAACTATATATATATATTGGAAAAATATAAAATTCAATTCTAAAATTACATTCGAATTGAATTGAACTGGAATTGAACTTAAAATAATTTATTATGTATAAGATTTCATTTTCATTTCAATGCAATTTCAACCTTTTCAAAGGAAATAAAATATTTATGGGTATTGGACATTTCAATTTTAGTGTCAAAAAGTCTTTTTTTCGCAATATAAAGAAAATGGTATCATTTTCAATTTCTATAATGCAATATGTATTGTTCATTATTATTTTTTTTTTTTTGTAATTATATTAAATGTCATATATTTAATAATAATAATATAACATATATATTATATATTTTAATACTAGGTGGTCTTTTCAATATACTTATAGCTAGTTCAGATTTATTCTAACGATTTGTAAGAATAAAAAAATTATTGGGATTGAGTACGAAAGATTGTATTTCAAAATCTTGTTTTATGAAAATCTTGTTTTTTAAAAATTGAATTCCTTGAAATTTCGTTTTTTTTAATTTTTTTTAATGGGTATAGATGATTAATTGATTTAGTATTCTGTTAATGGCAAATAAACCTCATTCCGAATCTAACTCTAAAATTACTCCTAATTTACAAATAAATAAAGTACCAGTACAATTATCAGTAGTATTACCTGATACTCGTATAAAGTACCAGTATATTTCAATTTTTACAAAATTTAAGTATAAGTAAAAGTATCAAGTAAAAATACTTGTAATTTTACAGAAAGTAATTAAATTTTGAGTTTGATTACTTTTGCAATTATTTTTTGATATTTAAGTATGTTTGAGTAATTTTGAGTACTAAGAAATACTTAAATGTGAAGAATACTTAAATCTCGTTTTTTTTTAATGTGTTAGTTGATTAATTGACATTAAGTTTACTGATAATGGAGAATAAACCTCATTCCGAATCTAACTCTAAAATTACTCCTAATTTACAAATAAATAAAGTACCAGTACAATTATCAGTACTATTACCTGACTCCTCGTTACTTTATCAAGTACCACAACATTTCAATTTTTACAAAATTTAAGTATAAGTAAAAGAATCAAGTAAAAATACTTGTAATTTCCAAAAAGTAATTCAATTTTGAATTTGATTACTTTTGTAATTATTTTTTGATATTTAAGTATTTTTGAGTAATTTTGAGTACTAAGAAATACTTAGATATGAAAAATTGTAATTATTTTCCAAGTATTCAAGTATTTTGCAAATATTTTCATTCGTAGATCCCAATTTATGACACTTAAATTTTGTATCGAAAACTAAGTAGTGCTGGGTACTTCACAAAGTAATGAGTATCAGGTAATGATACTTGAAACTGTACTTAAGTACCATTTTACTCATTATTACACAGGATTTGTAAAAAAAACGAGATTTTAAAAAACCAGATTTTGTTTAAGTACTCGTAAGATAAGAATGAGATTTTGAGACGCGAGTATTTGTAATGCTTCTAAAATTTTGAAGTTAGTATAAATGCACTGTTAAAAATTGTTTTTATAATTTGGTTTGATAGTAACGTGTATGAAAATGAAATATTGAGTTATAATTGCATAGAAATGGGAGACAAAATTTATTGTGAACATTTTCAAATTATTTTTTTAAATTTTTTATTTGTATTTTTGTTTTTGTTGTTTTTTTTTTTTCTTTAAAAATAAAAAAGAATAATTCATTTTTTTATTCTTAGTTCTTCATTTTTTTTATATTTTTTTTAAATTTTATAATTGAATTGCAAGGATTTTATTATCCTTGTTTTTTTTTTCGAAGAAAATATTATCTATTATCCTTTTGACTAAAAGACTCTTAAAAGGATTGGAAATAACAGAACGAAAAATGGATATTAAAAAAAAATATTTTTATATTTTATTATATGTAATATAAGATTTTTCAATTCCTTTGGAGGTTTTAAGAAGGAAGCAACTAATAATTTTAATATTTTTAAGGAAAATTTTGTATATGTTGGAGTCTGACATTTTATATGAATATTTGGGGTTCAATAATATGAATCGTAAAATTATGTATAACTAATAATGAACAAATAATGATTTATTGAATTATGGAGCGTACCTTAAAACTCCGTATCTTATAATGATCTTCGCTTTTTGGGACTTGCATCAATTATGCACCCTTTTTAATAATTCTAGAGTAAGATAGGTAATCCTTTTGTGACTATTTTGTAGCAAAATTTTTTTTAATATGGTCAGAATAACTGAGGTTGGGTCTGGAATTTTGGTTTAGTAAATCTCATTTTAGAAAATCTAGCTTAGAAATCTTGTTTTTAGAAAATCTCGTTTTAGAAAATCTTGTTTTAAGACAATCCCATTTTTTATATTCTGGAAAAAGCTGATAATTCTGGTTTTGCATCTAACTCAAAAATCCTTAAAAACCAGATTTTTAATTAAAAGATTTTCTTCAAAAGCGAGATTTTTCAATAAAAAACGAGATTTAAAAAAAAAGATTTACCAAACCGAGATTATGGAACGCTCCCGCATAACTGCTTATGGAAATTGATTTATTGTTAGAACAATTAGGATATGAAACATAAGTTTGCAATTTGTAAAAATTCAAAACTCTCCATTATGTAGCTTACTTCTTGATTTCTCCTATATATCCTTTCTTGATCCTTTCTTGACGTCATTCTTTGGGGCACAGTTTCCATACACAGTTTAAAATTTAGATAAGTTAAGCAAATAAGTTTTCAAATTAATTTTAAAACAAAATGTAATTAACATAATTCTAAAGGTATATAGGACAAAAAGGGATAACAAAGGATTGTATGACAATATAACTTCTATCATTTTTGAAGGACAAACAAAATTAGAACAGAATTATTATAACTATTTATTTGTTAAAATATTACTGACCTGATTACATAGTCGCATCCAATTCCAATTTAAAATAAAATAACTACAACATTTCTATAGAAACATAATATAGAATTGATAATATTTCATAAAGAACTTTGATAACAAACAAATCAATAGTTATTAACAGATGCATTAATTAATAGTTTACTATTGTATAACATAAGATTGTCTAAGGACATAAGTACTTCTATATGCCACAGATTAAATTCAAAAGTACTTATACTTATATAATATGAATTACATAAAAAACATATATGAAATATAATTACTTATTGGACATACAGATTAATAATAATTGAAAATTTTATCATGTTTCAATACGTTTTTTATTTTTGTTCTTCTTGTTTTTATACCCGTATGACTATAGGTCAAAGGGTATAATAAATTTGCCATTACTTTTGTGACACAGAGAAAGAGGGGGGGGTAGATATAGACTCAAGTGTATGGATCGGATCAGAATTGAAAAATAAATCGATTTAGCTATGTATGTCTGTCCGTCCGTCTGTCCGTCCGTCCGTCCGTCACCACGATAACTCTAAAAATAAAGGAGCTAGGATTTTGAAATCCAGCCATTTTGGTCTACGGGTTCGAGTACCTGCCATACAACTTCTTATTTTATATGAGCATTACTCTGTACCTATTGAAGCTGCGTGTCTGAAATTTTGGCAAAAATAGTTTAGTGTAATGGCCAAAGTTATTGCAAAATTTGGTTGGTCTACTGCAGTGGATTCGACTAGCTGCCATACAAGTCTTTCTTTTATATGAGCATTACACTACACCTAATGAAGCTGCGTGTCTGAAATTTTGCCAAAAATAGTTTAGTGTAATGGCCAAAGTTATTGCAAAATTTGGTTGGTCTACTGCAGTGGGTTCGACTAGCTGCCATACAGCTCCTTGTTTTATATGAGCGTTACACTACACCTAATAAAGATGTATGTTTGAAATTTTGCCAAAAGTAATTAACCGGATGATATAATGTTTATATTACGGTCAAACGGATCCCAGAGTTGACACAGTCTTTTCTAGTACACTCTTCCCCGTTTTTTTTTAATATTCATCATGGTTTATTCCTTTGTTGCACCACATTTTTTTTTGTTTTTATTTTTTATTCGTTAATTAAAAAAATTGTGGTAAATAATTTTGTAAGAGTAGAACAAAAAAAACACAAAATGATCTGTTTCCTTTTCTTTTGTAATTAGTTTTTTTTTTGATTATTTTTTTATTTTTGTTATTTTGTGCTGATGTTCTTTACAAATTTCAGTGTTTTATTACAATATAATTCATAAATTACATTTTATATTTTTGGTTTTTCTGAATACTCACTATACTGAGTACTCGTATACAATAAAATACCACCAAAACCCATTTAATAATGGTGGGTAATGGTTTTCCGTTCTGATTTACTTTATATTACATAAGCATACGTTTGTAATATATTATAAGTAAATGTACTTTATAATATTGATGTAATGATTATTATATCAAAAGATATGTAGGTGTACCATTGACCTAAATTATAAATAATATATATATATATTGAAAACAATATTTATTATAATAATGGATGCTGCTATAGTAATCATACTTTTATATTTTAGTGGTATATCAACACCATATGGTGTGTAAATATATGATGGTGGATCATAAATATATATATATATATATTTAAGTAAAATATGTAATTAAAAGTAAGTAATTATTATTACAAAAAAAAAAATAAAGTAAAAATTAAAATAAAATCAAAAATTGATAAAAAATGTGCTAAAAAATAAAAGGAAATGTTAAAAATGAAAGTGTAATTAAAAAATTATACCTAAAAATAAAAAAAAAAATGTGTTTCAAGTAAAAAGTAATAAATATATATATATATATATGGCATACAAATGGCAAGAAGCTAGTGCATCTTGCTTTGCTTCTTCCTTTGATTTTCCAATTTTTTGAGGAATTTCGAGCTTAAGTTTGTGCAATACATTTTCAACTATATTTAAATTGGGGCTCTGTTGTGGCCACTCCAGTACATTTTAATTAATTCCTGGTAAAAATATATTCATCATGCGGGATTTATGGATTAATGCATTATCTTCGTGCAATAAAAAATCACAACCGATTTTGCTATCATCTGTAGGAAGAGGTGTTTCATTTATAATATACAAATAATGTTGCTTTGCTATTTTTCTGAATAAGTAACAACTGGTCCAATTCCGTAATATGAAATGCAACCCTATAAAAAATATTTTTCCTCATTCTTCAGATCTCTTGATATTTTTGATCCTTTCTTTAAATTTTATATTAAATTCTTAACTTTAGTACAGTAGGTATTCAATAAACTGAAAATTAAACAGGTCAAGGTTTGTTCCTTCTTATTGTTAGAATTCTTTAACGTCTTCTTTACACTCTCCCTATATCTCTCAAAGATTTAGTTCTGTATTTATATTCTAAATATAAAGCATTGGCTCTAGCAAGTAATTTAGAAACTTTTAAGTAAGGAAAATGCTTATTGTGTAATAGTGAAATAAGTACGTTAGTTGTAATAAATTCAAAATTTTACTCTTCAATATTACTAAAACTTATCAAAATTTTATATTAATATAGAATTTTTTAAATAAGTACCTAATTAGTTACTTTTATATAATACCTTAACCTCGTAATCTAATTTTCTGCTCTTTTAATTATGATTCTACCCCATCTAACTGTTTTAGGAGTCAATGATGCCCCAAAATTAAAAATACAAAACGTGATAGCTGCAACTTGTGAAAATTAATCACTTAATTTTTAATTTTATTTGAAGATTCGGTATTTCCAAAAGTACTTTATTTTCTCAGATACAAAGTCCCGATTCATAAATGATTACTCAACAGAACTTAAATGTCATATATTCATTTACTCATCATAATTAAATTAAATTATATGTAATTATGACTAAAAATATAATATAAAGTAAAATATTTAGAGTAAGCATCAGAGATAAGTTTAATTTTTTAATTTATAAATTTTTTCAAATTTATTATTTAAATTTTTTTATAATTCAAATGGATCCCAAATGAATGTCAAAATGAAAACAGTTTTTCATATACAAAATTAAATTGAAAATTTGTTAATTTTCCACAGACTTTTTTTTTATTATTAAATTACTTATGGTAATACTTTGTTTTGGAATTTTTAAAATAAGTTTATTTTACTGAAATTTAATTTTGTAAATGTCAGGGGTCCGGAACGAAATGATAGATATTGCAACGAATTTCATTTATTTTTAAACATTTTTTAAAATATTTTTTTGTTCCGATTCCGATTGTTCCGCAGGAAACAAGAATTTGGGACTATTTGTTGGAGCGGTCTAAGGAGTCGAACTTTTTACAATTTTCTTGCTGTACTAAAGTTCTACTAAAAAATCTGTAATTAACTTTTTTAAATTATCTCGATCCGGATTATACTGAGTCCCGAGAAACAGGGCTTTTAACTTTTTGATTTTTGAAAAATTTAACTTTAAATTACTTTTTGTGATTAAAGTTTCAAAAGTTTCAATTTAATTAAGATAAATTAATATTTTAAATAGGACCAATATTCCGAAACTACTCATTTTTAATTCGTTCCGTTCCATGCCCCTGGTAAATAAGAATATGGAAAATATAAAAGCGAATTTAGTAACTTTATTTTGGAATAAAAGAATAGTTTTAGAATATTTTCGAATAACCATTTTAAAAGTAGTTACATATATTTATATATATATATATATATATATATATGAATTGTGTTTGAAACATTAAGCTATATCTATGAAAATTTGAATATTTAAAAATCTTAATTTAATTTTCTATATATAAATATATGTATATATTATATAACAAAGTTTTACTATATGTTAAATTGCTAAAAGTTAATTTATGTTCTTAATTTGGTTTTTAAAAAATAAAATTACAAAACTGTTTTAAGTTATCTAAAAAGTCCATTAACGAATTCATTTTGTATATTTAGTTCTGGAGAACATTTGAGAATAAGCGTTTTGGTTCAAACAAATACAGAAAATATACATATATTTTTAATAAAACATTTATATATGCTTATTTATTTAATGGTTTAAATAAAATGAAGAAAATGATGTAGGATTTTATTTAAAAAAAATATACTTTTATCAATTGGATATTTAAATATTTAAGATTAAAAGTATTAAAATTTAAGCTCATGTACTTTTAAAGTTTTTGAAATATTCTTATTTAACTTCAAAATATTTGGTTCAAGATAACCTTATTAATTAATAAACTTATTCCTAAGATAGGATAAGAAGCTAAGTTTTAAGATTATCTACAAAAAATTAATTGCCTTCCCTTATGATTAAAAATAATTTGACCAGTGGCGTAGTGGTAAAGATGCCGCCTTTCATGTGAAAAGTTTCGGGTTCAAACCCCAGTCAGATTATATCTAATAAAAAAATATCGTAAAATTGTATAATTATATCGTAATAGTTAATATCGTAATATAAGATAAGTTTTAATATAAATAATTCTTGTGTAGGATAATAGATGGCGCATAAAATAAACATTTGTGTATTCATAATCTTATATAACAGCTACAGTCGAGTAATCAACGGCTTAGTACGTATATAATGATTAAACAAAGTGAAGTCTAGTCTAAATAGACTTGGCAAATACAAAATATTCCTTAAAAAGTGGAAAAGGAGTAAAAAAAAGAAAAAAAAAAAAAAAATTAAAAATATAGATCAATGATCAAATTGTAGAAAAGCAAATAAAGTACAGTTAGAAATTTTATGTCATATTTTTCAAATAGAACACAAAATAAATTTAAATAAATACTTTATTTCTTTTAATAACATATACTTAGATGTATTTAAGTACTGCAAAAAACTTAATATTCAAAAAATAGATAACTAATTACCAATATCTTAATGACACCATTATATAAAAATTAGTTCATTTGAAAAAGTTTAAACTTCAAAATGTATTAATTAATATTTAAAAAAAAAAACATCAAATTGATTGGAATTTGTTTAAGTCAACCGTGACTATAAACGTACAGCGGTTCAAACTGTCAAAAAAATATTAGTTAATTTTATTAAGTTAGATATGAGTGATTACTCTGAACGGGGCTGTAATGCTTCTAACGGAGAAAAATTAAATTCATTAAAAACAAAATATTCACGCAGCATCAGTTAAAAATGTATCAAATAAAGTTTATTACAATATCAATGGTTATTATTAGATATTTGATTATTAGAAATATTTATGTCTCATTCATGTAAAATTATCATCCGCATTTAAGGATCTTTTGTAAAAGGATGTTTGTAATCGGATGTTTCTAATCGGATCTTCTAGTCGCTTTGCTCTAATACAGTCTCGCAGTCTTGTTATACTTTGCAAGAGAGAATTGAAATGATAAGTTCTTAACATTTACATAGTTACTTATATATTTAAATACAAATTAATTAATTTATAAATTACTTAAATAATCCATGGATTTTGAATAATATAAGTTTATTCTAATTTTGATTCTTAATTAACGTGTATACCCTTGAAAATAACAATTATTTCTAAATAATTTTTTAATATCTAATCATTGCTATTATCGAACTTTAATTTCTTTTTAAATATCTTAAGTTTTTTTAAAATTTTAAAATAAATTTATTATCTTAAAAATACTTTTAAATATTTTAATAGAGAAAAGAATACCATTTTTGAAAAAACTTGAAAATCGTTTGAGGCATTATAAAATTAATAGATAAAATATATATATATACATATATATACATCTATGTTTAATACTTATTTAAAAAAAGAAAAAAAACCAAAAGTGTCATGAAAAACGAAATATAACAGTATAAAAATAACGGGGGAAAAAAATAAAACTATAAAATGACAATTTAAGGATGTAGATGTCATTGTTTTACTCAGGGGAACTGTTTTTTTTTTAAGAATAAAAATATTCGTAGAATACATTTTCGAAGGATAAATTTTCCCCCTTATATTTCTAGAATTCTATTTTTTTTTTTTTATGGTAAAAAATAAAAGATAATAGTAAAATGTTATTATTTCGCGGTTTTTTAAGTTTTATTTTTTGTTTCGTGTTATTTTTCACATTTCTGGTTGCTTATAACGGTTTTTTTTTTGGTGTTTTTTTTCAAAAGAAAGCATTTAGACAGCTCAACATCATGGGATAATAAAATGCAATATTTAAAAATATAAAAATAATGACAACATTAAAAAGTTATCATATTTTGTATATATATATATATGTACTAAAAAATTTAAAAATTTCTATACAGGGTGTTTCATATAATAGTACAATTATTTCAAGGGCAGTGATAATACTACAGTTAAAAAAACCGAAATTTGTAAATTGTAAAAAATTTTACAAATTTGTAAATTTTGTTGAAATTTAAATTAATAGTTTTATATTATTACCGTTACAAATTAAATTAGTGCAATTGCAAGTATAATTGTGTTTTTTATTATACCCAAATTAGAAATTGTAGTCCTAAATTATTAATTATAATTTACAGGAGAAAGATATTGTGTTATATTTTTTGTTTACAAGATGAATAAAAACGTTTTAAAATATCATATATTGGGCATTCTTGTATTGAACACAGTGATTACGAAGATTTTCGAATGCAAAAAAGAACTCTATTAGTTGTTCTTCTCGAACATATTTCCAATTACTAATCATTTCGATATAAAATGTCTTTTGAATTTTAATTAAGAAGCAACTTTTTTTCGATAATGCACTCAAAAAAATCATTTTTACTTTTTACAATTTTAAATAAAAATCAAATCATTTTCATCAAAACAGGGATTTTACAAATTAATTAAAATTTATTTTTTTTATACATTTATTATATGAAGAAGTATTTTTTTTTAACAATTTGTACACAATTACAAAGGCAATTTTTTGATTGTAAATTTAGTCTTATAGACTCTTTGAACGTATTTTCTAAAGCCTATTTCTCCAAATTTACAATCCTAAAACTTGAGAAAAATTTGCACAAATTTGTAAATTTTATTTCAACTTAAACTGCACAATTTGCACAATTTGTAAACTTTTTTTTTGTAAAATACTTACAAAAAAAAAACAACTTATACTTAAAAAATGTAAGAGTTGTAGAATTGCAAATTTGGTGGAATAAACCCCATATACAACGCCTTCGGAAGGCTATGGGCAGTATGGAAGTCAACATACATAGCACGCGGAACAAAGATAAGAGTTTTCGAAGCATGTGTCAAATCAATATTGCTATATGGAAACGAAACATGGTTTGTATCAAGAAACAACGTACAGAAAATACAAGTCTTTGTGAATAAATGTCTACGTATAATATGTCACATATTCTGGCCCAGGCGAATAATGAATGAAGAGCTTTGGGTGATGACAAAACAAAAACCGATATGGGTCCAAATCATAAAAAAGAAATGGAAGTGGATTGGTCACATTCTAAAACGGCTAATAACATCAATGGCACGCGAAGCCCTAGATTGACACACACAGAGTAGGAGAAATGTGGGAAGACCAAAAACAACCTGGAGGAGAACAGTCTAGAGAGAATGTGACCTATCGGGAAAAACCTGATCAGAAATTAAAAGACTAGCGTTAAATAGGGACAGTTGGAGAGGCTATGCGGAAGCCCTATGTTCTCTAGGGTAATAATAAGGAAAAAAAAGACCCCATATATAAAAACCAGAAAAAAATTCTATGGTTAGATCTATTATAAATCGTTTTCGTGACATTGAAACTATTATATTTCTTTATTTTATATTATAAAGGAATTAGGGAATAACTTTTCATCCATTTATTTATTAAAAATTTATTTATTCTTATTTAATAGTTATTTTTTTTTAAATTTTCAAGTCTTTGCCTAATTTACATTTTTAGTTTGAATTAAGAAGATAATCTATAATATCCTCCACTTTTAAGTAGTGTATTTTTAGGAATCACCTTCCTTCAGTCTATATTGCATTTTTATGTCAGACACTCTGTACTTACAAATTTTTTTTTTTATTTTTAGAAAGAAAAGAAGTCCTTCGAAATAAAAAAAAATTTCAGATAAGCAGTATAAGATTTTATTAAAGTGAGAACATCTTTGTTTAAAGTTTCCATTCAAAGTCATCCTGATGGGAATAACTAAATAGAAAAAAATGACATTGCATAAAAATCATGACATAACTGTTTTTTTTTTTATATTCACCATTTCTTTTTTTTTTTTTTTTTAAATTTTATAAATGACAATTTTTTTCTTAGTATTATCTTAGGTCTAGGCTTTTGGGGATTAAATAAAGATTAAATTTGGAGGAACTCTGTTTAAATGTCAAGGAGCAGAGCAGTATAGAATTGTAAGAATTCGCATATTTATTCACATTGACCACAATTTGGTTTCAAGAGTTTTTTCTTGAGATTGTATTCATAATTATATAGTAATTAATTTTTAGTTTCTTATTTTTTGAGGAATTGGGTTTGTCTGAGTTTTTGAAGTAATTATGAATATAATTGGGTGTTTTGTAATGATGCCAAGTTATTTTAAGTTTTTAAATTAACAAAATGATAACTATTTAGTACTTATCATTATTGTTGAATAATTTCCTACATAGACAGTTTTTTAAAAAAAAAAAAATGTCTTAATTATAATTATACAATTCTTAAGTACTTAAAATAATGTGATTTTTTTATGAAGTACTTTTAAAAATGTAATTTGTGTTCTTCAATCAAAATTTGAAAACAATTAAAAAAATTGCACGTTTTTCATCTTCAGATACTTATATATATATATATATATTATATGTATATATATAAATGTTAATTGTTGTTGCTTTTATTGTTTTCTGAAGTTAATTTATTATTAAAGATCATCATATTAAATTATTATAATATAAGTACTTAAAATATACATATATAATGAAAGTGTTATATTGACTGTGAATTATTATTATTTTATTTTATTATTTTTATTCGCTCATTAACCTTTTAAAAATCATTAAATTCCATAATAATAAAATGAAGAAATTAATAAGGAGATGTTAGTGAATTATTAGGGTGGAATGTATGAATGCGTGAAAAACATGTAATTTTGTATCTATAGATACAGGGAAGAATATTCTTGAAATGATGCACTTTTGTTTTATAAAAGTTGATAAGATAATTGAATCGATTCGATGAAATAAAGGAAGTTTATTGTTTTAAAAATTGTATTAAATTTAATAATGAAAAGAGCAGAATTAATTACTCTGATAAATAAGGGAATTGTTTTTTTTGCCAAAATTTGTAATTCTTTTCAGAATGAAGAATGTTCGCGGAAAATTAAAGTTAAATTTAACTATAGCTTGATTTTTGGAGGAACTCTGTAGGTAATTAAGTTTAAACCGTTTATAAATAAAAATTTAATTTTTAAAATTTTAAAATTAATTTGTATGGGTCCACAATTAGGATTAATTTAAAAGAGATCCTGCCAAATTAAAAAAGCTTATTTAATGCAACAGAAAAAGTATTTGCTTGCAATTTTTTCAGTGGGAAAAATCTAAAACCACCAATTGAAATGATGTGGAGTTATTTGAATTTGTGTGCGAAGTTAGAATTGTTAGAAAAGCCCTTTTAACACAGCGCTTTAAGTTATTTAGTAAAATTACGGAAAAGGCAGCGCTAAATTTTTTTAAGACTTTGGATCCTTGGAAATTGTAAACAAATGAAAATATTAATTTCAAAATGATTTAATATAAAAAATTAGCTAAATTTTCTTTTGAAATATGTCGAAATTAAATGTAAGTACTTGCTATTGTTAAATAAAATGGTTATTTTTTCAAAGAAGTCAATGTACAATAATTTGACTACTAACCAACAAACTTCTAGGATATTGACTAACATGTTTGCAAATAAAAGAAATTGGTTTACAAAAGTCCTCCATATCGATATCGCCTTAATATTAATAACAGTTTCTTTTAAAACTTAAATATTAAAATTAATAAGTGTGCCTGGTTCCTTTTTAAAAATTATTAGGAAGACCCATGTAATTTGACAATATTTTAAAAGTTCAAAGGAAGTTCAAATTTTCAAAATGATTTTTCCATGTACATATATATATATATGTTCTTCTTGTCGCAATATTTTAGTTCATTATTACTTATATTCAATTTTAAAGCCAAATTGATTTAAAAAGCTTATTGAATTTCAATATAGCGAACTTGGCTATATAAACTTATAATTTATAAATCCCTTCCATTTATGAGAGCCTTTATCTCCATAACTATAACAGGGTTGCGAAAAGAAATATTCTGCAACTGGTTCTATATAGTACCGTTATGTGGTGACGTAATCTTGATAACTCACATCCCCTCTGCGGAAGTCTTCCCGGAAAAAATCCAACAGATCATTCGATTTATATTAATAAAACAATTTGCAAAATTAAATTTGTTTATATCATCCATCAATTTGACACAATGTCTCATTTCTACAAAGATATGCACAACTATATAATATGTATTGTGGAAAATATTATCTGGTCAAAAAACAGTTATATATAATTAAAAGAGTTATTAAAAATATTTTTGAAATCTCGTACTTAATATTAAATTCTACTATGAATTACCTAAGTGATACTCTTCAAGCTATCCCTTGTATTATCAAAAGTTGAAGATTTAGAATTTGCCTAAATTCAAGAACTTATCAGACTCATTATTAAAATTTTTTTAACCTATTAATTCCCCCTTTATCTGGTGTATTTACCACATCCTTACCCCATTCTATACATTTCACATAATATTAAAGCAAAACAAAAATCACTTATATTCATAACTAGCCCTTATCTTGGAACTATAACTATTTATCCTGTATAGAATTTTCTTTTAAACTACTGTTATACAGATACAGATGTACCGTTATTAAATCATTAAAAAATAAAAAAACAAAAACCAGGACAAGAAAAATCACAAAAGAACAATTATAATAAACTGCTTATCTTTTCAGTCCAAACATGACAATTATTTTTCCTATATATATATCTCTCTCTCTCTTTCTCCCTCTATCTCATACTTAATTTGATTTTGTTATATGTTTTGTTTTAAGTACTTCAATCTTAAGATACTTATTTTTTTTTTTCAGAATATTATATACTTAATATTATAAATTTACTAAATGGATTTCTTTACAATTTTTTTTCGAATAAAAACAATAAAAAAAAACAAAAAAATGAGGAGGGGGGAAAAAAAGATAGAAAGAGATAAAAAAAAAAACAAAAATGAAAAAACCAATTCACTTTTATATTTAATGTAATTTATTTTTAATGATATTGTCATTAAATTAATGCACCAACATGAAGGTAATATTATGGTTTAGAATGAATATAATCATGAGGCAAATTAGATTGATATCAGACTACTGTCATGTCCTTCCTTCATGTTTTTTTTGGATAAAACAAATACATACTTATATAAGTACATACATACATATTTCGTCCTTGGACATAAGTAGAGTAAATTTGATTCTTTAAGAGCAATTTAATGATTTCTAATATTGAAGTTCTTTTTATACTTATATTAAATGAAATAAAATCATTAAAAAAATAATATAAACTTTGAGTAAAAGAAAGAGAAAGATTATAATAAAAGAGAGAGAATGATATAAAAAAAGAAAATAATTTAGAAATTTTGTATTTATTTTTTAATTATTGTTCTGGTCTTAATCCTCTTAGACCTATAAAATAAAAACAAATTTTTTTTTAAAGCCTACATTTAATAATATTAATTTTTTCATCATTTTTAATACTAAAGTTTCTTTTTCCTTTTTTGATAAGTAATTTTTTTGTTTTGATAAGTACTTTGTTATTTCACCCTGTAGTATATTATTTAATTGAATAAATTTGTATAACTTCTTTTTTATTAATTCAACTTTTATATATTGGTATGATTTTGCATTTCATCATTATCTTGTATGATTTTTCACACATTTTACATTTCAAGTCACAAAAAATTTTATTAATTTAGTACAAGATTATTTCTAATAATGCACTTTAATGTGGTCACTGCTCAGTGAACTGCTCAGTGAAGTCAGTGAATTGATATTAAAAAATGATTGAATATAATTGATGTGTGTTAATTATTAATTAATGTTAAAATTGCCCTATTGCATATTAACCACCTATCGCTAATTTAAAAATCAAATAATCATTTTTTGATTAGTTTTTTGATAAGTTTGATTTGTTGCATTGAAAATATTTTAAAGTTTTAATTAGAAAAACCCTTTACTTACTTATCATAAAATTGATTATTTAATAAGTGATAAGTGTTTGATGCCATAGAACCTATGTTTAAAATTTAAAAACTTTAAGAAACTAATAAGTACTTATACAAAGTTTCATTAGTTTTAAAAATGTAAGTATTCATTTTTATAATTTTGTTTTAAAAAAGTAATTGATAAGTACTTATTTATGAGTCTGACAAAATGGAGGTGTACATTCGAGTTGGCTATCATAATAAAATGTGGCTTATAATCATAAGCCTGGGTCGAATACTACAATTATTCTTTGGGAAGCGTCTTAAGATTATTAATTTGGCAATTTTGTAAAGCACAATAACAAAGAACCCATTGATTAAAATTCAGAAAGAACCCAAGATTACAAAAACATTGAAAAAAAAAAACCGAAATGGATATGAAAAACAATTAGATACAAATTAAAACCTTTTACTGCGACACGAATTTATATTAGTTTTCATATAATCTGACCAATGGCGAAATGGTAAAGATGCCGCCTTTCATCTGAAAAGTCTCAGGTTCAAACCCCGGTCAGAATATATCTAATAAAATAATATCGTAAAATTGTATAATTATATCGTAGTAGTTAATATCGTAATATAAGATAAGTTTTAATGTAAATCTATAAATAATACTTGTCTAGGATAATAGATGGCGCACAAAGTTAATATTTGTGTATTTATAATCTTATACAATAGCTACAGCGGATTAATCAACTGAAGAACAGAAGTCTAGTCTAAATAGAAAGGGGATTAAAGGGGATTACTCCTTAAAAAAGTGGAAAATGATTAAAAATAAAAATATTTGCATATAAGTGGTGGTAAAGGAGAGCAACAAGTGAGGGCATGGAAATTTGCACGCAAAAACATTGTTCTCATGTTTTCTGCTTATTTTTGACTCAAATCGACCTTAAACTAATTCCCGAAAAGTCTTGAACATTCGACCGGCCAAACAATATATTCCACAGGACAATTCATTAAGATCTGGCTATCCTAGATAATAATCCCTATTAAAAAGCAAAACTATACTAAGCTTCAAATCGATATTGATAGAAGTGTGAAGCTGGAGCTTCATATTCTAGGACGAGTAAGAAAAACAATTAATAAAAATTTGCTACAATCTTATAAACGTTGCAAAACAATTGAAACAAATTTTGAGAAAAAATTCAAAAAGTAATTGATTACTTAAAGAATATATACTTAAAATTATATACTTATGAATTATTACTTTTGATTAATTAGTTCCCAGAAATTTTTACTGCAGGCGGAATTTGTCCTTCATAAGTAAAACTTTTAACTAAGAATATGTTGATTTTGTCCTTGTATAGTCATAAACATAAATTTTAAACTTTTCCATCAACACAAAGAAACATTAAAAAAAAAATTAAATTATAAATTTAAGTTGTAAAAAAAAAACTTTACAAAACGTCCCTTTTATAGGCCAAAATGTTTAGATACACTTTAGAAAATCAATAAAAACTCATCATCCAAATCAATGAACACCAAAGATACCAAAATACAAAATACCTTTTGTAGCTCTTTAACATTTCAAAGTTCAAAAACAAATTAATAAAAAAAAAAAAAATTTTAATATTAATTTAATGAAAAGAGACGTTATAAAAATTTCTTAGACAGGAGGAAAAGAGAAAGAAAACGGAAATTAAAGCTTTAAAACCGTTGTTATTATTTTACAATTTTTGGTTTTTATTTTTTTTTACGATAAAACGATTCTGATGATGACAGAAAATCAAAAGATGGAAGTAAATATAAAATAACAAAATTTAAATTTGATTTTATTTTTTTATAGTTTTTTACAAAATTTGAAGGAAGCCCGAAGGAAGGCAAAAATCGAAATTAAGTAATTTTTTCTCTCGTATATACGCGTATTATAAAATCATTTACAGATAAAAATTTCAAAATAAATTTATTTATTATTTACTGTCATAAAAAAAACAGTACAATAACGACGAATAAATTTGTAAGGTAAGTCCTGTTATATAGTATATACATAAGTAAAGTGTGGGATAATATTAAAAATAAATATAAAAAGAAATTTCCAAGGCCTAAACTAAACAATTATGTACACTTATAATATGATAATATAAAATTCTGCGGTTTTAGTACAAATATTAAAATATATAAAAATTGTTTAATTTAATTTTATTCTTTAAAATATAAATAATATTTGATATTTTAAATTTGAGATAATATTGTTATATATTTCAATATTACTATACAATCTTCTAATACGGTATTGGTTCATCAACAGCTGATGGCAAGCTTTTGAATATTGTATATTAAAAATAAAAATTTGATCCCAGAAGATACAAAATAAAAAAAAGTTCTTAACTTAAAAGTTCTTTAATGAATTAATTTTGATGTTCTGAAGTATTCATTAAACATAAGTATTAAGCAACAATTTGACTAGAGTTTGAATAGAATACAGCTAACAGTCAACAGTCCTGAATTATTTCATATTAATTATTTCAAATGACACGTTTCATATTCTGATGAAGCTTGGTCGCAAATGAAGATTGTTGGATATTAAAGGCTAAAAGACTACAAGGTTAATCAATCAGGCGTAGAAATATAAATCGATTAGCCTTACTTTAAAAATACAATAAGTATAAAGCTTGAATCGCGTTAAAGTGAAGTTTCCTCTAGAGTCAAAGACAAGACCCAACTGCCTAAACAGTATATGGTCCAAAACAATCCCTTAGAAGTGACAAAATACCAACTCTCGCCTGAGGATGAAATAAAAATATCAGTTAGAAATGATGTTGGTTAAAAGTGTGAAATGGAAACTTTGAAAGTTTATAATATATAAAGAAATAATTAAATTGGATGTCACAAAGGCAACTTTTAACATATTGAATCACAAAAAAAGTGGTCAAGAAATAACGTTTGGTTTGGTATTATAAATTATTTATATACTTATGTGTTATAATAAGTAAGTAATAACAGTTATTAAAATATAAGTCGCTGCGATAAGTTACTTTAGAATTCTTTATGTAGATACAGATAAAACGAGGAAGAGTGCAGTAGAGTAGACTGTGTCAACTCTGGGACACCCGTATGACTTATAAATTATAATTTATATAATTACTTTTGGCTAAATTTTAGACACTCAGCTTCATTAGGTGTATAGTATTGCTCATTTAAAAAAAAAAGTTGCATGGCAGCTACTCGAACCCTCTACAGTAGACAAACCAAATTTTGCAGCAACTTTGGCCATTACACAAAACTATTTTTGGCAAAATTTCAGACACGCAGCTTCAATAGGTATAGAGTAATGCTCATATAAAATAAGAAGTTGTATGGCAGGTACTCGAACCCGTGGACCAAAATGGCTGGAATAGCGATGGCGGCTATTGCATAAAAAAGAATTTGTGAAAATTTCAAAATCCTAGCTTCTTTATTTTTTGAGTTATCGCGTTAGTAGCGCTTTATAAGTTAAGCACTGAAATATTATATTAAAATATTTTTATTTAGGACACACTTAAAATTAAAAAAATAAAAATTTCATTAAATAAAACCACAAAATAACGAAAATTCGGAATAATTATTATCCGTAAAACTTATATTTTTTCTACTTAAACACCACATAAGTACTTGAATATTCCCCTTAAATTTTTTTATTAAATTAAATATTAATAATTTTATCACCATGTCGCAAAAACTGTGTTTAAAGTTCCGTATACTCCTATATATATATATAATTACCTGTATATAAATATATATTGTTTAATTAATAACACCCTCATATATTAAATTAAATATGAATATATATAATTTTAATACATCAAAAAATATAAAATATAAAATAAATAATTAATTAAATATTTATAAATTAAATCTTACGATAATCATCACCACCAAATAATGCTGGTGGAGATTCAGCTGTTGGATCATAATTACGTCTTAAACCACCATTCGAAACACTTGAACCATAATTTTCAAAATTATCATTATGATAATTTGAAATGTGTCCAGGAAATTGCCTTTGACCATAATAATCAATAAGATGACGGTCATCATTTCTATATTCATAATTATCTGGTTTACCTTCTAATGGTGTTCTAATTTTCATCTTTGAATATTTTCTTATATCATCTGTATTAATTGTTGTATCATTTATAGAATCATCATTTGTTTTATCAGCCATTGTATTATCAACAATTTTGTAATATTTTTTATCATTTTTACTACTATTGTAATCATTATCGTTGTTGTTATTGTTGTTGTTATTGTTGTTGTTGTTAGTGTTGTCATTGTAGATGATTTTTAAATTATTATTATGAATATCATTACTATTGCTATTACTACCACCACCAACAACAATATTATTATTATTATTATTATTTGTATTTAAATCAATTAGATCATCTGTATAACTATTTGTATAACTGTTTGTTGGATCAGTTGTATCAGATATAACAACAGTTGGTTCAAATTGTTGGAATGGTATTGCAGTTGATGTAATAAAACGTATATTACATACTGTTATTATTAATATAATATAAAATGTTAATAATATTGAATTGTAAGTAGTAATTTTATTATTTGTATTATTAGAATGAATGTTGTTGATTTTAAATGAAGGAAACATTTGATAGTTGTTTTTGGTTTTTTGTTTTATAGTAACAACAACTGGACGAAACATTTTTCCGTCCAGTGTTATTTAATTTTTTTTTATATTATGATTTGTTTTTATTGTTTTTTTGTATTAATTAATATTAATATTTATTATAATTATGTAGATGAATATTTTATTAAATTAAATTTTTTTTTAATTTCAGAAATTTAATTATTATTGTATTTTTTTTTTTAATTAATATTATATTTATATTAATTTATTTATATATATTTATGTATATACAATAAGTATATTATGTATATTAATAATAAGTATTATATAAATTATTAAATTATTATATTTCTTTTTAAATGTGATGATTAACGGAGTATAACAGTTAATTACTGGAGTATAACAATTTCTTCTATTAATTTTTTTTATATAATGTATATTAGTTATATATTATTAATATAAGTCATTTTATATTATTTTTATTAATTAGAAATTATTTTATTTTTGAGCATCATTAGTTTTGTATATATATACATATATAATATCTTTTAATTAATAATATGCATATATATATATATATATATTTAAACACTTTAAAAAACAATTAATTTAAGTATTTGTATTTGTTTTAATGCGACATTTATAATAAAAACTTTTATACATTATTCTTATAGTATAATATAATTAATAATTATTATTTTTTAATTATTAATTAATATAATTCGAGTATATAAATTATAATTTAAAATTCGACTGTTTTGTTTCTTGCGTATATAAAGTATAGCTATTTTTTTTATTCAAATTTATCGTTGTTTGGCACGTAATTTAATTTCGGAGAATTTAAAAAATTTTTTGACTATTTTCATTAAAATTATAGAACACTTTTTTATAAAATAAAAAAATTCGTAGTTTTATACTTAAAAAAAAAAATCTCTACTATCTTTTAATAAATATTTAAATTTATTATACAAATTGCTGTGTTTTTTTTTTGTAATACTTAAGTATTTTTAATTGAATAAAAAATTTAAAAATTTTAAAAATATTTATTTTTTTTTGTGCATTTATGACAATTAAATATTAAATCGCTAACAATATATATTATAATTTTTTTTTTTTTAAATATTAAATAAGTATATATATATGTATTAATATTCGATTTTGTATATTATATAAAAAAAAAAAAGCGGAGACTAGATAATATCATATGAATTTAATATCAAAACTGGAACGTGATGCATTTGTTTTATGTTATCAATTACTTTTGTTCGAATGGTTTTTTTTTTTTTTTTTTTTTTTTTTTTTTTATTAATTCATATTCGGCGGTTTTTAATTTGTTTTTATTTTGTAGTTTTTTTTTTTATTTTATCATTTAATTTTTTCGAACGAACATTTACACTCGAAAAAAATGAATAACAACAAAAACAAGTATTTGATGATTCTCGCCGGACACTTTTTTTTTTTTTTTTAAAAATTGTTTTTGTATAAAAGTTTTATTCTATAAAAAAAAAAAAAATAAACACAATATTTACATATTAGCTATATATGAGTACACTACTTATATATATGAGTACTACAGTACTACTTATATATATATATATATGAGTACTTCATTTGGATTGCCCAGCCATAATATAGAAAACAATCGCAACTACTCACATGTACTTACAATAGATATGTATCTATTTGGTAAGTATGTGAGTATGATGAAATATATTTTATATAGTATATATATATATATAATATTTTATTAGTTCAGTTTAAGAATGTGTAAAAAAATATTTAAAAAAAATAATATAAAATGGGGTTTTATTTGAATTGAATTTCCTCGAATTACAAATAAAGTGTCTGTTAGTTATTATTATTATTTTTTTTTATATTTTTTGGTGGTTTTTTTTTTATTTTAATTTTTTTTTTTTTTTTTTATTTATTTAAAGAGAGAATTTTTTTTTTCCTGTGTGCGGTTTATTAATATTAATAAATAATTTTTTTTTTTTTTTTAATTTAAAAAAATAATAAATAATAAGTAAAATAGAATTGCCAGATCTTTAGTATTTTATTCAATTTAAAAGTAATATTTTTCAAATATTTTAGGTATTAGTTTTAATAAATTTTAAAAGAATTTTGTAACTGTTAATTAAATTTGAATTTTGTAATTTTTTGTAGAATATTAAGTGTGTCAAGCCTACTAAAAAATTTAAATTTTGAAATTTATTAAATTAAAGTAGGTACTTGTTAATTTTAACAAAGAAATTACTTTTGATTACATCTAGGTCTCGAAATCTTTTAGACATATTCATTCTGATTTTTTTTTAATTTTTTTGTTTAAATGATTTTTTTCAAAAGTGGTTCACTGGTTTTTTTTTCATACAGGTTAGTTTTTTTTGAATGAGTTTCATTAGTGAATAATGTAATTTAATGAAAAAAAAAACCCATTACTTAATTTTTTGACATTTACAAATATGTAATTGAGGCCTCGTTGACATAAATTAGCGTTTGTCTTTTCAATTCCCGGTAGATATTTATTATTATACATATACATATATACTACTACTTATGTAACACAATTTATTTGGGTTGGGTCTGAAATCTCGGTTTAGTAAATCTCGTTTTAGAAGATCTCGTTTAGAAAATCTCGTTTTTATAAAATCTTGTTTTAGAAAATCTTTTTTTAGAAAATCCCTTCTTTTATATTCTGGAAAAAGCTGATAATTCTGGTTTTGTATCTAACTAAAAAATCCTTAAAAATCAGATTTTTCAATTAAAAAAGAGATTTTCTTAAAAAGCGAAATATTTCAATAAAAAAGGAGATTTTCTAAAACGAAATATTCTAAAAACATTTACTAAAACGAGAATATGGAACACTCACAATTTATTTTCTCTGAAAAATAACAAAGCATTTCCAATAGACTAAATAAGAAATCCAAAATAGTTTTAGAGATTAAGAGTCAATGCAAAGTAAAAACCAGTGAACCAGTTAAATAATTTAATTACTATTACTTACATTCTAAATTTTATTTGGAATTAAACTTAATTAAACTTAATAATTGAATAAGAATTTCTAAAATAGTTGCTAGTAGGCAGTTTTATTACAATTAATTAAGAAATAATGATTTACTATCCATAATCAGGAGTTATAAATTTATTAAGAAGGTCTAGGGAAGTAGTCAAGTTCCAGGAGCATTGTCAAGTTCCAGAACCATAGATACTTAATATATAACAAAGATCAAATTTTAAAAGACTAAGTACTCAGTACTTAGTTACCTACTTTTAAAATTTACAAAATTGAAAAAGTAACTAAAATAGTAATTCAACTTAAATAATATCTAAAATTTTGTAATCATCTTGTTACAAATACCTTTAGTTTAATAAAATATTGAAATGATCAAAGTACATATATAATATATATTCATTACGATATTGAATTTTAAATGATCGTAGGTTGAATAATTTTTTGATCATTTTTTGTACTTACATAATATTAATTTATTGAAATTTTATTTTTTGTTTCTTCAGTTATTTCAATATTCTTATATATTAATTTAAAAATTAAAGTTATTATTTTTAATCAAAATTTTAAAATGAAAATATTTAAAAAAAAAATTGAGTAATCCATCTCAAAGAATTTAAATAAAATTAAACTTTTAAAAATTTTTGTGGTTTCTGAAAAAAAAACCCTTTCTAAATTTCACTTTCAAACATTTAATTTAATAGAAATTTTAATTGATTAATTGAGTACATATTTGATATTTTATAATGGAAAAGTACTTTAAAACTTATTTTTAATTATTAAGAATATTAACTTACTTAATTTAAAAGTTTTATTTTAACAAAGAGTTTAGGAGAAAACAACAACTTTAAAAGTAAAAGTACTTCAATAAGTACTTTAATAAGTACTTTAAAAAAATTAAAAATATAATTAATTCAAAAATTGTTTAAAATTAAACTAATTAATAATAATTAGTCTTTCCATATTAATACTATGTAAATACATTTATATTATTAAGCTCAAAAAATTGTATTATTGATTCATAGAAATACACATTATTTTTTTTTTTAAATAATTTAAATCGGAAATGCCAAAACAATTACTCTCTATATTGAAAAACTTAACCTTTGAAATTTTTTTATAAGTCTTTACCTGAGTAATAAAAAAAAAGTAACTATTTGTTTGTTAACCTTTTCTTTGGTTGGTTAAGTTTTTGGTTAAAATTTAAAAAAACAGTTTTTATTTTTCGAATGAATATTTTCAATGTTAGGATTGATAATTATATGATGGTAGAATTGGGATTGTGGAATCACCCATATGAAATATAAGATAAATTATATGTATACACCATAATGATTCATTTTACACTAACACTTTACGCTAAAGAAACGCTGAAAAAATTAAGAAATACAATCTAACTCTTCGCTTCGACCTACATTTCACAAATTCCTTTCTCTCTTACTTAACACAATTATGTACAAAGGGACTCGTTCCTAAAGTTTGGCTATAGTGTAAAAAAAAAAGTTAGTATCTAATATTGCTAATATTTAAAATTAGTAAAATGTAAGGTCCAAAAATTTAGTGATAAGAATTTGATTGCAGGCGCTGAGTTCCAAATTAGATCAATAAATATATTTCAGCAGTAGAATGTCTTATACATATTTAGTGAAGTGTAGATAAGTAGTTCTCATAATGTAGAAAAAAAATTTATTATTAAAATATTAAAATTTAATTTAACAACTTATTTATTTATTTGTAATTAGTACTAGGACAATAGTAAATATTGCCTGATATTATTAAAGTCCTTTGCCTATTTGGAATTTGAGCTTCTTAAATTAAATACTTCCTTCCATTTATTTATAACTACTGTTTTAATTATTTTGTTTATATTACATGTTTGTATATTTAAATTATAGTTGGTAACCATGGAGATTTGTGAAGAAAAATTATTTTTCAAAAATTTTTTTTTTAAACAAATATTGTATGACTTGGCCGGGAATCGAACCCGGACCCCCTCGGTTACACAACTTTAATATGGTTAGAACCTGTCTGTTCTTTATTGACGCTTTAAGATTTTTTAATATACAAATACTTATATATTATGTTATATAACTACAACTATAGGCTAAGGCTCTTAGGTTTATGGCCAGGTGCATTTACAAAACAGTGGAATATAATCGAATCTAGAACTACTTATGCTTTTATAATTAAGAAATAACATTACTCTGAATTTAATACTATATACAACTATACGTACAATGTAATTGAAACAAATCCTTAAAAAAATTAAAAAACGCGTATAAAATTACATGTTCGTTATATTTTGCTTAATACTGTACTTAATTTGAAAATATTTTAAAAAATTATAGGTATTTTACAGCAAGACAGAATAGAAAATGTTTTTTTTTTTTTAAAAAATATTGAATAATCGTTATGTGAATAAAGTACAAGGTAAATTTTAAAAGTAACAATTTAATAAACAGGTATACACAGGTACACATAGGTATACAAAGTTCAAGTTTTTTTTCTTTGATTTGGAAATTTTTTTTTTTTTTTTCTAAAATATTCACCACAAAAATTTTATTTTTCGTTTATGATATTAAATTAAAGTTTTTTGTTTTAATACTTAAGTTAAAATGTTAATACTTAAGTATTGTTGCGGTGTTTATAATTGAATTGTGGTTATTGGTGTTTGTTTTGCGTTTTTTTATTTTAAAATTTATTCTTCATACTTAATACTTATTTCTGTTTACGTACAATTATAATTATGAAAATTGGTGAATAATCTCGACCATATCATTTTTATTTAAATTTTTTTTTATTTTTTATTAAAAGTGTATGATGAATTGTATAACATTTATGAATATATTATTAAAAAAATTTGTTGCAATAATTTTAAAGGCAAACGAACGCCTTACAATGTATATAAGTATGTTTAAGTAAAATTGAAATTTTAATGCATACTTTTAATATTTTATTACAAGTTATTATAAGTTATTAAGTATATAGCTGTTATTATTATATTATACAGGTAAATTTAATCTCAATATTTTTACACCTACTAACAAGTTATTAAAACAGCACGAGAAATAGAATGAAAATTGAAAGAAGTTAAGACTTAGTGCAATTAATATAAATGCAGCTACTTTTTAATAAAAAGTTAATTATATATGCCATAATATTTGAAATGGTGTGATTAAAATTTAATTATTGAAAAATAAAAAAATAAAATAAAATACAAATTGAAATAATTAAATAATAAAAAACAAACGTGTCACACCTCTTTTATAATATGTATTGTATACAGTCACTGGTAAAAGTGTGAGTCTTTTATAAGCTTTTTGGAATGATTACTTTACTTTAGTGATTGAATCTAAATAGTTACTTCACTTTAGTGATTGAATCTAAATAGGTACAAAAGAATCTTAAACAATTATTGTAATTAATTTCAAGTAATTCAGATGTAATTGTTATTTATAATAATGATTACAAATCAAGTAATTAATCTTGATTTCTAACATGCTGACCAGAGGCTCATGAATTTGCAATGCAATTACTTAAATGTTCAAATACATTATTATTATTATTACTTTAATGCATTATATAAATATAAGTACATCTTTATTATAGGGCCGGTTGCATTTTATGCATGTCCAGTGTTTAAATGCAATTAAAAGAAAATATTTTGAAAAATTTTGGAATTACTCAAGTACAATTTGAATTAATTGTAGTTGTTAGTTGTTTGTTTGTTACGGGTGATAGCATGTGCTTACAATGGCAAACTTTGAAGATTTATTTAATACCCTTAATGAATTATTCATTTCCTTAAGTCTTAAAAGTTTCGATAATTTCGATCTGACTGATTTCTAATAAATAACTGAGTACCTACATTTAATGATTAGTTATTTACTAAAATAAATAACTTATTGATTTATTTTTTTCAATTACTTTTCTTTTTCAATTTACTTGTAACTGAAATGTAGATTTATTAGGTTTTTAATTTAAAGTACTTGTAATTGTTAATTTATTGAATTATTAAATTACTGCATACAATTACTCGTATTTGTAATAGAAATGTTTTGGATAGCATTTAAAAAAAAAAAATAATTTAGAAAATATTTGTACTTAGTTATATGCCTTCAAAGTAATTATTAATATTGATTACTTAATTTTAATACTTTTCAAAGTCACTGTTAATGTTATATGCAATTTATTTAATTATGCATAATGCATGTAGGATTGTAACAAATTATTTATCATTTATACAGGTGTTGTAAATCTAAGGTATACGCATACACTTTACAGAAAATGAAAATAATGGTTAAATAATAATGAAAATAAGCAGAGAATCATATAATAAATTATATTTCATGAAACAGCATATACTTATATTGCAATTGTAATATTTTTTTTTTCTAACCATTTTCCATCCTCCTATTCATCTTCATCTTCGAAAGTTTTGTAAATTTTCTTTGAAGAAAAAAAAAGTGAAATTTATTTAATAATCAGAAAGTCGTTGATCGTGGTGGTGATATTATGATGTGATGTGATGTGCTCTGGTTGTAAAATAATCATTGCACTATAAAATTATAATGTAATAGTGTTTTATAAATAATACTTACTTATATATTAATAAATTTATATATAGTTAGTATACTTTTAAATAGATTGTGGTTTTATATATATATATATATATATATATATATTTTAAGATGAGAAATACTTATCTTCATGATAAATTAAATTCAGTTAAATAATGCTTTTCTAAATTTGATTTTAAAATGATATACTTAGAAACGTGTACAATTTAAGAATGAGATATTAGATTTTTTTTTCTGAGGTTTCAAGTAAATAAATTTAAATTAAATTGTTTATTTCTTGGATTTTTTAAATCTTAATCATAAGAAATTAGATACTTACTTATTGTAGAATAGAATATTTAAAGGAAATAGTTGAATAAACTTGCAATAAAAATTGCATTAGTTATACTTAAATATTTGTGTAAATTGAAAATTTACATATTAATTCTAAGTCAACGGTTACATGTAACTTGTTCAATCAAATTAAGTATTTAATTCAAATAATTTATAACAAATACGTATTTATTAGACATAGAAAAGAAAATCTTAAATGACATTTAAATATGAGGTGTGTCATAATCATTAATAGCTGACTTTGTATTTCAACACATGTGACTTAATTTTTTATTAATTGAATTAAGTACTTATTTATTTTTTTGAAATAAACGAATTCTTTACATCTTCTAATATCAGTTATAAGTGTGAAAAATTTTTTTGCTTATGCGCCTTTAAATATGCAATTTTATTAAATTAACAAAAACATCTAAGACTTGGAAAGTCATTGGTATTACTTTGGTGATATTGTGGCTAAGTACATAGCTAATCACATCAATGGTAGGGGATCCCAAGCCTGTGCTGATCGAAATAGCGTATTCTAAACAGAGGACGGTTGCTTAAATGCGATGATGTTAGGAAAATTGCAAAACCCCATGTAATTTACAATATTACGAATATTTAATATATATAAATAAAAAAATAGGAATTTATTAATTAAAATATACAAATCTTTCGATAAAAATTTTAAAATTTTTTTGAAAACTTATTTAAAAATTATAAAAAAAAAAAAATTACTAATAATATGGTCGAGTAATTTGCATGCTCAAATTTAAAATAAAAAAGTTCATATACAAATACATAAGTGCAAACACTTTTAAAATAAATTTCTTTTTTCCACTTTTCATTTTATTTGTTAGTCATCATGATTCTCTTGAATTATGATCCTTCTATTTTTTTTTTTTTTTCAGTAGTAGCGTAATTTTTAAAAATTTTACATTAAAGTTTCATACAATTACATATACGAGTACATATAGCTATACATTCAACAATGTATAAAAAATAATTGAATTCCGTCACTTTTGTTTAAAGCTACATGCAACTGAAATACAATTTTTTGAAACGTGTATACACGTACACTTATATGAAATGTAATTGAAATTGATTACATGAAATGATTTTCTACAATTATAATTTCATTTGAATACTTATTATATAAAAAGGGTTTATATATACAAGTACATAAGTTATACTAAAGTTATTCGAATGTTTAATTTTTTGAAATGTAAATGTAATCATGTTCATTTTTTTAAATGGTAGTTGATTTCAAAAGAAAAAAATTTAAAGATAAAAAAATATGATAAAAAATTTTACCATAAGTACATTTACATATACAATTTGATTATGGCATTGTAATCAAATTGAAATTGAAGGTGGTATGGTAAGTACAGAAACATACTAAGTACTTAAGTAAAATGATGTAATTTTTATATTGTATGTAAGTAGGTACTTGCATACAATACTTTTATGAACTAAATAAATAATGACTTTGACCTTAAATTTTTGAAATAAAAATTTAATAAATTATAAAATATTATGTTGTTTTTTTAATTTAATTAGAAAAATGGTAATTTAATTTTAGTTAAAGTCCATTTACTATACCAGGTCAATTTGAATATTAATCGGTAGTTTTATTTATAGCAACATCTGTTTTTTTTTTTTAAATAAGTTTAAGAGACATAATTATGTAACTACTTAATTGTTTTTGTACTTTGGCTTTAGATTTAAACTTTAAAATGAAAATTGTTACACAATATGACTATTAATTCTTATACGTACGTGAAACTATTGTTATAACAAAGTAAAGTCAACGTCATATTAATATTTAAGTATAAGTACTTACATTTAATAAAGTATGTAGTACTCATATAACATTAGCTTATTATAAACAAAGTAATCATAAGTACAGTACTTATGATTTTTAGAAAAAACGCTGAAAAATTAAAGATTTTGCATGTTGTACTTATCGAAAATATATAATAGTTCATATTTAAGTACTTATTCAAATACTTTTTACCTAAGTACTTATTCAAACACTTAATACTTAAGTACTTATTTTTGTTAAATTGATTCTCTCTGAATTATGCAAAATTGCGTATAATTTGGAATTTAAAATATGAAACGATTATACTATTTTAAAAATTTTGTTTTATAATTACTTTAAGATTGATTACTTCATCTTTAAAATTAAATTGTTACAAATTTAAATTCTAGGGCAGATAAACCAAACAAATTTTTGAAATTTTTTTGAATAAAAATTTTCATTAGTATTTAAGTATTCCCTTAAACCAAAATATTTTTGTTAAAAAAATTTAAATGTTTTTTTAGTAAGTATTTCTGGGTTATTTCATTTGCCAATTGATTAGACAATTCGCTATTTTGAAAAATAGTCCAATAAATTTTTTGTTTTTTTTTTCTTTTTTTTGACTAATTCAAATTGGTCTCTTTCTAATTCAATTTACATTGAAACTATTTTTTTTTTTCCATTTTGTTGGCAAATATCAAAATATTTTAAATAGAAATCGTGCCAAATACATAGTTTTATGCTTCTTCTGTACTCCCCATATCGAATTAATTTTCTGACAAATGGCTTTTTTTTTTTTTTTTTTTTATTTATAAGTACTATGAAATAATGAAAAAAATTTGCCATCTGCTCTGAATTTTGACTCATGATACAAGAGATTAGTTTTTTGTTTTTTAAATTTTTTTCAAAGAAAATTTATATGAATTCAGTCAGAGAGAAAAAAATTTATTAAGTTCTAAACCATAGGTCATCAATTAAATGGGTTAGATCATATTTTAAAATTAAAATAAAATCTATATTTAAGAATATTGTAAATATATAAAAAGCACGAGGCTCTAAAAACATTATAAATTTATAATTATTTTAGATTTTATTTTGTCGTAAGAATATTCTGTATAGTAAGTATTTTTAACACAATTGTGTCTATTGGAAATTGGCTGTGGTGTCATTACAAATAAGTGACCTAAATATTGGTAATTTAAGATATTAACGAAATAAATAAATTTGAATGTCTGAAATGTGAGTACGTAAATGTCGTAATACTTAGTTTATATAGTAATATTAAATATTATATAAAAATAATATATAATATAAATATCTTTTTCTATAATGTTTGATATATAACGGGGAAATAAATTCGTTTGATATCTTAACGTTTAGTAAAATACATACATGATTGCTTAACGTTTGTGTATTCATAATCATGAATGTATTTTACTAAACGTTAAGATATCAAACGAACGCGTTCCCCGCAATGTTACTGCATTCAAATATTAGATTTTACTCCCCAACATCCTGTATAAACTGTACAAATAATATAATTTTATATTTTTATTCTAAGAGTACGTTCCGACGTTTAGTAGAATAGGTATTAATATTATTTAAAAGTAAGAGTCGAGTGGTCAATGAATTAATAAATATAATGATTAATGAAAACTTAGCTTAGCTGTATAAATAATATAATTTTTAAGCTGACAAATGTGCTCCTTATTTGTGATTTCCAGCGTCTATAGGAATACGTTCTGACGTTTAATAGAATAGATATATTATTTAAAAGTAAGAGTCAAGTAGTCAATGGGTTTATAGATATAATGATTAACGAAAATGAAGCTCAGCTTAAGATTTACCTTACACCCCCTTATATAGGAGTTGAAAGGAGAGTAACTGAGTACATGCATAACCAATTACTAAAAGAAAAAAATCGATTCTTTATTCTCAAAATAAACACAAATCTTCTCCTCCATTCTTTAAAGGGTTAAATATAATCATTATACTTAATATTTCTTAAATATTTTCTTAGCTTCTTTAGAAGTTAAAATCTTAATTTTAATTATGAAATTTGTATTCAAAAGAATCCGCTAAATTCAATGTTATTAGTAAATATATGCTTTGCATAATTATTAAATCCAAAAAAAAAGTAGTTTTGTTGAGGTAGATCGTTTATTTGGTTTTTTTGCACTACCAAAATAAGATATAATTAAATCCAAACTAATATGTATATATAGATAGATACAATAATGTATCTATAGATACAAAGCCAAAAATAAAATATAAATACAAAAGTTTTAACACCGATTTTTTGTTACGAGTATTACGACTCTTTTGTACATTGTTTCATTAAGAATTCAAAAAATTTGTTATGAATTTAGTAGACTGTTAAAATGTTTTGAATGTTAAAATAATGGTAAGTAGTTGTAATTAAAGAGAAGAAAATAAAACAAAAAAATTTCAAAATCATGGTTAAAATTAAAAAATAAAATCATAACAAGTTTAAAATATAAAAAAAAACTTTACTTAAGGTTAATGTTTTTCTTTATTCTTTTCCGTATATTTTAACGTGTTTTTTTTTTAAGTATTTCAGAGATCTTTTTATTTTCTTTTGTTAATTTTATTAAGTGTATAATTTACACTGAATTTTGTATATCTTTTAACTACTTATCTTCTCTTTTTGTGGTTATTTATTCTAAAATGAATTGTAAATGTTTAAATAATTATACCAAAATCGATATCAAATGTCATTTTTATAATTAAACAAATAAGACAAGCATACGACGATGACGACGACGATGACGATGACAACGACGACAATTTAAGACTATAAATTTATTTAATTATATTGTATATTTAGTAAATTGTCAGTTTATATTTAATGAGGGGCAATTTAATACTATGTTAAATTTTATGAGTATTATGATGAATATCTATTTTAAAATTAACGAGAGTAAGAATAAGAGTAATATTTTAGTAATTGATTACTATAAATGTGAAGTATTAAATACTTATAATGGGAATGATTTTTAAATAAATACTTAAGAGTTCAGTTGTTAATTTTGATTAGTATTATTTAGTATTTTTTGTACTTAAAACCCCAAATGATAAATAACAATATTTCAATATACCTGTCATCATAAATTATTTTGATTGTGAGAGCTTAACTTACTTTTAAATTGAAGTGGCAATTTGTAGAATCTCATAAAGAAGAGTACTTACATTAAGAGTATACCGAATTAAAAAATAGAGACTAATCGTATAAACAGCCAATAAGTTAACTAATGCTATATCTTTAATTTGTAAAGATTATAGAATTTACGTATTACTTGAAGTAACTTCTATTTGCAATACTTGTTTAAAAAACGAATACTTAAATGATTACAGATTTTACAGTTATTAATGATAACTAATTAAGTAATTAATAAAAATCTTGGTACTTTTAGCAATGATCTCATATTTCGTTACTGTACAAACATTGTGTATATACACATACATAAATTCAGGTATTATTATGTAAGTACTTATTGACAGTAAGTATACTTGAAATATATTAAAAGGAAGTTTAATCAATAATTTTGAAATCAAGTGAAGGTTAAATAAATAGGTTAGTATGTTACCTATGAATCAATAGTAATACACTTAGATTAATAATTTTAGAAACTTAAATAATGAATTTAAGAAACTTAAATAGCCCTAATTAATTTTTATAGAAAACATAAATACAAAAAAATATAATACCCAAAGTATAAAGTCGTTATGCCTGTTATTTTTTTTTATTTTTTGGAGGAGGTCTCATAATTCATAGAATCTCATGTCAAAAAAGAAGAAGAAAAACTCTTAATATGTAAGTACTAAGTGTTTCGTCTTTCTAACATTACTTGACTCATCAGTAGGCATTGGGGTATTGCAGGAATCGCATAAAGAACCCCTGTTTATATTTTCGGTTTTTGTCTAATACTTGCATCGTATCCGAAGCATCGCACTAGCACTCCAAACTAACACTGCACCTATTTTTCCTAATCCATTGCACGTTTTTCCCCTCTTGGGCATTTTGCGGACTGAAATTTATGACAGTTAACAAGTTTTTAAGAATAGAAGAAGTATTACAATAATGAAAATATTTGCAACTTTTTTTGACAAGGCTAAAATTATACTTCATTTCAAAATTATCAATCTACATTTATGATGATTATAGCAATTTTGAATGCATTTTATTTGAAGTTTATAAAAAAAACGTTAATAGCTTAAAAATTACTCATTTTTATTTCATTTATGTATAATATCACTTTCCTTTCAAAAAATTGAAAACAAAAACATTCAATTGATTATATAATATTAAGCTGTCAAGTTCAGAGCGATGCACGATCAATTAATGCGTTTAAGAAAACACTAAATATTTGACAGATATAATATTAAGCTGTCAATTTGTCAGAGCGATGTACGATCATCTAATGCGTTTAAAAGAACACCAAATATTTGACAGCTATTTTAGTATTAGTGCGATTAATTCCGGATAACACTTGATACTATTCTGAGGTTTTTGCAATAATTTTAATGTGACAAGCTAGATTTTAATGCGAAGTGCAATAGTTTCGGACACGACCTAAAATGAAATTTTATAGAACTTCATCTGTGAGTTATTAAAACCAATCAAAAATATTTTATATAATTATTTTAATTAATTAAAAATAAATAGCAAGTACTTAAGAACTTTAAGCAAAATAGCTGTCTCCAGAATTAATGTACAATACATACAAAACTACAACTAATGGATTACCCTTTCAAAATAAAATCCCCATATCAATTTACACTAGAATACTTTGTTTTTGTTTTTTTTTTATCATTAATTAATGCAGTGAAAACCGAAATATTTTTTTCGCACTAAATTGAAATTTTTTTTTTTAATTTTTTTCAAAAAACAAAAAAACATAAATTTATATACTTTTACGAGTATATACCGTATATGTACAATATTTTATATGCATATAACTACATCCATTTAAATTTTTTTTTTTTTTCATTTTTAATATAAACGACCAGCCATCAGACACCCCAAAGTTCAATGATCTATCGACATAATAAAGAAAAAAAAAAAACAATAAGAAAAAATAAACGAATCAACCAACCAACCTATATAACATGATTTTTCGTACGTACTTATACACCTATTTTTATACGTATATATATATATACAAACAAATTTATATTCCATATTTTATAAAGTATAGATATATCACTATATAGTTACATATGTATAAAGATAATATAAAATATCTTGTGATACATACTGAAGATTTTTATGTAGGTAATTCGTATCTATACTAGGTACCTATATTGACAAATAAAATGATGATTATAATACAAATGATGATAATGTTAATAATGATGATGATGATAATGATGATAATGATGATGTTTATGATAATAATGATTCTAATGATAATGATTAAATTATAAATTTTAATTTAGATTCTAAATGATAATGATAATGATGATCAACATCATAATGATAATAATTTTTTAATAAATGATATTAATGATGAATAATAATAAATGATGAATTATAACTGTGGAAACAAATCATATACCTAGGTATTTATAAACTTTTAAGAAATTTTGGGGCAGTATGTCGTATCATATACATACATATTTTCATTATACTTAATAAGTATATAAGTATATTTTCTTATATATTAATTTGAATGTATCAAGGGTAGGTAGGTGTACCTACAAAAATTAAGTACCTATATGTATTTAATATTTCTGTGAATTAAATTGTAAGTGTACATATATACTTATATATAGAAAAACCTCATTTATGCAAATTAGTATATAATATGTATCTATTTATTTGATAAGTAAACCTCAATGTTTAAAGTATATTTTTTTTATTATATTTATTATGTACTTATTTTAAATTAAAATTATATTTTTTTATTTCTTTTATTTTATTAATAATTTTAAATAATAATTTTGTATATAGAAAACAGGGGATTGTTTTAGACCCCAAAAAAAGAAAATACAAAATATGTACTTATCTAACAATGATAACAGATTTTATAGATACAGAATTATAAATTTTGTTTTTTTTTTAATTTTTCTGAATTCATGGGAGAGAAAATAAAAGTGAGAAAGAAAAAAAAAAAAAATAATAAAAAAAAAAATAGAAGAAAATTATTGTTTTTCACATGATAGAATCTAGTACGCAGGCATATAAACTAAATAAAAATTGAGCTGCTGTTCATATTAATAACCCCGATTTATTCATATACTTGTACATATATGGATGGAATGGAATATTTTATAAAGTATTTGTAGATATTATTGTATATATATAAGTATAGTCACTTATGTATATTTATTCATTGGATTGTTTTTCAATATATATTTGTACATTATATTGATAACTTTTGTTTTAAAATTTTTTGTTTGAATGTTAAATGTCAAATTATGGGTTTTATGTTGGTACCTATGTAGGTATATTGTATATAATTGGTATTTTATAGATACTAACACAATACTTATAAATTTTTAATAGGTATATTTTTTTAATAAAAATTTTATTATTATTATTAAAATTTTTAAAAAATAACAAAAATTGTATTATAAATTCATTAAATTTTACATTTAACAAATTTTTTTTTGACTTTTGTTTGAAATGTCAAAAAAGAAAAATTCGTTATCAATGCCTATGGTTAACTGTTTTTCTTCTTATTGTTTTAAGTTTTTGTTTTTTTGGTGAGAAATTTACTTAACAAAAGTCAAGAAAAATAACAATAGATTCATTTGATATTAACACCATTTCCAAAAATTAAGAATAAGGTTAAAATTAACATTTAAATTAAAAGAAATACCTACTGTATTGAATAGATAAACAAATTTTTGAAAGAACCTACATTTTTTTTAAATATAAAAGTCAAAATTTTGTTTCAATTAAGGTTGCCATACTGTATAAAATTTTTATTTCAGAAATTTTTAAGTAGGTATAAAAACTTACGTAAGTATCTATATGTATGTGTGTGTTTATTTATATTTGTGTGTAAACAGGTTAAGCAATGCAGTTATTTTTAGGAATATATTTATTTAGATAAGTTTAATTTCTTTTAGGTACTGATAAAATTTTGCAAATTTTTTTTTGTGAAAGATAAGAAAAGTTTTTTTAGGTGAGTACTAATGGGAAAGTTAATTTTGTATATTTATATACCTAGTATTATGTAAAATAAACAAATAGGTAGGTAAATAAGATAAGAGTTAAAGGGAAATAAGATAAGTAAGTATTTTCCTTATCGTGTGAAAGTTAATACGAGGCTATTTATTGTAATAAATTTTACTAAACAATTTATTTAAAATTATATAAATAATTTTAACATTATTATTAAAATTATTACTATAATGTATATAAATATATATATACATCTTTATTGTAGGGCCGATTGCATAGGTACTAATGGGAAAAACTACTTGTCAGTTAGAATTGCATAAATGTGAGGAATTTAATATAGGCAATGGTTTTGTTGTAATATTTTAGTAATCACTGAAAACTTTTTTGGATAAAATTTTTATATAGCAACTAACGCCTACCCGTATTTGCTTTATGTTTGCTTTAAAATTTATACCTTAATAATCAATACCTAAATAATTAATATGGAAGTGATATTGCCATTCTTTATGGTATTCCGAATCCTAGGTTCCAGATTCTAAATCAATAAAATTATCAATTAATTAATTAATAATTATTAGATATATATAACAACCATGAAATGATTCCATTGGTTTTTTAAAATCTTTTAATCTTAAGGATATTATTTAACTAATGATCTTTGGCATACAAGTACGTTTTATAAATTTAAAACTATGGACTAATACTTAAGTACATAAATCTACCTTTACGAATAATGTTTAAATTAAACAACGTGTTTAATTAGATGTAGGTAATAAAAATTACAAATAAAACAATAATATTTAAGACGACAGTAGTTGGGGATCGTTTGTGTTTAAATTAAATAAAAGTATGTATTACGTAACTGAAACATGGTTGTACATTAAAATATGAAATAAATTGAAAACAATAAAATATGAATATTTATTAAATATGAATAAAAAATTTCACACATTCTATTTTGAAATGTGTTTTAAAGTTTTTTTTTTCGACTTTCAATGAATTAAAAAAGAATTATTGATGTAGTTTTATATGTGAGATAGCCATAGCGATCTGCGATCGGTTATGCATCCGACTTCCAATACTTTATATTAATTTACAAGAAATATTATTTATTTCGTTAATGTGATATATATTTATATTTTAAATTATATTAGATCACCAATAGTCACCAAGGGGATTTTGTAAAGAAAAATTATTTTTCAATTAAATATTTCATGACCTGTACATGGAATATAAAACACGTTCCACTTCGGTTAATATAAGCCAAATGCTTACCCACTATACCTGACTACACCACCAAAACCCCTTTAAAAAAATTACTTATTAAATATTTAAAAAAATATAAGTAAAATAAAATTTTTGAATTAACTTATAGAATAATAATTTTTATTTTGTGGTTTTAATTAAATTTTAAAAATAACTTATGAATGATTTATAATGAATGAATATAAATTTTGGATAATAAAAAATTAGGAATAGGCTTATGTCATAGGCATTATTTTAATTTTATAACACCAAAAAAAATACCACAAGACAATATTTTATATTTAATTCTTCAACTGTATTCTATTTTGGGGCTATAACAGTATTTTAACTAACCTAAAAAAATCCTTCCATAAGTTTTGCCTAAATTCTTAACCTAACTTTTATGCATTACAAAAATAATTATTTTATTGTTTGAAATCTGACGTATAAGTATATTTTACATATATAAAGTAACTAAAGAAACCAATCAATTATATAATATCTAAATTCTAACTATATTATATATATATACATACTCCTACTATATGAATAAATAATAAGCATATTGCAATATATATTCAGACTAGACATAGGGGTTAATGAAAAAATTTATTATAAACATGCAATTTATTTTAAAAATAAAATTCTTGCGTTTATTGACACAAGAACAATTGATTTAATATGTCTTAACAATGTGTGTATATATATATATATAAAGTGTCAATGAACGTTTTTTTTTTATTTACCTATATTGTTTCTATATTTTACATTAAATAAATAAATAAAAAAAAAAAAAAAAACTAAAATAAAATATTAAAAAAAAAAGTTTTATATTAAAATCCAATTAAATTGCATGAGAATATTTTTTATAAGATGACATCTGTTCTAGTTTATTATCATTTTCTTTCAAATCAAAAAAAAAAAAAGAAGACAACAAATGTCAACTTTTATTTTGTAAGCAACTTTTTTTTAGAATTAGAATTTTATGTAGTACATAAATGTAATTTTACATATATATAACATTACTTATTTATATTATTTTTTTGAAAAAAAACTTCGAAACACAATTTTTTTATGCAAAAACTAGAGAATATTATAAAATGATTTTGTGTTGGAATTTTATACAGTGTTAATGCGCAGGAACCATCTTTTTAATATAAAACACACAAAAATATACATACATATGTATATAGTACATAAAATTCATTTTTGCACATTTTTTTTCCACATTACAATGTGAATAATAAAATATAAAATAAATCCTACATATTGATTGCAAAAATTCTAAATAGAATTCAAATTATATTTGAATGTACGATTTTATACATATATATTGTCATCTCATACATATTGTCAAAAAAAAAAAAGTGAGATCTGGCAATCCTATTAGATAAGTACTTTCTTCTTTTTATTTATAAATCTAATATGAAAAATTTCTATTATTAAATGTCAGAATTTTTTTTTTTTTTTTTGTAATTTATTTATTTTTTAATAAAAAATTTTTTTTTGGAATGAATGAAAAATAGTTTTATTTTTAGTAGCTATAATTAAATACCAAATAAATTTATTAGGTAGGTACCTCTAGAAATTATTAGTTAATAAAATTAAAAAAAATTATTTATCTAGCATATTATTAATATGTACTTTTAAATAGATACACATGGATGTGTGAATGTATGTTAACTTCTTTTATTTTTTTTTTTTAATCTATCAATTTATTTATTTATTTGTTTGGTTTTTTTTTTTAAAAATATTAATTCATTATTTATTTAAATTTTTTTTTAATTCAAAAAAACAACAACAAATATTTATTTATTTTATTTTAGTTTTTTGTTTATAACTTGAATCAAATGTCACAGTGTTTTTTTTTTGTTTTAGTACAATTTCTTTTTGCGTTGTTTTGTTATTTATATTCTTTGACTTAAATTTTCTAGATATTATCATTCATTTGAAAGGAAATATCTTAAGATATTTTATGAAATATAATATATCTACTTTTAATGAAAAAAAAAAATTTAATATAGAGCAAATTTATAATATATAAATAACAATAGGTATAATATCTTATAGATTTATGTACTTAATCCACATGTAAATACTTATATCATAATAATATGTTAATATATTATATATATATATATATATAAGAAAAAGTTTTGATATTATACACAATAAATTCACAAATAAAACAATTTTTTTAATTCAAAGTTCAAAATAATATATGTATTATATTAACATATGTACGTACATATGTATATATTTATACCATTTATACCACCACTGTGTATACATACAGTACAATTGTTCGTTTTTTTAATATTTTACTTTTTGTTTATAGTTTTGCTATTTTTTTTTTTACTTTTTCTTATAAGAAACATCATAATGATTGTATTTAAGATTATTATGTATTATCTTTGTTTATATTTTTTAAATTTTTTTTTTTTTTAATTATAAATCATAAAATAATAGATTTATAATATTTTATAATATTAAAATTATATATAGTTATAATATACAAAAATTTAATATTATGAATATGATATATTCCCCGAATATAAAAACACGCACACATACATTCAAAAAATTTCTCTTTTGCACATTTTATTGATTATTTTTGTACCAAAGTAAAAAAAAAAAAAAAAAAAATAAAAAAAAAAAAAAAAATTGATGGTAAATTTTCTTCTACAGCTGCTGTCAATAAGAAAAAAAAGTAAAAATCTAAAAAGTACAAAAGAAAGATTAAGATTAAGAACACAAGAAAACTAATGAGAATAATAACTTATAATTCTTATATTAAAAAACAAATTAGAAAATATTGGAAAAAAAAACACATAAACCACACTCATGAAATCAATTTTTTTTTTTTTTATTTTAAATTGCAAATTTCTTTAAATTTTTAACATAAAACAAATTTAGAAATATTATGATAATATTAAAAATCATTTAAAATATTTTATTATTTATTTATAATTAAAGGAAATTCATTCAAATCAATTTAAATTCACAATTTAGTATTTTTTTAATTAAAAAAAAAGTATATATTTAATTTTGTATTATTTTTTTTTTTTTCACATTTATCACACAACCTTTGCGCTATTGTCTCATATTTTTCTTTTATATTCATATATACATATATTATATGTTTATATTATGTATATATATATATATAATTTATAATATACAAGTAAATATGGTGGAGAGAATTTAAATTTTATTTTACATTTTGTCACAAAATTTTGTTTTATTGAAAGTGAATATATATATTTAAATATATATATATATAAAAACACACAAAATATCTAATTTAATTGAATTTTTTTTTTTTTTTTTTTTTTTTTCACACAAAAAATATTGTATATTACACAAAAAGGTGGGGCTGGATATATTTATTTGTACATAATTTATATATTAAATCCAGCAATTTATTTATTTATTTTTAATTTAAATTTAAATATAAAATATTATTTTATTAAATTTTTAAAATAGAAAATTTTTTTCTTTAATAAAAATAATTTCTTTATTTTATTATTTTTTATTATTTTATGCTGTGATACGACGAATAAAAACCGCGACCCGACGAATTACAAAAACACAAACACATGTAAAATTGTGACTTTTCATGAGAGAAGATGTCAAAATAAAATTTTATTTTTATTTTTTAATTTTTTTTCTTTCTTTTTTGTCTTCTTTTCAAATATAAAATTTTTATTTTACAGTAAAAAAAAATGCATAGATTATAGGTACACGATTTATATTGAAGTTGGAGAAATTGTATGGAGATTTTTATTCTTTATTTTCAATATGTTTGGAGAGATTTTTATAGATACACTTTTGAATTCTGCAATGTTTTATTATGTATTCTGATTTGACTTTTTTTTATTTGTGTTTGTTTGTTTGTGTACTGTGTAGTCATACATAGAAAATATTTTTTATGTTTTTTTTTATGTTGGCATGCTTGAGTGTATTGTGTTTTGGTTTTTTGTTTTTTTGTATTTTATGTTGGTAGTATTGTATTAAATGAAATTAATGTGACACATATATTTTTTGACAGTTTGACATTTACAATGTTTTGATAGTTAAATATTTTTGTTTACTAATTATTGTTGTTGTAATGAAAACCGTTATAAAGTATTTATTTTTTGAGGTTAAGTGGGATGTTTTAATTTGAAAATTTATTATTATTATTAGAAATTGGAGGAATTGATAAATAAAAAAGATTAATATTATTAGGAATCAATTTTTTTTAAAATAATTGAAAAATATTATTTAATGATTTTTGTTAAAATTATTAGAAACTTTTTTTTTTAAATTGTATTGTAGCTTTATAAATAAGTAATTATAATTTTAACTAATATTGCATGTATGTATAGATGTCAAACATTTTTATAGACCTAATTATGGGAAATATGAATCATTTAATAGAATGTAATTTCTTTGCAGCCATATTAACCTTATATTTTAAGATAATATTCACTGAAAAAATAATCTGTAACTTAGTATATTGAATAATCCTAAACTAAGAATTCTTAATTGAATTTCTTTTACAATAATTTATAGTTTGATGTTTATTTAAAATAATTATAAATTGCCACTTTTTTAATTTTTAATAATAACTATTATTATGTAGGCTTTTTTCATTTTTGTTAATAAATATTTTGTTTAATTTTAGCTTTAATGTGATTAAGTACATACAAAGTTATAGAATATAATCCGGGCGATATAAACGGAGAACAACTGAGATACGATATGTCAATACCAGACGTAGATAAAATATTAAAAAGAAATTATTGGTGATTGCAATACGCTTAAAATTAGTTCAAAATTAAAAAAAAATATTCGCATTTAGTATTTGATACAATTTGTTTTTAATTAGGGTAGGGTATTTACGTTAGGTTAGGTTAGGTTTTAATTAAAAAAATGAATAGTTATTGGTTCTAGTTTTTCCTAGTTTTCCCAATATGTTCCTAGTTTTTCCAATATTTATAAGAATAATATTAAGTTTATAAATCAAATTAAGACTAAATATAAAAATAAAATATTGATTTACATTAACATCAAAATTAAACTAATAATTTAAATGTTAAGCATAAAAAAAATAAAATAAAAAAAATCTTTTTTTCAATATATACTTTTATTAAAGTAGTAGCCCCCTAAAATGCAGAAAATAAAAAATTGAAGGTAGATCTTGGGAATTTGTTACTGTGTTAATATAAAAGTAAATTGCTGGTATAAGAAACAGTTCTTTTAATGTTTGAAAACTTTTAAGCTTAAAATATTGAAAATTTTCATGAACCAAAAATTGATGGTAGATCTTTTGCATATAAAAGTGTTTTAGTAAAAAAGTAAATTACTGAAATGGGAGACAGTTCTTCTTTCAGTTAATCTTAACCCCAACATTTTAAAAAAATTACAAAAGAATACAAAAAGTAGACTACCTACGAAATTTGCAAATGTTGGTTCAAATTCTCTTCATGGTGAAATTTTTTTTTAATAACTAAAAATTTTTTTTTATTTAACTTAATAAGCCAATTGATAAAATATTTGATTGTTAATAATTTATGTTTCAGTTCGTATCACAATGATTTCTTAATATTAGAAATCTGGCCACAAGTCTATGGCTTTACATTATCAAAGTGAAATATTCTAGTTTTAAAAGTTACAAATTTTTAAAGAAACTATCCAAATAAATTAATTTTATTTGCAATTTTTTTTATTATTTCTGTTGAATTTAAAAATAAACACAAAAAAAAATGTTTTTCTTTCAACGAAGATCGAACTCAAATCTATTTAAACCCGAAGCCACTTCGCTAACCACTGAACCATACAATTCTTATAAATTTATGGTCAGATTTCTAATATAAATACATATATCACTAACTGACAGAATGAAAAATAAAGCCATAGACACAGGCAAGTTCATTTAAAAGTATATAATAAAGAAAAAACCGTTTTGTTAAATATTTCTAGGTTCTAGGGTCTAGGTATTTCTAGGTTATTTGTAAGATTTATAAAGGAATAAATAAAATTTAAAGTTAAAAAGAAAAAAAAATGTGATATAGAATTATGTATATTGTAATTTGCTTGATTTAAGCTCGCAATAAATTAATAATAAATAATGTTGAAATGAGGCTAAGCTTTTGCTTGTTCGTAATCAAAACTTTTTAACTGCATTATAAGAAAATTTAATTGTATAATACAAATGATCTTTGTTCTATTGCAATAACCATACTTATCACTAATCAAATAATCAAATAACTGTTTTCTTGATAAGTTTTCGTTGTACTAATATCATTTGATGACAACTCACTTAATTAACTTTTGATTAGTAAAAAATATATTCGCTTATCAATAAAACTATTATTTAATTATTTGAATAGTGATAACTGGGCCCTATTGCACTAACAACTTATCATTTATCAAATAATCAAATTTCCATTTGTTTTGCTGCAACAAAACCATATATATTATATTAAACGTATGCAGTTTGATTAGTAAAAACCGTTGACTTTTGAAAAAAAATGATTATTTGATTAGTGATAAGTGTTGTAGCAATAGGGCCCAGGTTGGTAAAATGGTAGTATGTTTTAATTGATTTCAATACTTAAATATATTAAATTTAAATTCATTAAATGAATATTAAAATAAAAATCAATGCTCGATTACTTTTTTACTACAAAATTTTTTAAATTTAAATTTTCTTTCAGCATTAGGTCCAGCATTAGAATGTATTTTTTTTAGAATAAAAAACTTTCTCATATGTTAAGTATTCAGATTTAATATATGCTTGAAATTATTCAAATCTGGGTTGAATATGGTTGTACCAATACCCAACTGAGATTTATTTTTTAGATTGCACAATAAGTACCTAATAAAAAATTGTAAAACCTTTTGGAAAAAACCTAATATAAAAATAAGTTCCATTTGTTTTTTGTTAACTTGAAATGTTTACTTTTTCGGTCATAAATTTTCAAACATACCCATACAGATTTTGAAATTGATTTTGGAAATGTTTTTTTTTTTTGCATTTTGCAATACGCCATCGTTATTTTTTTTTTCAACTCGCATATAAAATAAACCATAAGAATTGATAATAAATTTGATTTGAAAATTTTCTCATGTTGTTATTCCGTTTTTTATTTCGGATTAAAAAAAAAAAAAACATAAAAATGAAAATATATTCTTAAAATAATTTTTTGATGGTGACAAAGAAGGTACAGAGGGACGATGAAAATTTGTGTTTTATTTTATGATTTTATAGTCATAATTTCCGTTTATTAGATATTTAAGATGCTTTTTTTTTTTTAATGATTTTCTTGTATATGTTCTTAAATCTTGATTTTATTGCTATGGAATAAAAAGTTTTATATATTTTCTCTGGTACACAAAAACAAATGTTTAATCTAAGATCCTTAGGAATTTTTTTTCAAAAAAAAAATACATTTTAAAACTTATATCAGATTTTGGTTGTTATTTAAATCTTGAGTATAAAAAGGACATTTCACCAAAAAAAAAAATGGTATTAAATGCTAAAGGTAGTAGATTAAAATTCAAAGATTATATTTGGATTAAAATGTGGGAACAGAGAAATAAAAAAATTTGATTAAAAATAAATGGTATATAGAGATAGATGATAGGGACATGTTCGTATATTGAACTTTTTCTATAATCAATATATTGATGTCCTGCACAAGTTTCAATCATTTGTAAAATAGCATGTGTATTAATATTTTTTTTTTTTTTTTTTTATTCCTTTTCCACTCCTATAAGGAGTATAGGGCATTCACCAAGTTTATTTTAAACTAGGCTTCAGTTTCATTAATCATAATATTCACTAAGCCGTTGATTACTCGGCTGTAGCTATTGTATAAGGTTATGAAATACGAATGCACAAATTTTATCTTTGTGCGACATCTATAATCTTCCCCAAGAATTATTTATATATTTTTATTAAATCTTGTTTTATATTATGATATAACTATACAATTTTACGATATTTTTTTTATTAGATATGATCTGACCGGGGTTTGAACCCGAGACCTTCCACATGTGTGTATTAATATACTTGAACTAAACTGTCAAAATATTGTATAGGTACTTTTGATTTCGAAATATTGTATAGGGACTTTTGATCACATTTTGACAATTCATATAGTAAAGAAATGAAAATAGTAAGTTTAGAAAATTAGTCACCATTTATGAGGAAGTTGGAGTAGAGGTACTAACGAAATATTAATATAGTTAGTTTAGAATTCTAAAACCTTAAAGTATATTACATATATTAAATTTTGCAATATTAAAGTTTTAATTGAATTATTTAAATTTGACTACAAAATCAGTGAATACTTTTTATACTACAAAATCTGTAGTATCTGCTTCTGGTGTCCAAGGTATGGGGCTCCAAAATATTTATTAACTTCACAAATTTTTAAGTTCAAAAACGCAATTTTTTTTTTTAAATTTAAATCAAATAAGTTCTGTAATACCCTTTTCTTAATTGGATTTTTTTTAGAAGCCATATTAGTTCCTTTCTGGATCTATTAGTCATAGAAGCATTCGAATAATTTTGAAAATATAAAATTATAACTTAGATTTGTAACATTCCATTTTTTTAAAGTTTAAGATTAAATATCAAAATTTTATTATATGATTCCTTTTGGATATCAAAACATAATTTATTTTAAAACTAATTTAAATGTAATACATTTTTTACACTTTTTATTATATTTTTTAATAGGAAATTGAATATCAATTTTATTTCATTTAAAATGATGGTGTAGTGAGATTAATTAGAATATTTCTAAAAATATAATATAAAATCATAGAATGTAATAAAAAGAATTTCTAGATAATTTAGCAATTCAAATTCAAAAATGGCGTAAATAAATACAATAAAATATTAAATTAAGAAAAAAACATTTATTTTTCCTTTGTTAATTAAAAATTGGAAAAATTATTTATGTAATAAAAATCAACTAAATTTTATTAAAAAAGTACAAATTGAAATTTTATTGAAAATTTACGAAATTTTGTATTCAAATTTTTGGGTTTATAAATTATAGATAATAAAAATTATGGTTCATTTAAATTAAAAAGATTTTAGATTTTGTGGAAAGTAATTAATATAAATTATATTTATAGAGTCGACAAATCAAATGAAAATTTTTGTAAATGAATTTTTGATGAAATAAATTAAAAATTGTATTGCAAAGGGAATTCTTAATATTGTGGGGAACTCTTAATATTGTTGATTCAACAAAATATTGCTTTAAATCCAGGTTTTGATTATATACTTTTTTCACATGAATGTTTTTCGAAGAAGAAATGTATTTTTTCGAACTATATAAAAAAGAGAATTGAACTTCAAAATAAGATAAAACCCCTTGAAAGTCCCAAAAAAAAAAATTAAAAAATGGCAATATAAAAAAATAATTACAAATAACAATTTAAAATTTTAAGATTTCAGAATATCAAAATTCTTAAGGTGAAAACCTAATGAACGCTTTGCTTGCTTCGCATGCTTATTTTTACAGATGCAGAAAAGCAAGCAAAGCAACAAAGTTGTTTACAAGTAGGTACCATTATATTTCAAAAATTAAGATAAAATAATACTTTAGATTAGATCAAACCAAAAACAACATCACTTGTTTACTACATGTAAACAACTTTTGAATTTAAAAAATTTATTTGTCAAAATTTAATGTCAAAAGTTTAAAAAGCAAGCGAGTTATTTAAAAGTTTTGCATTTCAAATTTTGCAGACATTATTCGCTTTGCTCGATTTGTTTTTTTGGCCTAGTTACATAAGAAATAATGTATTTTATTGCAGACGTCAAGGCGAGAGAAGCAAGCGAGGCATGTAAAGCGTTCATTAGATTTGCACCTTTATACTTTAAAAATTATATAGACTTCAGAATTTTCTACGAAATGAGATAGTGGAACTTTTTGAGCAAATAATTATTTAAGTGATTGTTAACTTATGTATGAAATAAAAAATTAGTAAGTGTTTTAGCCTTGGATTCAGTATTAGGATTTGTTCAGCAAAGCCTTTATTTATTTTTTTTGAGTGATTTGATGATGAGATGTTGATCAAATTCAGAGTTTCAATAATGTGTCAAACAGGGACTTGGGGATCGCAGATCTTTTAAATTTATTGCTGTGTAATTAAACATTAATAGTATTTTGTAATTAAATTTAATATAATAGCATACAAAGTTTCGTTTTGGGACTTTTGACGTTTTGGTATTTTGTAATTTGGGAGTTTTTTAGTTGGAGATTTTTGTGTATTTTCCATTTTCCCATTTGTGATTTTGGAATTCAGTATATTTTAGTTTGGAATTTTGTAATTTGAAATTTTTTATTTAGGATGTTGTGAGTTGTGACCAACCCTATTTAGGATTAAAAACTAGAAATATATATATATATTGTCAAACAAAATTACAAATTGTCTGGATTCTTTTTGCAATTTATAATCTTGTAAAATTTTTTTCTTGAGAAACCTTCAAATAAATTTATTTTTGATTTATCCCTTAATTCAATGAAACAAAAGAACAAAATTTAATTATTATTGAAAAAGTTTTTCCAAATTGATTCCAAAGAATATATACATGTGTTGAAAGGTCCTTTTGACCTCAATCGTCTTGTGTTAATCCTTAAAAATAAACTAAAAAAAAAACCCTGTGCTTTCCAATCAAATCGAATAACTTTAAGATTTAGACACGTTCTAAATTTTAAAAGTCTAGACTACATAGTGAACAGATGTTGAATTTTTTTTTATGTTAATTATACCAAGTATACGCTGTTTTGGAAAATAAAAAATCAAAATTAATTTTTTATACTAACAAATTTAGGTTTTTTGATTTAAAAATCATGTTATAAATTCAATAAATAAATGTTTTAAGACATTTTGTTGAAAAACTGTGAACAGTGATTGGAATTGTTTCCCCCTTCCCCCCATTGGTATAAAAATTTTATACATATATTGAAAATAAATTAATCTTTAGGGTTTAATCAAAAAATTTTAATATAATGAAAGAAACCCCTTTGGAAAAAAAAGAGAAATGTTACCAGCATGATTTTGTATTTTTTTTTTCACTTTGCGAAATTCTGTCAGAAAATTTGAACAGAAAAGCATTCAAAGTCCCAAAAACTTGAAAAAAAAACCGAAAAGACATACACGTAGATTGAAAACAAAAAAAAATTAAAGTGAACAAATTTTTGGAGATGAAAATTACTGTACATGTACTTTTACCTTTATCATCTATATACTTATTGTAAGTCTATATAGATAAATATTGCATATGCATGTCCTGACACAAAATCTACAATATATATTACAAGGTTGTACAATAAAAAATAAACTCGAAACGTTTTTTTATTTAATAAAATTAAAAAAAAATTCTCAAAAAAAAAAAATGTGATTTCATTCTTGTCTTCTGATATCTTCTATTTCATATCCTATATTCTATATCTTCTTCTATCTCTTTCATACAAATTACATGCTCATTTTATATTTTATATGATACGATATACAATTTGATATGAATATTTTATGTCTAGTTGTATTAATAAAAAAAAAAACCTATGTAAGTACTGAGATTTACCTATATATATATGTATAAATACATATAGGAATACCTGTATTGTTATTGTTTGTAATGAATGACATAGTAAGGTTATGAACCAATGTTTCACTGTCACAAAATTTTTTCAAAAAAATAATTATATAAGAAAATACCAAAGAACTTGAATGACAGACAAAGAAAAAGGCATGCAGTTATTTCTGTCCTTTACTTTTGACATAAAATAAGAACAAGTAATGAAAAAAAAACAAAGTGTTTTAAAAAAACCACATTTTCAAAATCAAGCATCATAATGTTTTTTAAAGGGCTAACTGTTCAACTGTTAGGATAATAAGCCTGTCTTTACCATAGGTACATGTTGGAGCAGGGTGTCATATTATATTCGTGTATTAGAATTGATCTTAATGAATTCCACATACAAATTAAACATGAGATAGTACTAGGCCTTATAACATGCAGAAACGTCTTACAATTCTATTTTTTGTTTATATTGTAATATTTTGTATTTAAATTATATGGTATTCTATATCTGCGAGTTATATTATTCAATTAAATTATTTGTTTAAATTTTGCATTTGTTTATACTGTTATATAAATGTATTTTTTATTAAAGATATATAATTATTAATTATTAATTTTTGATTAAGCCATTAATTTGAACCGAATGACGAATGGTAGATGAGTCGAGTTGAAAACCAGAAAAGTTTTTTCACTTTCACTGGGATTCGAACCCGGGCTTTTCGCATGAAAAGGTCGGCACTCTAATCACTGTGCCACCCAGTCGTTAATTAAAAAAAAGTGTATAAAAATTAAGATACACTTTCTTGAATTAATTAACCCTTTACTAAGACTGAGGTATTTAAGTTACAGATGTTTGAAAATTTCTAATATTTAGTTTTTGACTTCTTACAGCTCCAAAACGAAAGGTTGTATTTAAATATTATCTCAATAGATTCCTATAGTTCTTTTTTCAAATGAAACTCTTTCAAGTTTAAAATATCTGTAAATTAAAGTACAGTATGACAACCCTGTAAACTAAGGAATGGTGTCATAATTCCATAAAAAAAATTCCAAAGTTTCAAAATTCCATACGATTAAAAGAAATTAACTCCAAAAACAAAAGTTCTACGTGAGTTTCTGAATTTCGAAGGATTTTAAAGTTGAATTCAAAAGCAGGGTTGCCGCTTTTACCAGAATATTTATTTTTTTTGTAATTTGGTTTTTGTTTTTTTTTAGATTTTTTTTTTGGAATTTTTTGATGAGGAATTTTGTACCTAATGCTATAGCTTGGCAGTCGTATTGAATAACAATACCGTAGAGAACTCTAATTAAAACCATTTTAACAAAGATTTTTCCTCTTTTGGTAAGGCTGTAGTTCCGTAACTAGTGGAACTATAGAAAAAAATTCTCTCAATTCTCTCATATTCGAAATTAAAATTTTTTTTTATTTATTTCAAACTGCTTAAGAGTTTGGTAAGCCAACAGACAAACCAACTTAGTGAAACTATATAGATAGGACGTTTTTTTTCAAAACATTTTGAAAATTTGCTAAAAAAGAACAGAAGGAAATAAAAAATTTAGGTCAAAATCTTAGTTTGTTTTCCTCAAAATTTAATAATTTTAAAATTTCCTTAAAACAGAAAATATGAAAAACTTATTTCATGCTTTTACTCAAAATTTTCACAATTAAACCAAAATAAACCAAACACACTCACACACATATACAAACACACAAGGTAAAGGTAAAACATGGGAAAAAATAGAAGAAATAACAGTAAATTTATACTTAAATTCTTTTACAAACTTAACTGTGTCAAATTGTTACATTATAAAAAAAAAATCAGATCACCCCAACCTATGTATGCACATTCATACATACAGGTGTAAGTTATGCATATGTGTACATGCAAGAGCTAAACACAATAGAAGTCTATTTTAAGAATTAAACAAATGTTTTATTATTTGTTACATTTAGACATGAAAAGAAATCTTGTTCCTGGATACTTTCATTTTGTTTTTCTTGTTGTTTTCGTTTTTTTTTTTTTTGGTTTTTTGAACTTAATAATGAAAAAAAATAATAACAACAAAAAAATATGTCCTATTGTATTTAAAATTAAAAAAAAAAAAAACAAATTTCTAATTCATAACAATATAACAGTAAAATATAACAATAGAAGTATGAAATTTATATTGTTACATATTATTTTTAAATTATATACACCTTTACATACTTTTGTTAAAATATTATATGTAGATTAGTAAATACATAGGTACAATAATAAAAACATATAAAAGAAATGGAATAATATGCAATGTCCTGTTACATTTCATGTCATATATTAAAAAAAAACAAATTAAAAATGAATTTTAGGAGGAAAAATTTTTATATCACATGCATTTTAGACAATAAGCACCTACATTTTCTATATAATATTAAAACAAATGAATAGAAGATGTAAATAATTTTATCGTCATTGTAATTGTCCATAAAGTTAAAATTAAAAAGACTTTTTAATAATGTACCCTATTACCTTTACCTTATTTGACGTTCTATAGATTTTTGAAAAGTCGAAGAAGATTTTTTCATTAAAAGTCTACACAAGACACAATTTTTTTAAGTCCAATAACTCGAAAAATGTTGCACCATAAACTCCCTAGCCATAAAATATTTTGTTGAATTTTACTTCCTCTAGCTGCCGGATATGGTGCTTATGCACCCTGTATTGTTTTATTGACAAAATAAATTAAAGGCTTAACTGTTACTATATTTGGCTGTATGTCAAATGGATATGACATTTACGAATAATATTATAAATGTCTTTGTCAACTTTTAGATTACCGTGTGAACCCACTATGGTATACAAAAAAATTTACTATATCAATCAACGGGACAAATTAGGATAACAGGGAGTATGATTAAATTCTAAAGATTCGAGTAAGAGTTCATATTCATGTATAAATAACAACAGTTAACATATTCACACCTGTCATAAAATACTGTCAAATATTGAAATATACAATACAATGATAATGTTAATAACAATCATATGATTTTGAAGGCAAATTAAAATAAAGGAGTTAAATGCTATATTATAGGGTGGTGATTAGTTATTTGGGTTTTAAAAAATTATCCGATTTAGAATATCGTTCCGAAACTTTATCTGAAATAAATTTTTATAACGTCCATTTTGGAACTTTGATCACAGAAAGTAGTGAAAATCAAGTTTCTGTGAAAATAAAGTGACAGACGCTTCTACAATTTCAAAGAAAAAAAATTAAAAATAAAAAGTCTCTCTTTTGCGGAATCCAGTAGCCGTACTGACATAATCTTAAAAAAAGTAATCAAAGATTTTTAGTAGAACCAAAATATTTAAAGAAAAATTGAAAAAAATCTACAGTTAAACCAGCCCCAACAAATAACACTTAAAAATTATGATGCCTCTTTTTTGAGACTTAAGACTTTTTTTAATTTTTTAGTTAAGTTGGATCGACTTGTGGTTCTGAAGGTACGTGTGCAGAAACTTTACTTCAACTATAAATCGGAATTATTTCGGAAATAACTTTTGTTTAATTCGAATTTTTGTCAAATATAGTTTTGTTCTGGACTCCTGGGTTATACAAATCAATTGTAAATTTAAAGTTAATCAAAATTGATACATACCATTATTAAAGCACTTTTTGTAGGCTAAAAGTAGTTCATACCTTGACGGCAACTACATGGAGAATCTACTTTAGTAGGTATATGAAAAGTAGGGTTGTAATAAAAATACTATTCATGATTCTTGTGTATTCATTTACTAAATTTATAACTAAATATTGTAGTCTTAAGGCAAAAGGAACGATGTATTTAAGCATATTAATTCATTCGGCTCTGAAATGCAAGTTCATTGATTTGTGTTTAGAACTATGTATAAAAAGAACCTTCTAACTAAATTGAATTACACAGCAGTAAATTGCGGTTGTAGTTTATGGGTAGAATCCAACATTACGAAAACACAAGAATAAACTAGAACTCAATTAATACTTTTTATCTAATATTTAAAAAAAAAACACTTTTCTTTCAAATTAGACATGACAGGCAAACTAAACTATTCTTCAGTAATTTTAAATTCCTACAAGTTTACAATTTTGATATGAAAAGTAAATAAACAAAATTGGGTTTTCATTATTGTCACCGTGTGTTTGATAAATATAATCCGTAAAAATATAAAAAACTTAAAAAGCAAAATATATAAAAAAAAACAAAAAAAAAAACAAAACAAAAAGGATAACAAGAAAAAGGAATGTGCCGGAAGTAATGAATCAGGCTTTATTGTTTACAGTTAAAAAGAAGAATAAATCAACAAAATAACAATAAAATAATATGATTTAGAAAAAAAAAAGTAAAATGAAAATGCAATATAAAACAAAAGTTTTGTCAAAGTATTTTCTTTCTTTTTCTTTCTTTCCTATTTTTATCATAGCATATTTTTTTTTTTAAAAATTTTTGCAAAAAATTTGCTAACTAGTTGTAAATTGGTTCAACTGTTGTTCTGTTTATTAAAAATTTATAAAATTTTGTACAGTTCATTGGAAAGTAAGCCATTATACTGCGGACTCCAGGTTGGGTTTTAGTTTCATTATTCTGGAGGAAAAATCTGACACTACCAGGGATTATAGTTTTTCCCTCTGGTACCTTTTGAAGGTGTTAGTACATCTTTATGCAACCCGGCTACAAGTATAATTATGACGTATTAACTCTTAGTAATTAATTATGACGTATTAATTTTTAGTAATTACTAAATAATTAGAAAATATTCTGGAAAATTAAATGAATTCATTAACAAAAATCATATTAGGGTAGGATCCTTTTTAATAGTGGAATTAATGAACCTTAATTAAAACCAAAGGTTAGAGTTTCTTAAAGCTATTGCGAAACTTAAAATTCATATTAAGTCAAAAAGTGAAAATAAATTGCCATGTCTACAAAAAAATCTGTTGTCACTTAGAGAGGGTTCATGTTTATCAAAGGATAAGAAATTATAATTTGGTCCAGCGCTTGAGAAAGCTCATCAAGTATTATTTATGTTCTTCTATTTAAGTCATTATTTAATCTCAGGATTCTATATTTTTCAAAATCAATTCCTAATAATCCTTTCACATCCGTGAAGCTGTACATTTGTATCATAAGTTCAATTCTAAAGTTTATTTCGAAAAAGGTTGTGGTTTGTTAAAAACGTACACTAAGAATTACGTACTATAACCACGACTTACAGCTCCAATAGGTAGCTTCCTAAGTCTTCCACGTCCTTTCGTAATAAAAAAATATTTAAATATTTTAAAATAATAATATAACATTAATCAAATTCTGTTGAAAATTTTTGCACGCTTTGATTATATGAAAATTCAGGAATATTTTTTGAATCTCAATGCTGAAACCCATAATTTATATTTATAAGTCTTTTCTAAGCTTAATATCTTTTGAACCCTTGAAAGTTTCAAATCAGGTCTAAATTTTTAAAAATAAATGGTTTAACAATTATCTATACTTATACTTTGTAAGTGTTTTATATAATAATTGGCTTAATAGACCTTTATACAAGCTGGATACAAACATTCGTTACTATGACGTATTAACTATAAATTATTCAAAAGTAATAATTTAAGAGATTCACATTAGAGCAACAGCACCACGACCATTTTAAAAAGTGTTAACAAATTTTGCTCTGCATAGTGCTACGAGGTGGTGAGTGGTTCTTTGATATGAAACTAACTTTTGTACATTCAAAATAAATTAACAACTTAATGAAGGACACATATATTTCAATTTTTAAAATTTTTATTTTTAAAATTAAAAAAAAAAATTAAAATTTTAGAAAATTTTTTTATAATCCTTTAAAAATGGATGCGTCCATCAAACAATCCTTAATTTTATATGCAGCCTTGTTTAATAATAAAATTTATTTTCTCTTTATTTTTATGTTTTGTTTTGTTTTTTTTTTATCATTGTAAATTCTAACAATTGTTATTGTTGTATCCTCTTGTTATGCTTGTTTTAATGTTGTTAGTTTTAAAAGAGTGTATCTTATAGTTAGTTTTGTCTTTTTTTTCAGTTTTTTTTGAATTCATGTATAGGAGATCCTTTTGATTGTTAACAGTGCACTCTTTCTTAATTGTTGTTGTTGTTGTTATTATTATTTATTTATTTACATCTATTTTGTTACTAAAATTAGATTGACTTTTATGTATTATATATATGTATATATAATATATAATAGAAGATATATATATAAATATATAAATAGTAGTGTAAAATAGAAAGGAGAAGATGGAGATAAAATCAGAGAAAGGACATTTGAAATTACTTTAGTGCAAGAAATATACTATATATAGATTATAATTTTAATTTCTATTGTTTTTCCTTTTTTTGTTTTATTTCTTTTATTTTTATTTTTCCAATCATTTGATTTTGAATTCATAATTATAGATATTGTCCTTCAGTGAAAAATGTTTTTTTTTTTGTTGTTTTAATGATGATGATGCAATTAAATTAATTACTGATTTTATTTATATGTTGGATCAATAGATTTTGATTTACAAAAAAAAGAAACGGTACTTTTTGAATACATTATTTAACCCCTTTTAATTTGAATTTTTAGAAAATAATAAAAATTAATTAAAAAATTTTATGAAATACATTCAAGATGGAGCCAGTAATGTAATGGGGATTAATATGAAAAAACTTCTATTTTAACAATTTTAAATCAATTTTTTTTTTTGAATTTCTTTTTAGTTTTTTTTTGAAATTGAAATTGAATTCAAAAAACGTAATAAAACAAATTTTAAGAAAATTAAATTACAGTAATAAATTTTTGGAATAGGAAAGGGTAGATAGGGTTTTTGTGAGACTAAAAGTAATTAAAAGATAAAATGAAAAGTAATTAATAGATTGAATATTGAATAGGTACACAAATGAGAATAAATCAGAAGTTTCCGGTGTATATTTTAGGAAATAATTATTATACCCGTATGACTATATAGTCCAAGGGTATAATAAATTTGCCATTACGTTTGTGACGCAGAGAAGGAGGGGGGTAGATATAGACTCAAGTGTATGGATCGGATCAGAATCGAAAAATAAATCGATTTAGCTATGTATGTCCGTTCGTCCGTCCGTGTGTCCGTCCGTCCGTCCGTCAGTCCGTCCGTCCGTCCGTCATCACGATAACTCAAAAAGTAAAGGAGCTAGGATTATGAAATTTTCACAAATTCGTTTTTATGCAAAAAACGGAATCGAGTTTTAAATTCAGCCATTTTGGTCCACGGGTTCGAGTACCTGCCATACAACTTCTAATTTTATATGAGCATTACTCTATACCTATGGAAGCTGCGTGTCTGAAATTTTGCCAAAAGTAGTTTAGTATAATGGCCAAAGATACTGCAAAATTTGGTTGGTCTACTGCAGAGGGTTCGAGTAGCTGCCATACAACTCCTTCTTTTATATGAGCTTTACACTACGTCTGATGAAGCCGGGTGTCTGAAATTTTGCAAAAAATAGTTTAGTGTAATGGCCAAAGGTACTGCAAAATTTAGTTGGTCTACTGCTGAGGGTTCGAGTACCTGCCATACAACTCCTTCTTTTATATGAGGATTACACTACACCAAATGAAGCTGGGTGTCTGAAATTTTGACAAAAATAGTTTAGTGTAATGGCCAAAGTTACTGCAAAATTTGGTTGGTCTACTGCAAAGGGTTCGAGTAGCTGCCATACAACTCCTTCTTTTATATGAGCATTACTCTACACCTAATAAAGCTGAATGTTTGAAATTTTCCAAAAGTAATTAACCGGATGATATAATCAGCGCCGGCCGGACATAATTTGGTGCCCTAGCAAAAAAACTAAAAGCGCCCTATTTAAAAAAAATACATAGAAATACTATAAAAAAACACAAACTTTTTATTAATTCTTTTCTATATAAAATAAAACAAAACTTAATAAATAAAATTTAAAAAAACAAAAAAACAAAACAATAAAACAAAAAAAATAAAACAAAAGTTAATAAGGAATTTATATGAATTTACGTGAATGATTTTTTTCTGGCTTTCATGTCAGCAAACTTTTCTATAGCTGTCTCCAGATTTAGGCTTTGTACGACATCATTTTCTATAGAAATTATAGCCAAATTATTCAACCTCTCTTCTGTCATAGTTGATCTTAAATACGTTTTAATAAGTTTTAGTTTACTAAAACTTCTTTCACCACTCGCAACACTAACAGGAATTGTTACAAGGATCCGCAAAGCCACCCACAAATTTGATACTGTACTTTGCAAATTATTCTCATTTATATATTTTAAATATGTTAATGGATTATTCACTTGGTCTGGTACCAACTGCTTTAATGATTCGATTTCGTTGCATAATATCACTACTAGCATCATTTGTTAATTTTATATGTAAATCTTTGCAACTTTTCAGCAACTCATTACGATTATCATTATTTTTTATATTGAATAAGAAACCCCATACATCTTCGGAATCTTTCATTTGTTGAAACCTTTCGGATATAGATACCAACGATTGATCCAAAATAACATTAAAAACGTGATTTTTGTAATATTTTTCTGGATCATTTACATCGGGAATTTCTTGAACGTTATATTCAAATTGCAAAAAAGGTTGTTCAATATTATATTACATATAGTTTTTAAAAACGACATTATGTACATAACTGTAAAAAAAATTCAATCATAATTCTTATCAATTATTACGATGAAAGATGATTATCATTTTAAATTTTTTTCTTTAGTATAGCACACTGCATATGCATTATTAGTTCTATTTAATTTTTATTATAATGTATACATATATGTAAATAAAAAAATCATAGCATTCATCATTAATAATAAAAATTAGACAGAACACTAAGTGCATATTATATTATATCGTATGCTATATAAAAAAATTTTTTTAAATCGATAAAATTTAAATTTTGCGCCCTAGGCTAGCGCCTTGGTCGCCTGGCAATTGGGCCGGCCCTGGATATAATGTATATGTTACGGTCATACGGGTATCCCAGAGTTGACACAGTCTACTCTACTACACTCTTCCTCGTTTTTTTTTTTAAATTTTGAGAATAAAAAATGGAAGTTACTAACTACATAACTAATATACAGAGACTAAAAGAAGTTAAGTACACATACATAAGTTAAAATTGTCACATTTATTGAAAACAGTTTAGATTCTTGTCATAGAGAATGTGAATAATACTTATTGGCTTAATGCAATTTTTAATACCTGGTTCTTATTAAAGTACCATACCAAATACTTATTATGGGTCTGGAACACTTTATTTAGAAATTAGATTTTGTTTTGCTCAACAACACCTCCATATGACCGTTAGTCCGTACGACGAAGAATTAAAAAAAAAATTAAGCCATTTTAATGACATTTATTCTGTAGGTTATAGTAATGACGAAAGGAAGTTGGGAATGGTAAATCATCTCGAAACTTTTGATATACTATTGGAAACTTCCGAACAAAGAGCAAATGAGTATATTTATTTATTTACTGAAATAAATGAACTTTTAATGATCTGGAAACTTCTGATATAATTTTGGAAACTTCTGAACCAAGAGCAAATGAGTATATTTATTTAGTATATTCTCGACTATTCTGATATACTCTCGGAAGCTTCCGAACCAAGATTTAAATAAATAAATAAATAAGTATACTCTCTGCTCTGGGTTCGGAATTTTCCAAGAGTATTTCAGAAGTTCCAGATCATTTACCATTCAAAACTTACTTTCGTCATTACTGTAAGATCCGAGACTTATTAAGACCTTTGATACAATGATATCCTTACCTGTTTATTTTATGTCCCTGAAATAACTTTTAAAGAGGAATTAAGGTTATGGTTCGGATAAACAAACACATCCATAGACCATATGCTCGTATGCTTTGATAAGTTAGAAAATTAAAATTTGGTACAAAAGTAATTTTGTCCTGTTTGTTTAATGTACCTGAAATATAAGATGCATTGAAGTAGGAGTCCGTGTAGGATATAATTAAGACAATTGCTTGATAATTTTGTTTTGGTTTTTAAATATCCCTTATTTTACATTTCGAATTTATACTCGTAAGTTTGAACAAATTTGTTTTCCTTAATATTTGATATGTTGAAGTGTCAGAGTCCGAAATTCTATGATACTTCTGACTCTTTGTAATAAAAGACAAAAGTGCCATTAAAAATATTCCACAACTCCCATAGGACTTTTGTTTCATTGTAATGAGTCGAAAGTTCTATTGGGACTTCTGGCTATGGGACTTCTGACATGACACCATTTGAGATCGATTATTTTAATTTAGTTTGCTCTTTGGTTGGATTAAGTTGGAACTTTTAATTTTATTAACATTAAAAGTTTAAATATAATTCTGTACACTTCTTAATACCAGCTTTTCTTAGTTACTAAAGAAAAGTTTATTAAAGTTTTTATAAGTTATCCTCATTTTTGGTTTTAATTTGTTTAAGAACATGATTTTTAAATTTTAAAAATTGTTCATCACACAGCTTAAGATTTAATGTTTAACTAATAATATTTTATTAATACTCTTAATAGAACTTCAAATTTAATTATAAAATTTCAGTCGAATTAAATTATAAAAATAAAAAATTTTTTTACTTTAATAATATTTTGAATTCACTAAAGATTTTTTTCTTCATTAATCTATTACACATTTAAGTATTCAAGGGGACTGACAACAGGCTTATTTCATAGAATTTGTCCATTAATATTTTATTGTAAAGTTCATCCAATTTCTCCCATGAAAAAAGTCCATGAAACCAAAATAAAAGGAAATAAAAAAGAAAATTTTAAATCAATTAATGGAAAATATAAGTTTTTATTTTCTTATGAAATTTTTTTATAACTTTTATTAATCGTATTAACTTTTAAAAATTGTAAAATATAATTAAAAAATTAGGATTTGAATTAATGATAAAAGCTTCTTATGTCCATATAAATGTACGATAAAATTTTACCAAATTAAAATATATTAAATGGAAAAGGAAGCGAACGAGGAAGTAAAATTTAGTTTTTAGAGAGAATTGAACAATTTAAAGGTTCTTAACACAATTTAGGAAATTAAAAGCTTAAAATTTTTTTTTCAATAAAAATTAAAATGCTTTTAGCAGATTAATAGTCCGAAACGTTTGTATAATATTTATATTCGATATTATATATAAATTCAATTAAATTCTTTTAAGTAATTTTCTAATTTAAGTAAGTAATAAGTAATTCTTAAGTTATTTTAAACTTTGGAAAATACGAGTATTAGAAACTAGATAAGAGAATAATATGAAATTATATTAATCATTAATTAAAAATTATTAATTATTTAAAAAAAAACTAGAATTGCATTAAAGATTAAAGTGAATTTTCTGAATTTATTACTAGATATCATTTAAGGCTTTGGAAGCACATCAGATTCCTTGCAAAAGCACAAGGTAGGATCATTAAACATATCAGATTTCTTCCAAAAATTTTTTAGAAATGAAGTTAGAGTTCATTGCAATATAAGCCGTAGTAAATTGCCATTGGTCTGACTAAGACAATATAATTCAATTATCAGCCTTAAGGTAGGTATCTAGTAATAACTTTGGATTAAAGTTTGATTTTAAAAATAAATGTTGAGAACAAGTTCTTGTTTTTTTTTGGCTTTAGGAACGAAAATGTTAGGAATATCTTAAATTTTAATTACCGTACAAAATAGCCTTGAAACTTTTAATAATCACCATATGTTTGATGAAGAATTTGAAGTTGTAAGTTTTCTTTAATTAGTTCTTTGGAGTTTATATCATTTTCTAATGAAAGAAAATCGGGAACGGCAGAAAACCCTCCAAAAAACGAAGTATTCAACAACAAAATCCTAACTAAGACAAAATCCTCACTAAGACAAAGTCCTTAAAGTTAAAATCCATTTTTCTTTTAAAATCATTGGTTACAAAATCAAGGGTTTGCACTTTGTTTTTAGAATATTTATGTGGGGTTTTAAAGTTTGTTACCAAATTAAGGTTTTGAATTTTTGTTTTTGAAGGTTTTGTTTTAATACCCAGCCCAATATTTAGAATATGTTAAGATCGCGGGTTATGTTTATATTATTACAAACTTATCATTATAACGTACTTTGAAATATCTGTGTACGATAAGAATCGAAATCTTTATTTATTTGATTACAACACATTATCTTGCAGTTGTTAACACATGCAATTGTTAAAGAGTAAAATTGCATTAGAAAAATTAACTTTTTAAAAGAATCTGAGGCTTATAATTTATTAATAATAGATCGCATAATTTGTTTGATATTGAATGAATAAGAAGTCTTCTATTTTTTTTTGAAACCTAAACTTTAATCAAAGTCTTATTAATATATAGAATATAGGTATTACTATCAGCACTCAAAAATTTGCGAACTATTTAGTTCGGTTCGATTTAAAATAGACTTAGGCATTGAATTTTAAAAATATTAACAACTTAACGAAGAAATTTGTATTCCTAAATTTGTACAATTATGAACTGAAATACAGAATTGTAATACCCTTATCATTTTAAGTTTAATTTTTCAATACCAAAGCCCTATTAAAATTAAAATGTGTTATATACGAGATTTTTCTAAATTAATTTTCTTCTTTCATTTCATCTCTCTTACACTTTTTTAAGACATTATTTTCTATTATATTTTCAACACACATATTGCATATGAGCTCCTTCCTGGAACTTAAGGAATTTTATAATAACGAGAATAAAAGAATTTTTGTTTTTTGGAACAAAAATTTTATATTCCATATTATTTCAATCTGAATTCATTCTATAAAAGTGAATTCAAGGAAAAAATATTTTCTAAAAATATAAATTTTCTTTATTTCGCTTTTTTGTTTTTTTTTTTTTTGAAATTTTCGGTCAACACCTGCGTTGTCTGGCAATTCTAGAAATTCCTATTAAAAAAAAAAAAGTCAAACACATATATTTAGTAGGGACTGGATTTTATAGCTTTTAAAAAGAATTTTATTTTTTTCTTTTATTCTTTTTTTTATTTTGTTTTCCCATATAATTTTTGAAAAAGAATTGAAAGTATAAAAATATGTACCTGAAAATGACTATTACGGGAGTTTAGTCTTTAAAAGTGAGAGGAGTGTAAAACATAAGAAAACATTTTGTAATAATTTGTGGGAATAGTTTTTGGGTCAGAGGATGCTAGGATAGATGTGAATCATTAAAAAACTTCGATTGTGACAGTTAACTGTGTTGTAAATGTATGAAAACTATGCAGTTCATGTATGAGTCATACATGTATGAAGACTGTGCAATTTTCTTGTTCAAAAATGAGTACGTTAAAAGCTTTAGTAGATACAAATTTATTTTTTAGGTACATAACAAAGGATGTATACGCAACTGCAGCCATATTCCTACAAGAAGCTTTCACTTAAGAATAAGAAGTTAAGAGCATCCTCAGATAGTTCCTTTAGATTAAGCTTAAATCTCATAAATCATTGTTAGCTCTTACCCACTGCCTAATTCGATTGTAGCTATAAAATGTACATAATTGTACAAGAAAACTATTATATTTGTAGCTAATTAGATTTTAAACTGCTGTTAAAGATATTTTCTGCGGAGTTTGAATCAAAAAATTTTCTGATTTAACCTTCCAATCAACTTGAGCCTTAAAATATGCAATATTTTAAAGTCGTCATAATTGTATACCAAATTATAATTTTAAGCAGATATGTAATTAGGTATCTAATAGATCATCATATAATTAGTAATAGAATTGAGTTTTACTTTAGAATGGTTTTTAAGCTAATATTAATTTCCAAAACCTGAGGCAATGCCCTTTTTTCATCGTATAACGTCAAAATGAATCTAATTAAGTTCGAATTAATTTTTATTAAGCTGGAGGCAATAAACACTATGAAATAACTATGAAATTTTTAAAAATTAAAATATTAAAATTCCTTTCAGATTTTATATTGATTTCACAGGCTTTATGACTCATATAAATTGAAATAAAATTTTTTGAAGAATTTGTATTTTGAGGAACAACTCCATATTATTTATTAAATTTTTTTTTTACCAAATTTTTATTTTTAAAGATATTATTATTAATATTATACGGGGCACTAGTAATAATTGTAAGATGTTGAATAAATATAAGAGTCTTATCATGAGCATAAAATAATATTAAAAAATAGTCAAAATGGTATAAAAAAAATTAATGAAAATTTGTAGAGCTTTAGTTGTAGGCAAAAGATCTTTTCTTTAACAAAATTGTCCTTATCCATTATATTTCCAATTTATATTCTGAAAAGTCCCCAAAAAAAAAAACATTGACTAAAATAACTTTTGAAAAAGAAGCTTATGTGCTTTAAAATTTCATTTGAGTGTTTTTTTTTCAATTTTTATTTGTTTTATTCTTATATTTCAAAACATTTTTGATTATTTGTTTTTTTTATTTTTTTTTTTAAATCTTGTGAAACTTACGATAGTAAACAAGATGCCTTAAGAAAATCGTTATTATCTAAGACTTTATATATATGTAAATACTAAATATTTGTATATATATATAAAGTATATTTATATTATTTACAAAGAAGTAAAAGAAAAAATATTTTAAAACCAGTAGAAATAAAGAATAACGCGCTTAGGATTAATATAAAACTTATGTATAAACTTACACAACGTTTTTTCTTTAAAAATTGTCATGACGCTTAAAGTCAACGAAATACCATTATTAAAATCTGAATTATTTAAAAAAACATTTTTTTTTTGTGACCTAATTTTTAACTTGTTTACACCTTAAAATATAAATTAGGTTATTGTATTATATTCGGCAAAATGTTTATATAAATATTATATAGAATCTAAGAAAAAGACATTGTATTGTAATGTTCGAATGTAAGGAATGAAAAATTCAAAAATTTAATAACAAAAAGTTGATGCAACAGATTTTTTTATACCCTACATCTGAAATATTCAATTTTAATTTAAAATCCATAAGTTATTTCAGAGAGGAATTTAAAAAAAAAAAAGTGAAGGTAATAAAAGCTTTATAACATATGATTCTGTAATTTAGGACATACACTAGTTTGGATTTAGGAGGTGCGTGTCAGTTACCAGTGGTAACCACGACTTTAATTCATCTCAAATTTAAGGAATATTAAAGAAACAGGATAGATATACTTTCTATATTTTATATTTATTAAATTCGGAGATATGCTGGAGATAGGGAGACAGCAACCCAAACAAGTATTTCAGTTCTTATCAAACTTTTTAAAAATAATAGAACATCCTTGTGTAGAGTTCGGAACATAACATCTTTGTACAAATCAGAACCTTTTTATTAGTCTTTGAGATATACTTAATTTCCTGTGGCTTGTTTGTAAATTTAGAGAATCCCAACCGTTGATTCTATTCTGTCATTTTGGAATTTCAGCCTTTTTTGCGTTACTATAGTAACCTACAGTATAAACTATAAATATTCAAGAATTCTTTATTATTGAAAATATTTATTAATATAAAAAAATATTTAGGAGGAATTTTATAGTAATTTACAAAACGAATTATGATAACGATAGTGGTTTGGGATGTTGGGATTTTGGTATTTAGGATTTTTGGAATTTTGAATTTTCTGACTTTGGGATTTTGAATTTGGGATTTTTCAATCCATGAATATATACTTTTCCATATCTTACTTATCACTTTTCGTTGGGTTTGGTGGTTTCACACTGTAGGTACTCAAATCAATATACTCCTAAAATAATTTGAGGTGTAGGGTATAACAATATGACACAAGAATTAAGAAATAATTATATAATGAACATATATTTACATATATATGTATAAATATTTATGTTCATTTTGTTTTTCATTAAATAAATCGAATGAAAGTATTTACCTTATTAACTGGACTACAAATTATATTCTAGAAAACAAAATTACCAATCATACACAACATAAATTTAAAACTTCCAAATTTGGTTAGTTTTAAACCCGACTAGTTTTAAAAATAACTTATCGATTAGTATAACCCTACTTTAACAGCAGTAAATCATTTTTATTTATATTAAATCTAAAAAAACTTTTATAAAGAAATGAATTAATTTACTAAAAAACTAAAAGTATCTGGCAAGTATTCTATTTTAAATTTAGAAATTAAAATATAAAGTTACTCAGTATGTATAATTTTACTATTATTAATAAAGTTTTTTTATTATATACAAAAAAAATTTAATAGATTCTAAAAAAAACATTTTTATATTAAATTCTCTTTATAGGAAAAGTTCCTTTTTCTGAATTCTAATTATAAAACGAGGAAGAGTGTGGTAGAGTAGACTGTGTCAACTCTGGGATACCCGTATGACAGTTATATAAACATTATAATTTCAAACATACCAGCTCTATTAAATGTAGTGTAATGCTCATATAAAAGAAGGAGTTGTAGGACAGCTACTCGAACCCTCTGTAGTAGACCAACCAAAGTTTGCAGTAACTTTGGCCATTACACTAAACTATTTTTGACAAAATTTTAGACATCCAACTTCAATAGGTATAGAGTAATGCTCATATAAAATAAGAAGTTGTATGGCAGCTACTCGAACCCACTGCAGTAGACCAACCAAATTTTGCAGAAACCTTGGCCACAAAACTTAACTACTTTTGGCAAAATTTCAGACACGCGGCTGTAATAGGTACACAGAAATACTCATATAAAAAAAGAAGTTGTATGGCAGCTACCCGAACCCATGGACCAAAATGGCTGGATTTAAATAGCGATGGCGGCTGTTGCAAAAAAACGAATTTGCGAAAATTTCAAGATCCTAGCTCCTTTAGTTTTTGAGTTATCGTGCGGACGGACGGACAGACGGACAGACGGACAGACGGACGGACAGACGGACAGACGGACAGACGGACGGACAGACGGACAGACGGACAGACGGACAGACGGACGGACAGACGGACACACGGACGGACATACATAGCTAAACCGATTTATTTTTCGATTCCGATCCGATCCATACACTTGAGCCTATATCTACCCCCCCTCCTTCTCTGCGTCACAAACGTAATGGCAAATTTATTATACCCTTTGACTATATAGTCATACGGGTATAAACACTTCCTTACATATGTGTTACCTAAAGTTTAATATATGCCTAAATATATGCAATGTACCTAAATATATGCAATTTATTATATTCAGATTTTTAAGGTTTTGTCTTAAATTATTTTTAAAATAACTTTTCCTGTTTGTAATATATTTTAATTGCAATATATTAATATGTATTAATATGTATGTATCTTTATATAGTTTTTAATAACTATTCTTTCAATTCAGCAACATTTTTATAGTCAATTTTCTTAAAGTAAGCATTTTTTTTTCAAAAATTTTTATATTAACTTTATATAACTAAAACACTATTAAAAAAAAATGGGTGTAAACATAACCTAAAATTTAATAGGAAACTGATAATAAACTTTTGAGCATATGTAAATTTTCTTTTCAACTAATTATAATGATTGGATATTTTAATTAGAAAAAAGGAATAAAAAGAAATGGGGTTGAAAAGGGGAGGCTTTTTAGTTATAAAATAACAAAAAGTGTCTATTTTGTTGTAAAAAGTTACTATATGTTGCTATAGTTACTATGTAAGTTATAAGTTTTACGAAAATTCGAAATTATTAGATTTTAATGACATATTTAATTAAAATGTATTTAATGTATTTTGTTTGAAGATTTAAAAATAGTTTTATTGGGCTTTTTATTATTTAAGGTTCATTCAAATTTATCGATTTCTGATATTCAATTTCCAAATTCTTAAACCTCAGCTTCATAGCATTGTTGTTGTTTTATTATATAATTTTTTTTTTAAACTAAAATTTTCATGATCTGTATGGGAATTTTTTTTTTTTTTACGAGGGAATGGAAAGTTCGAAAGCCACCCATTGATACTATGCGGTGTTTCGCTGGGTGCCGTATGATTTTCACACACCAAAACCACACCCTTTTTGAACCAAGCTTTAGGAGGGAACCTGTAATACAAATGTACAGTTTGGTTACAGGTATGAAGATATGGAAGGATTTAGGATTATAGTGAAAGTTATTTGGAATATCTGGATTATGGGGGATTGAACCTGCATTCTCTCGGTTATAAAACCAAATGCTTACTCACTACACCACCTAGGACCTCAGTGTAATCATTTATCCAAAAACTTTTCTGCAACCAATGGGATATCCGCGTAGGGACGAATGATTATATTTCCAAAATACTTGGGATTTGTAGCTTTCTTAATGGCGTATATTATTCTTTAAAGACAAATACCACATTTGGAAGAATTATTGTTGTTTTATTACTTTTGAACATAACCAATTCTATTAGACATATGCAGAGTGTTCAGAGCCTAGTGGTTCATAAATTTGGAGGTGATAGAGGGAGTTCAGAAAAAATATTTGCACCGCAAGGGAGTCAATATTGCCTCCTTCCCGAGTTATAGGACTTCAACTGGGACAAGTCTTAAAGTCGTAGTGGGATTTGTCTTTAGAACCAATACAAAACTACATAACTCGTGAGCGGTTATTTCTGCAAACCAGCTATATTGCTCAATTTGAACCTCTAAATATAAGCTTTCTATTATTGTATAATTCAATGAATTCACGTTATACTTTCTACAGATATTTTGTTTTAATGATGAGTTTTAGTTAATTATAAAGTCAATACTTTGTACATATACAAAGTTTGAACCAACACCTTATTATTGAAGACCCCGTTGCGTAAAATGCAAGTTTTTATTACGTTAAGAAAATGCTTGCCTCCAGATCTTTAATTTGGTATTAGCTAATTATTAGTTATTATTAGCTGACTGGGTGGCACAGTGGTTAAGTGCTGACCTTTCATGTCAAAGATCCGGGTTCGAATCCCAGTGATAGTGAAAAAACTTTTCTGATTTTTGACTCGACTCCGCTACCATTCGCTATTGGGTTCAAATTAATGCCTTAATCAATAATTAATAATTATATATCTTTAATAAAACATTCATTAATATAACAATATAGACAAATGCATAAAATAAACAAATAATTTAATTGAATAATATAACTCACAGATATAGATTACCATGTAACTTTAATACAAAATATTACAATATAAACAAAAAATAGAATTGTATCTATTGAAAATCTAAGACGTTTCTACATGTTATAAGGCCTAGTACTATCTCATGTTTAAATTGTATGTGGACTTCATTAAGATCAATTCTAATAACACGAAAATAACATGACCCCCTGTTCCATCATGTACCTATGGTATAGATAGGCTAATTAGACTAGCAGTTGAACAGTTACCGCTTAAAAAAAAAAAATTAATAAGCTACCTTAGCACTTTAAAAAATTTTTGCATATTTTCGAAATTTTAATTTTTTATATAATATAATAATTTTTAAATAAAATAAATATTACAATAACTCAATCGAATAACTGTATTAACTCAAATTTCAAAAGTGAAATAGGAGTCTTCCACACTGAAATTTGTAAAATGAAATTTTAAAAATCGTGACACGTTTCATATATAAATATACGTGTGTATTATTATTGATTTAATACTATAAATTCGAATACATTTAATTCGAAATATTTTGTTGTTTATTTTACGTTTTCCATTTAAATGTTTTTCCTGTATTTCCAATAAATGGTAAAATCCTATATACATACATATATAAACATTTGTATATATATATAAATATGTTAAATAATATGAAACCCTTAAAACTATTAAAAATAATCTAATTTTTTTTGATTTTTGTAGAATAATTTCAGATCCATCAAATTTATTAACAAATGTATGTATATATATAAATTCAAACACGAGTTATATATGTTGAATGAAATCGCATTAAATGTACGTATACCAAAGTACTGCGTGCATCTAATTGACAGTTCTAGAAAATTTTAAAGGTTAAATTTTCTGGGAAATTTTTGTTTATTTTTTTTTTTTTCCAATCTAAAAGAATTGGCCAAAAGTTTTTAACACTCCGCTTATAATAAAATGATGAATGCATCAGTAAATGTACATATATAATATGTATATACAATTTAAAACAGAGACAAAGTGAAAAGATTTAGAAAACGAATTAAAAAAAAAATCAAAATAAAAGAAAAATATGAAAAATAACATATAGTTCATGTTTACAACACAAAATTGAAAACAAACAAATCAAAGTTAAGTGAATAAAACAACAAAACTAACAAACATATACATACATATTATATATATATATATATATATATATATACATAATATAAAATTCTGTCTGGCAGTTAGCAAAAAAAAAAAAAGTTTCAAAATGGCTTATAGTGAAGTGTGTATGCAATTCAGTCTTTTTTGAAATATCTTTATTTAAAATGATTTTTTTAAAAAAAAATCCTTTTGGTGTTCATTTTGCTTCAGACATACACACACAAACAAATTACACACAAAGAGTGTAAAGACTTTAATAACTATATGTGTATTTAAAGTAACCAGTTCTTAAAAGTTTAAAAAATTAATTAAATTTTCTCAAAAACAATGCATATGTCCCTTGTTTTTTTAATTCAAATGGTCCATTTAATTTTCTTTTGTGAAGAAGTGATTTAAGGAACTTGCATACATACATACATATAAATTGCTAAACTAAATAAAAAAAAAATATTTTGCCAAAATATCGAAAGTTCATATGTTTTGATTTCTTTTAAATTATATATTTTTTAATTAATGTCCCTGCAAGGACCTCCATTATTATGATATTTTTATCAAACATAGATTAAATTGCATATTTTTTAAATATAAATTGAGAGAATGTAGTAAAAATCATTGATTAATTTTAGTGTTTATACATTTATATATACAGTCCCCCTGGTGGAGTACGGGGACTATACAAGGGTATACAGGATATCTTTACATTTCAGTAGCTTTCTACATGTTTCCAATAATATGATACCCAATGATTATTAAAATGCTCAAAGAGATCGTTGAAAAAATTGCTTTAGAGCCCAAATATTGCATTTTATCGCAAGTCCTTAGAATATGCTCGAAATTCTAGTACTCCAGTTTTTGAGACTTATGCGCAGTTCCTATACGTAGTGTGCGACTTTCACACAAAACCACAACCCGTTTTGAACCAAACTTTAAGACCTGAAATACAAATGCACAGCTTGGTTTAAATTTGTATAACGGGATAAGGATAAAAAAGAATTATCAGGAATTGAGTTGGAGGAATATAGAATTCTGAGATTATGGAATCATCCGATACGAAATGAATAAATTTTTATAAAATTCAGTTATATTGTATTTAGTTTAAAAATTAATTAAATTTTGCCAAAACAATGCATGTGTCCCGCATTTTTTAATTCAAATGGTCCATTTAATTTTTTTTTTGTGAAGAACGCACCAGTGATTTAAGGAACTTATAAACATACATACATACATATTGCTAACTAAATAAAAAAAAAATATTTTCAAAATAATATGGTGAATGGCCAACCACACACTAGTTGTAGTCTTTCAAGCTTTCCATCCATCCATCCATCTAACTATTTGGTTTTACTTCATGATTGGATTTTATAATTTTTTTTCTTTATTTAATGCGTTTTTTGTTTTGTTTTTTTTTTCAAATCCACTTGTTATGTGAGATGGAAGAATGATTGACATACTCCAGCTTCTGGAGGCCAAAAAAAAAAAAAAAGAAATCGTTTTTAACATTAACCATGTAGATCAGGAGGATTTTCCTCATATTTTTATAGTTTTTCTTTTTTTTAAGTATTGAACTACATATATGAATATGGTACGAACATGAAACTGTGGTGCATTTGTTGGTCATTTGAAATGAATTGAAAATTTTATTCTAGTCTGGCAAAATAAGAACAGCAATACAATGAAAAAAATTAAATTAGAATCAGTTTTATTTTTTTTTTGAACTATTTAATGTGAAAATGACAGCATTTGAATCTAAAATAAATAAAAGAAGTACATAATATAGCAATAGCGTCTAGATTTTTAAAATAAGTTTTTATATAGGATGAAGAATGGGATGAAGATATTAAAAATTCTCCTTCGTTTGTAACGCATTGAACTGTAGAGTATGATAAATATGGACTCAATTGAATGAAGAGGATCACTTTCAAAAAGTAAATTGATTAGGTCATTTGTATCCGTAAGTCTGACAGTTAGCAACTTCAATCTGAATATTGCAATCCCAAAGTGTTTTTACATTAAATTTCAGGTTTTTTATGATATTGCTTTTTGTTGCAATTGGAAAATGTCTTCGAATCTATTTCCATATCTTTAAAATTAATAAGACTAGGATATTGAAATTTTAACTGAAGATCTTTTTTAATAAGGCAACGTGTTTTATTAAGTTTTTAACGAATAGAACTTAACTCTCGGCTTAGTTAATACCATACAACTTTTTGAATGGGACTGATATATTATTTGAACTAATACATCTAATATCATGATTTTGTTATTAAAAAGTGAAGTAATTAAATAAATAAATTTCCAAAGTTTTATTGTAATTTGAAGTAACTTTGACCCATTTAAACCCATTTTACATATCTGTAAAACTGAGAAGATATGGAATATTATACACTTATATTTAAAAGATATTATTGTGTGTGGCTCTCAAAGATATCAACTTGACGAGTTTCAAATTCAATAAATTATTCAGTTGAAAATTAAAATTTAAAAAAGTGCCTTGGCTAAACATATAAATATTCAAAGCCATTTTTGGGATCATGGTTGAGGGTTGTTTTTTACAAAAGCTTAAGATAACTGCGATATAAATTTTGGATTCAGTTGGCATATCATATCAAACTATTTTATTAATATAGTACAGACCTGTTCCTGACGACCGATTTTAAATGGCTGGGTGGCACAGTGGTTGAATGCTGATCTTTTATGCGGAAGGCCCGGGTTCGAATCCCAGTGAAAATGAAAAACTTTTTCTGGTTTTCGACCGGAATCAGCTACCATACGCCATTGTATTCATATTAATGGCTTAATCAATAATTAATAATTATATATCTTTAATAAAAAATACATTAATGTAACAATATAAACGTATGCAAAATATAAACAATATAATTTAATTGGATAATATAACTCACAGATAGAGAATACCATATAACTCAAATACAAAATATTACAATATAAACAAAAAATAGAATTGTAACTATTGAAAATCTAAGACTTTTCTACATGTTATAAGGCCTAGTACTATCAGATGTTTAAATTGTATGTGGAATTCATTAAGATCATTCTAATAACACGAATATAATATGACCCATTGTTCCAACATGTACCTATGGTAAAGACAGGATTATTAGTCTAACAGTTGAACAGTTAGCGCTGAAAAAAAAAGAAAAAAACAAAACGAAAATATTAAAAATACATTAAAAAAAAAATGGTTAACACTGTTGTACTGGTCCACACGAATATCTGAGAATTGACAGTTGTAACTATAATCTTTGTCATTTTTTTTCCATAACCCTTTTTCCATAAATCTTTAAGTCATATCATTTTTCCGTCCAATATCATTGTAACAAATTCATTTTCATCCAATATCTGAAGTGTAACGCAGAAAATTTTTTAGCGTCCTCTGTTATTTCTATTTTAAAAGTGATTTTAATCTTTTTCTTCGTCCTTTTGTTTCTGATCATTTTTTTTTTGTGATGCGGTTACAATAATCAAATTTACTTGTATGTACATTCAAATGATTGAAAGAAAATTACACTATTCTATAGAATAGAGCTTCAGCTTATGTTATTAATGAACCTTCTGTTAAACTATTTTTTTAAATTTTCTCTATAGGAAATAAAACTTAAAGAGTAAATCAGGGGGAGGGGCATAGCAACATAAAATAAACTTAAAGAGTAATTCGGGGAGAAATAGCAAAAAAGAAACTTAAAGAGTGAATCGGGGAATAATAACAATTTAATGCAAAAAAAAAACAAAAAATTAAACTAGAGAGTGTAATACAAAGAGATCAATTTATATATATGTATATTTTATATAATACTCTTATAAAAAGATTTTCAAACAGGTTTACGGAGAATTAGAACAAAAAAATATAAGAGAGTAAAAAAATGCTTGAATTTCAAAACATCATCAAAATATGATTAAAAGCTATGAATATGGGTAATTGATATTTTTTTTTTGTTTTTTTTTTGTACCAAGGTGAATTTGAAAAGATTTTTTTTTTTTCAATTATTTTGTTTTTGTAATTTTTTTTTTTCAAGAAAAAATAATGGCAAAAAAAATTAATTTAAAAGAAATTTTGTTGTTATTGCTATCCTTTTCTTTTGTTCGATATTTTTTCAAGATAATAGTATAGAAGATGGTTGTAAGTATATGTAAATATTTTTTTAGCGCAATAACAACAAAAACAAGCAGAACAAAAAAAAAGGATAATTTTAATTGAATATTTAAGTAGTTTATAAATATTTTAAGATGAAGTGTGGTGAAAAGTATATACGAGTATATGGTGAAAATAAAACAAAGGTAAAAATGAGTCAAATAATGATTTTTTTTTTCTTATTTTACTTAAACAAGAAATAAATTAAATTTTTTTGTTTTATTTCAGTTTTTTTTTTAAATATTTTCGTGTGTATGTTTATGTTAATCTTATTAAAAAAAAAACAAAAAAAATTTTATTTATTTACCATAGTTATGTTTCAGGATTATTAACATTAATTCTCATTAAAATGATATTTATTAATAATATGAAAAGTTATTTTTAATATTAATAGAGATTTGTTTTTGTTTTTGAGAGTTAGTTAACAGTTATTAAGTAGCTTTAAACTTTTTAAATACAAAAAATTACATTTTTGTTTTTGTTGTTGTTTGAAAAACTTACTTATGGTGAAAAATTTTAAAAAATTTTTGTGTTTGAAGTAACGTTTTTTTTTTTTTAAGGGAATTTAAATGACGTATATTTTTTTTTAATTAAGTGTATTTGTTTTGTACAAAACTTTCTGAAGTTGCAAGGTAATGTGCTGAAAAAAAATTTGCCTGATTGTCTTTATAAGTTATAATTTATGAAATATATTTTTAAGAAGTTGTGATTGGAATTAAAACAAAAAGTTGCAAACGGCTGGGTGGAACAAGTGTTGCAGTACCGACATTTCAATTGTGAGGTCCGGGTTCGAATCCCAGAAAAAGTGAAACAAGCGATGAAAAAAATCAAGGGTTTTTAAAAAAGCACATTTTCATAATAATATTGTGTTTCATACTGAGTATTTTATAGGAATATAATGTTGAAGCTTCAATGTTAACGTTTAATTTATTAAATATATATACGTTGGTGACTAAGTTACTACTTATTTATAAAAACCGTAATTTTTTTAATTTTTAAGTTCTAATAGTCCCTCTATGGGGAAGGTTGCCCAAACTTTGAAGGATCTAATCCTCACTATTCCCCTTCTCCCAACTTTTTTAGGTTCAAGGAATTAAATTGTGAATTCTAGCAAAATTTGGAATTTTATTTAGAATTTTAGTATATAAGCAAAAATAGTTAAAACTGACAGACACTTTCTTCAATTTAAAGAACCGCTTTTAAATTTAAAAAAATCTTTTCACATATGTTAAAGTACAATGTTGGACCTTAAAATTTTGTATATTAACAAAAAAAAAATTTGAACAGGTATTCAAGTTACAGGTGTTTAAAAATAGCAAAATTTTAATTTTCGAGCTCTTATAGCTGCTGAACAAGTTTCTGAAGTTCTAACTTCCCCCAAAATTTCAAGACCCCAGCTGGAACCGTTTAACAGATATGTGGGGCCAAAAATTTTGCAAAAATTTAGTTTTGCATAATGGTAAATTTTAGTACCGTATGGCAACCCTGTTCATTTTAGTGATATATTTTTGTAAAGCCTAAGAAAGCAGCTATCTTTTGCCTTTTTCAGATTGAAAATACACCTAATAGAACTCTTGTTATAACAATTTTAATATAGGGCTTTTCCCAACTTTGGGGGGCTGCAGCTCTGTAACGGGTGGGGCTACAGAAAAAAATTCTTCTACGAAATTATTTTTTTTGTAATACCTACTCGTGGTTAAAATTTCTTTTCTCTATTTCAAACGATGTAAAAGTTTTTATAAACATACGGACAGTCAGACGAACAGACAAACGGACATTTTTACAAAATTTTTTGAAAATGTGCTAAAAAGAACTTTATCTGATTTTCAATTCGACTCAGCTATTATTAAATATTATTATGTACTAAAAATACATATAATAGTATAATATAAAAGCCGCTTCGATAATCACTGAACCATACCATTCTTATAAATTTATGGTTAGATTTCTAATATAAATATATCACTAACTTACAGAATGAAAAATAAACCCATAGACACAGGCAAGTTCATATAAAAGTATATAATAATATACAAAAATAATTTAATTAACTAATATAACTCACAGATACAAAAATACCTTATAAGTATAACATGTTTAAATTATATGTGGAATTTATTAAGATAAATTCTAATAAAAATCATATTATATGTCCACTCTGTTCCAACATGTACCTGTGGTTTAGACAGGTTAATGAGGCTAACAGTTGAACAGTTAGCAAAGGATTCAATTGTTTTTCAAAACACATTTTTCATTTAAACGTCGCGCTGAAAAGGGTTAATAAATTTATAATCTATTATTACAATCCACTCTATATGACAGGTAGTGGTGTTCCAATAAATCTGTTTCATTCAACAGTATTTCACATATGCAAAAGTAATTGTATGTACGCATTAAATGCGTTCCATATGCAACAGTACATTTGTATTAAAGTCATTATACCTATTATATACTTACATTATATTTTAAATATTGGTTAATTTTGAAAAAATAATGATTTTAAACTCACCTGAAAGAGAAAGAAAAAGAATATTTTATAATGATATAATTAAAAATTAATATTATATAAAAGAAATAATATTGTTAAGAAGATTAAAATTACATAATTATATATAATGGATTAACAAATGATTTTATATAAGTTTTTGAAGTTTCATTAAATTATATTGTAGTCAAAAAGTTTATAAAGTTTTTTAATTTAAATTATTTTATTTGTTAATTAGGTTTTGGAAATCAAATTACCATTCAAATGAAAAAATTTTTATTAGGTCTATTTTCTTCACTATATATATATTATATGTAATAAATCACGGTTTTAACAACTGAAAACTTGTATGAACTACTCTCAGTTCTCTTTTGTGAAATAAAGCGATTTAAAAAAAATGATTAAATTCTTTTTTTACGCAATTGAATTTGAAATACAGCAATTTAAAAATCATGATTAAATTCGATTTAAAACGATTTTATATTATTTTCACGTTGATTTTCGCGAAACTCATCTATCGCGTTAAAAAGAATTAGGTGTCTTAGTAATTAAAGTTATAATTCTCAAAAAAAATATAAAATAAGTTATATTCTCTAAATATTTAAAATTCTTATAGATTGAAAGCAATAATCAGTGATAAAGGATTTACCTATGTGACACATGCGTCTTTAAATTCTTCCGAAGCCTAACGTTCTTAATTTTTTTTTTTTTTTTTTTTTATTTTATTATATTTTATCTCAAATGAGCATTAAGCTCGTACAGAGTATATTTAAAGAAAAAAATATTTACACAAAGTATTTAACATGTTACAAAAGTGCGATAATGACAAGTACAGAAGAGAGAAAAAAGATAAAAAACAAAATTAATCATGTTAAAAAAAAACAATTATTATAATTATATAAGAAAAAAAAAAAAATTGACATACTAATGTATATATAAACAGACATACAATAAATATATCGTATTTTTAGATCATTATTTAAATTCAACTACAGTTATTCTCATAGTTCATCAAATAATTTCTCTTGAGTTTATTTTTAAATATGTTTATACTAAAATTCTCAGTTTTTAAAGCTAGTGGTAGTTCGTTGTAGTATTTGTAACCTATATTATATATTGCATCTTGTCTATTGAAATTAGAAGGGAAATAATGGCTACAAAAAATAACAAATCTTGTTAGTGATAAAATATAAAGGGTGTTTTTTGTAGAATGATAAGAGAAATAAAACACATTTGGCAAATTATCATGAAAAGACCCATACCGCATAAACATTTTTAAATGTTTCAAATTTATTTTTAAAATCAGTGCGTTATTCGCCAAACTTATGAAGGACTTAGTTCAATTTGGGGTTCATAATGTAATTTGACTAACTAGATGGAGTAAATTATGAAATCCAAGTACAAGTACAAGTTTCAAATCAAAATTATTTAATTTTCAAAATTTTTATATTAAGTTTCCAAATGCTCTATGAAATTCAAAGGACCACTAAACGTATTAATAAATCAAACGAAATAAATAAATATTTATTCAATTTTATTTTAAAAAAATTTTTTTTTTTAAATTAAATTTAATATTGCCATCAATTTTATAAATTAAATCAAAAAATAAAATTTTTCTCATATTTTTTTTATCATCAAAGTAGACATTTTAACTCAGGCACCATCAATAAAAAAAAAATTAAATGTATTAAATTCCCTGTAGTCTTGCTGTGAAGCTCCAGACAAAGAATTTAGTTATTTTTGTCAAGTTTTTTTTTTGAATTGAAAAAATTGCTAAAATATAAAAAGCAAAATTCAAAAATATGATATAATAATTTTAAATTTAATTTTTGAATTTTATTTTAACACTCATGCATACTCAAACAAGTATACAAGCATGTATTAATATAGCTATATATCTATGTTTATTTTCATATATATATATATATATATATATATATATATCAAATATAAAAACCTGATAACAATAATAACTCAATAAAAAACCAATTTTTTTTTTTTGAATTCAATGACAGATTCACCATTGGTGTATGACATATCAGTTTAAAGTTAAAATGACAAATGAATAAAAAAAAAAATCATATTTAGAAAAGAAAGAAAAGAAACTATTTGAGAAAAAAGACAAAAAATATGATGGAGAAAAGGCTTTTTCCCATGAGTATATTGATTGTCTTTTTCGTTATTTTTATTTGTTGTTGTTGTTGGATTCTTCATCTTTGATACATTCATATCAACAAAATATATAATGTGCTGTGCTACCTTGTAATATACTTTATTTTGATGACATATGAGAAGAACAAAATCTTATGATATTGCACACAAACACATACAAATACATGCTGATAAAAGTAAAGTGATTTTAAAACACTTGTGGGTAAAAGTTAAAAAGTTTTGGAAAATAGACTATGTAACGATTATTTTTTTTCTATCTTCTATTTTTGAACACTTTGTATATTTTAGTTCGTATGTGGCTTTTTTTGAATTTTCAAAAATGAAAATCAATTTTGACTTTTATTGAAAAACTTGAGTGTCATAATGAAATACCCTAGGAGCAATCTTGTTCATTTTTTTTTTCTTGACAAAGTTTTTTTCAAATAATTGAAAAATCGGTGTGAAAAATTGTTTCGTATTTTGTTAAAATATTCTTTTTCAGTATTTTCTAAATTTTTATATCAAAGATTTCATGTCTTTTGAAGTTAATTTAATATCTAGAAGAGTAGTGCTAAAATAGTTTTTTTTTAAAATTTTAATATTTTTAAATTACTGCACTTGTAGGAGGATTTAGGATGTGTAAAGCATCTCACAATAAGTATTAAACATCTAGGCTAATATTTTGACTTTACCAAAACATGTAGATAAATTCGATTATACTAAAGAACAACGAGTATTATTAACAAAGAAGTTAGTAGAAAAGAAGAGACGGGCAATGAATTAGCGAAATCTGGAGCGTTATTTGGAAGAGCGTGGAAAATATGGAGATCATCGCAAATAGCAAGAAAAATAAAGTTACGAATATCACAAGAATGTATAAAAACCGTTATGTTATATGATAGTGAAACTTGGGTAGCAAACAAGAAAAAAACGCATAAACTATTAGTATTTGTAAACAAATGCCTTCGAATTATATGTAAAATACAATGGCGAAGATGAATAAGTAATGAAGATCTTTGGAAAGCTAATGATGTAGACCCAATAGAAATAACAATAAAGAAAAGGAAGAACAACTGAAAGGATCACATTCTTAGAATATCCCCAAACTACAAAGGAAGACAGGCACTGCAATGGAACACTCAGGGAAAGAGAAACGTTGGAAGGATTTTAACACCTTGATGACTCAGAATAATAAAAAGAAAAAAATAACACAAATCAGCTTGACATGGTTATAAACGAAAGTTATTGCACAAAATTGAAGAAGGTGTAAAGTTCTTTCAGAAGTCCGGTGCTCTAGGACTCAGTATTTACTGAACTGAATTGTAATTGCTTGATTCATAGTAAAACTTCTAACGAAGAATTGAGTGAAACTAGCAAGTTTTATTTGCGGCATGTGTCATATTTTAGCTCAACTTCAGAAAAATTTCTTCACAACTCTAGTGCACTTCATGTGTTTATCACCTTTGGTTTGACCCTTGATTCACCTTAAATATTTCTAATATACATAGTTTAAATGAAGTTTTGACAATAATCAAAGAGCATACTTAATTAAAGTAAGATTGTCAATTTTATACCTAAAAAGATCATTTTTCAAAAAAAAAGTAAATACATCATAAAATGAAGATTTTACAGTTAAACAAATCAACAGTTTTTCAATAATATTTTTGTTTTTTTTTTGTCATCTAATACCCTTTAAAGCCTACCTATTTATATACATATTTCAAGTGGGATTATATTGAACAGAAGATTCAGATAGATTTACCTCTTAGTAAACATTTCAATTTCTCCCCAATTTGTGTTTTTTACTTTTAATGATTTTTCAATTGATTGGCTTTGAAAAGTGGTACTAACAATACCATTGTACCATAAGCTTATGAAAGATTAATACTTTTTTTTTGTAAATTGATGTTTATATTATGATGGAGGATTAAAAGAATGATAGCTAAATATTCAAATTAAAAATCAAGACTAAAAAAATATATTGATTTGCAGTGCATTTTTTTGACATATCTCCTGTCAAATTTTTTAGTTTCTGTATTCTTATACTCTTTCACTCCCACTATCTCTCACCCCTATATTTGCATGTTAATATAACAGGTAGAGTTAGATTCGAGTTTATTGGAAATGAAAATGAAAAAAAAAAAAAAACATTTATTTATGATTGATATTTTTTTTCTGTCAGACTTCTTTATATTTGGTTCCTCTGGATTAAGGAATTTTCTTAAAATTTTAATAATATTTCACCCACTCATTCTGTAATAAATTAAGCCAATATTGAATTGTTGTATTCGATTACAATTTTAAATCTAAAAAAAAAAATTAAAAACAAAAAATAAAAAAATTTTGGGTGAAAAAAGAAAGAGAAAGAAAATATAACAACAAAAAAAAAAAAAAATTGATAGATAAAGTCAGGTGATGATAACGACCGGTATGATTTGATTGATTGCCTTCAATTTGATTTCTTTTGTGTATTGTCGTCGTTGAATACGCAAAAAGAAAAAGAGGAAAAATTCCAAACTTCAGAGAGAACAATAACAAAATGTTAAGGAGATGAAGAAATTCTCAATTCCCAAAAGATGAAACAGTGTTAGGAGAAAAAAAAAAAAATGAAACAGAGAGAAACAGTTTTTTTTTTTTTGTTAAATTTATTTTTAAAATTGAATAAGAAAATGATTATGATAGAAATGTATACCAGCTGGAAATTACAAAAACAACAAAAAGAGAAATTTAAAAAATAAGATTAGGAGAAAAATAAAAAAGAAAGAGAGGGAGAGGGAGAAGGAGAGGAAGAAGGAGAAAAAAATATTGAATTGTTATTTGACGGATTGGAAAAAAATAACAAAAAGAAATGAGAAAAGGGATAAAACTTGAGATCTAGAATGCATAATATTGTATTAAATTAATATTATATTCAAATTTTTGACATATAAGATTTAAAATTATGCTAAAATTTTTTTTAATATTTTTTTTAAATATTTTTTTTATTTTTATTTTGTTTATTTTATTTTATTTTTTTTAAAGGATGGTTTAAGTGTTCAGTTAAGGATTTTCAGCTTTTTTTAAGAATAATAAATTTGCGTTCAATCAAAGCTTATAAGTGGTTAAAAAAGACAGCAAGAAGGTGGTGAAATAAAGGTGGTGAAAAAAAAAAATATTGTTTAAATTTATAAGAAAAACTAATTTTAATATTGATATTTTATTTTTAATAATGGATGGGAAATTATTTAATGCCTTATTCCATTTATGTTTTTATCTTCTTTATAGAAATTGAAGAGGGGTAGACAAAATAATTTTGAAGGATTTTTTTTAATTTATTTTTTGAATTAAGTTTTTTTTTGTTTTTTTTAAGGAAGCGTGCATTGAATTTAAAGAAATATTCAATTGAAAATTCATTACATATATTATGTAAGAATTGATTGAATATGGAGATACATAGTTTATGCGAAAAAAAAATTTATAAGTGTTTATGAAACAATTCAAGGCTATGGTGGAAGATATTGAATGAAAATAATATATATTGTTATGCATTATATATGAGTTAATAAAAATGTATTAAATATTCAGAATTTTTTTTAAAAAAGTGCTGGAGGTGTTATTTAAAAGTGTAGGGACCGTTTCTTTATCAAAAATTTTTTTTTCAAAATTTTTAGAATTTCAATAAAGAGCCAATTATAATGAATACACATGATGTGATTCATCCTTAATAAATTGTAAATACTATGGTATTATACGATGATATGGGTTGTAGCTAAATTTGTTGAGTTTACCTAAGCTTTCTTAACACAAAGTACAAATTAATGCGTTTATAACGAACACCCCGAAGTACTGCTTTGGATAAAAAGAAAGCCTCAAAATAATGTTTGTTGAGTTCCGTTAACCAATTTCGGCCTAACAGCTTTTTATAGGTTTTTTCATTACTTTATTCTAAATTAGAAACGGCTTGAATGATTTTCTTCAAATTCAATTATAAAAGTGTTCCGTTTGAATGAAGTTGACAATATTAACAGATTTGGAATTCGTTAACGCATGTCGACTAGACGGTTGGTCAAAAAATATTTTGGATTCAAATTTGTCCAGTTTTGCAGTTTTGCGAATACTACTTTGCCTAAAAGAAAAGCCTCAAACTAATGTTTGTTGAACTTCGGAAACCCATTGAGGCCCAACAGCTTTTTATAGGTTTTTTCATTACTTTATTCTAAATTAGAAACATTTTGACCTATTTTCTTCACATTTTGTATACGTGTTCCGTTTTGAGAATGAAGTTAACTCTATTAACAAACTTGGGATTTGTTAACCCATATCGGCCCGACGTTTGTCCAAAATATATTTTGGAGCAAATTACGTCCAATTTTGGAAAGTAGTTAGTACTTCTTTGAATTACAGAAAGTTTAAAAAATTACTAGAATAATCTTAGAAAAGTTTTAAAAAAGTTGCTTTAATAGCAATAATAACTTTTAATAACTTTTTGCAGTAACATCAACTTAAATTAAACCTCCATGGAGAGGCGCAGCAACGCACAATAATTACATTATAATTAAAAATTTTCAATCTGATAATTTTTTGAAGATCAGAGAAATTATTAAATTCCAAAAAAGGTTTTGTGGATTGCAAGTGCATATGATTTTCGATATTTTTCATCAAGTCACGTAACTTTATTATAATTGGGCCTTAAGAAAAATCGAAAAAAATTTTCTAAGAAAAAAAAATTTTATAAAAATTAAATTAAAAAAAAAAAAATTGTTTTTATACTTAAAAACAATATTTTTATAAAAAAAAAAACAAGAAACAAATTTTCCACAATAAAAACCTTGATAAAAGTTTTAATATAAAATAAAAAAAAAAAACAAATTAAATATATTATGATCATTGTTACAGACTGATTAACCAGTCAATTCAAACGGAAAATTATTTTAAATTACATTCACTTGTTACTCATATCACTATGCAGCATCCTTGTCAGTGTTATTTAATCTTTGCAATCTAAACACTGAAGCACATCCTATAAAAGTTTGGGCTTTTGAGAGCCATTAGTAGCTGAAATTTAATGCTAATAATTTTATCTATATTATTGATGATCCAACTTAGATGAGAATTCATTGACAAGGATTAAATAGGCAAGGTCTATAATATAAGGTAAATATTAACAAAATATACTAATATATACTGGGGAGATGAAACATCGGCAGATTTAAAAAAACTTCACATCACCAATTAGAAGAGATCTGCGCAAAACCGAAAGGAGTGGAAGCAGGTATTAAGTAAGTAAGTAGTTCTTAAATGTACTCGTAGTGTGCGATTTTAAAACACCAAAATCACAACCCTATTTGAACCAAACTTTAGAACAGGACTTGTGATACAAATATACAGTTTCGGAGATAGGGATATGATAGGATTATTGAGAAACAAACATTTGTTTAACTTCAATCTATTAGAATTCTTATATATGTTAAAATGCTCTAATGTTAAAAGGAAGCTACTGAAATTTATATTCAAAATCTAACAATTTTTGTCTGGTAAACATTAATTTGTTGTTGTTGTTGTTGTTTTTTCATATCATAGTTATACATGTACACACATGTATATATTTTTATACATTTTTGGTTGTTGTAAAGATTTAAAAGACTTTTTTACACATAATGTCATAAAGGATTTTCTCATATAATGTCTATCTAAGCTTCAATCACTCAAAAGTCAATTTTTATGATTGAATTTAGCATATATTTAAAAAGAAGGAAAAAAAAGGAATATTTTGCATATTATCCTGATTTATTATTTCTTATTATTATTATTATTTTATTTTTTATTACTATTTTTGTTGTTAATGCTGTTGTGTTTATTATTTTTGTTATGTGAATTTTTGAATGTTGTATTGTTGTATTATGTTGCTTTTGTTATCAATACAATATAAATATTATATTGTTGGTAATGTGTATGATGTTAAAGAGAGTTTAACAACAAAAACAGAGCAACATTATTATAACAGAAGAAGAAGGAGAAGGAGAAGAAGTAACAAAAAACAGGCAATACAAGTAAATTTTGTTGGCTTAAAAAAAAAAAAACATATTTTGGTTTGTTTGTTTATTTGCTTCTTGATGAAAATTTTTCTCTGTGATGTTTCAAGGATTATTAGGATTTTGAAAAAAAAAAAAACAAAAGAAAAACAAACTGAGTTTTTCCTCAATTTTTTTTTTCTTTATATTTTTACTGAAAGTTAATTTCAATAGCAGCTACATAAGATTTAAAAGTATTTCAAAAAAACAATTTTTTTTGCTGTTGGCAAACTTGGTTTAAAAAAATCAAGTTATGAAAAAATCAAGGGATCTTATAAAATTACACTTCTGAAACTACACAATACTTTATACTGAGTTTTAGGTGAAAAATATTATTTATAAAAAAAAATTGATTATAATTTAATTATTTCATAAATTAATTATGAATTTTGAATGATAATGAAATTTATACAGTAATATTTCGATAATCCGAAACCCCTATAATCCCAATAATTCCCCAATAATTCGAATGACAGTTTACAAAGCACTTACTATTCTACAATCCGAATTGATTGCAGCTTGGAGATTCTATAATCTGAATTAGGCTCAAAATAGCAATATGTTTTATGTTTTCGTATGATTATTTTTAAAAAACATTTATTAACAGTTAGTTTTTTGTAGTATGCGTGTGTTGTGTTGAAGTTTTAATTTAAATTTATTATTGTTAGTTCACTTAAAACATTGTAAGTATCAGAATGTACAAAAGTAAAAACTATAAATTTTTGTTTGAAATGTGGTACAAAAAAGAGCTCACAGAACTTTAACTTTTAATGAGAAAGTTAGAATATTGGGAGCAACAAAACAAGGAGTTAGTGGAAAACAATATAACGCCGTGCGTTATGGTATTATAATGCTAATTTTTAATTTTAGAGAGGTTTTGGACCACAGCTATACTTGCTAGACTGAAAATCCACCAATCTAAATTTCACGTTCCGAATAGGGGTATGTAATCAATTATTCGGATTATCGAAATATTACTGTATTTAAAATAAAAGCCCAATGTAAACAAGAGAACTTGTTAACAAGTGTTGAAGTACAATGCTGGATCTTCAATATTGCCATTCAACCTTAATATACACAGATGTCTAAGTTACTGATTTTGAAAAATAACAAAATTTTAAGTTTTAAGTTCAAATAGCCAATAATTAAGGAAGACTCCGAATTTTTTTTTGTGATTAAACTTACACTTACTCTCAAAATATTGAGGTACTAGGCATTTAATTGTAATGTATACCAAAGTTTGGATTTTTTTGGGTCTTTTCTTAAAATTTTACATTTTCTTCAATTATAAGGAACCTCCCAAAATTAAGAAAATCCATTAACCCATGCTAATATATAAAGTTGGAGTTGCTTTAATTTCTGTATATTATTTCAAAAAACTTTGGAGATGAATTGAAGTTACAGGTGTTTATCAAAATTTCAATTCTCAACCTCTTATAGCTCCTAAACAGTGCTGACGATACAACAAATTTTCATAAAAATATCATACTAATTTCTAATGGTCTAAGATCTCCCAAAATTTCAAGTTTCTATCTTAAGCCGTTTAGAAAATATGAGGTGTCAAAAATTATGCCAAAATTGAACTTCATATAACGGTAAATTAAATTACTGTTTGACATCTCTATATAATTGTTTTTCATATATAAAGCTTATAAAAGCTGCTGTCCGTTACCGTTATCACATTGTTATCACAATGTACAACGGTAACGGTATCACAATGTGATAACGGTAACGGTTATCACATTGAAAATTCACCTTATACAACACTTGTTTTGACAATTTAAATATCGAACTTTTTCGGACTTTCGGGAGCTACAGATCTGTAACGTGTGAGGCTATAGAAAAAGTTCTTTCATAAAATAACTTTATTTGTAAAAAAGTTCGATATTTAAATTGTAAAATACGTACCGGTTATTAAAATGGTTTTATTTCAAACGGTGTAAAAGCTTTTTAAACATGTGGACGGATGGATGGACATAGTGTATTTATTTTAGGTAAATTTTTTCAAAATTTTTTTGAAAATTTACTAAAAATGAAAGGGAGGCATATTTTAATATTGTTGCATATTATACAAAACGCCATTTTTATTTTATGAACGTGTTCAAAAGAAAGTAAAATAAAAAAAAAAAACAATAATAAGAAAAAAGAATATTTTTATGAGCGATTGGATTGAAAGTATATAACTAAAGTATTATGGGTTTGGTTAAGGGTGTTAAAGGGTATATTTGTACCCTTATAGCTTAAAAATAAAAAATATTTGTTTTATATATTTTTAATACATCACATATCAAATGTAATAAAAGCTGTCATAAAAAAATATAAAAAAGAAAAATTTTGTTTTATAATTTTAAAGCTTTTATATATTTTATTTTTTTTAACATATTTGTGGGTGCTCTGCATATTTTTTTTTTTTTGATATAATGCTTATATGATGAACTCGGTCCAATTTAAGGATTAGTATACATTTTGTATATATAAATAAAATTTAATATTATATTGGTTATATTCTTGATTTAATAATAATAAAATTTTATACGTATGTGTATTTTATTTGATTTTAAAATCAATAAAAAAATGTTGATAATTTTTTTTTTGAATTCGAAATTTTTGGCAGCTTTTTACAGTTTTAATTTGATTTAAAAAAAATGGATATGATGTAGGCATTTAAAATATAAGTTTTTGGATATGGGAATTGTGAATTTTTTTTTTAAATTAAATATTTAATTGAAGTATGTATTTAAATTCAGTATAAAATATTAAGTCAGTAGTATAAGTATTAAGTTTTGAATTAAATGACACTAGCTTTTTTAATCTTAAACCATCATAACTTTAATGTTCAACTTAATGGTAAAATAAGTAAATTAAATTAAGAATCGAAAGTAGGCTTCCTGTATTGTACTTTTTTTTAAGTTATATAAACAAATGTAAATATATATATAATTATATAAGTATATGCTTTCACATCTATACTAGGGTAAGATTGTTTGGGAAATTATTAAATAGGTTTGTGAATTTCAAGATGAGGCTTTTATTAAAACATTGATGGTACAGGTCCCAGAATCAAAAAGATCACCGAATCAAAAATCCTTTGTATAATAGTCCTTGATTTATTTACAGAGCCATAACTTTTAAATAATAACTCTTAGTAGTAAGTCACAACTTCCATTAAAACAAATGATGTATTAAAAATGGTGAAAAATTAAATGGCGGTGCGTCTAAAGTCTCGAATTTCGAAGTTCTTTATTCATTTATGACGTATTTAACGAGCTTAAAGTTGTCTATAAATAATAAATTTGACAAGGAATGCAAAAGTCATCTAAAAAATAAAACAAAAGGGTTCATTATATTTTGAATATTATGATTAAGTTATAGGTATAGCAATTTTACACGAATTGAAGTCAAAAATTAAAGGAAAATATATATAGAGTCTAATGTTACTATACTATAATATAATATTATTATATTTTATTATTCTAAACTTCTTTTAAAGTTTCTAGACTTAATAATAGGTATAAGTAGAATAATTTATGTAAAAAAATTAGTTTTAATGTACTAATCTATGGGAAAATTCTAAATAAGGAAGTATATTAAAGTTGGTACATAATATTTATTTAATTTATTTTCCCTTTCAATACATTAAGTATTTTTATATTTATTATTGCGATATTTTGTATCAGAATACCAGGGGATTATTGACTTCCCAAATTTTGAACATTTGATCTAATTTTAATTTGAATATAATAATATATAAGAAGTTAATTAAATCAAGTTTTAATAAAATTCTAAAAAACAAACTAATACTATAAGATATCAAGAAAAATCAGAAAAATAGTATTAAAAAAAGTATTAATTATTTATTTTAAACTAAACTTTCAAAGAAAATTTTTGTTTATTAAAACTTAAGTTTTTTTTTAAAATTAAACAATATAAACTATGTTAACTAAAAGTGGAATAAACTAAAAGTGAGATAAACTAAAAGTGGGATTTTATCTTTTCATATACCATATTGGCTACACATATCTTTACTAAACCTTATCGTGGATAGTTTATCCACAATTCCCTTGGACCATATATGGTTAATAAAGATGGTTTTTAATACTGAAGGTAATAAGAGATTTAATAAATTCACTATTGTATATATACTTCCGTAAATATTCAGGTTTATAATAATTGTATTTACATAATTAAATGCATAATTGATTACATGATAGTTTAATTAACAAGTTTTATAATAAAACATTTCAAAAACTTTATATAAAACTTTTATTTTTCCATAAATTTTTCAATACAAGTACTCGCTATATTAAATATACTATAATTACATTACATAAAATTAATAAAAATCATTTTCATTCATGTTAATAATTAATTGATTATTAAATATCAATTAAGGTTACCAACTTATTACTTGAATTTCAAAAAAAAAAAAACGGTGTATTTGAACTGTAATTATACTAAAACTAAAAGTTTTGATATTATTTTGTATAAAGTTTTATACTGAAAACTTTAATAAAATTTTATAAATTTTATAACCCATTTTTATCCAATAAAATATATCTTAACAGGTAAACTAATATTAACATATATATATATATATATATATATGTGCAAGGTAATATGTGCATAGGTGTAGAAAAATTTTAATAAAATGTTGTTTAAGAGAGAAAAAAACTAAAAAGAAACTTTTTTAAATCTTATTTTACACTGGATTACAACTGTTCGCGAAAACAATTTTTTAAAATAACTAACTCCCATTATCATCATTTTACAAAAAAAAAAAAAACTTTTTTAGTTTTAAAGTATGAAAAAAAAAGAAATAAATAACTGACATATTTAAAGTGAAACTGTATAATAAAATAGTATTATGTAATATAGCTGATACTAACAGTTGCAATATATTATGTACTCCATATTGTTTTTATTTTAAATGCACATATATATGTTATCTACTTAGGAAAATTCAGTTAAATTACAAATGAAAACTAATATTTTGTTTATATAACAGTAAAACTTTATTATATATTCAAAATATCATTATATAAGTGTTTAAAGGAAATGTTTTATATGAGCGCCTTTAAGTATGCAATATATGTAATATTGTTTTAGATAGCTTGTATGTAATTCTTCATTAATATTCGAATAAATAAATAAATAATTCTTCATTTTGTTAATAGATAGTAGAAAGTAGTTCTACTTATAATGTACTGTGCCTTATAATACTGTGGGAATATAGTAATTTTTTCTAACTTCATAGTTTAATTTATAATTATAATTATCATGAATATGACTTATTTTCTTATTCTATTATCAACATTAATTAATCTCCTTTTTTCAATTTTAAACTCCTTCTTCTGTAATTTTTTTTTACAAGAGGAATGCATTATTTTTAACGAATTGGTTCATAGTTTCATAGTATTCACTACTTACCAAGTTAAGTTAGGAGCATACAAAATTACTTTTTTGAAATTAATTGTATATTTAAATTTTAATGCTAAGACAGACAGATAGCCTTTAAAAACGTAAAATAACACCAAAATTTTGACAAAACTTAAAGCAAGGAATTAAATTTAGTTTTATATTTTATGTAAACTCTCGTTTGTGTATGTGTGTTTGGGAATTTTTATAAGCGCATTAAATAGCATACATTTTGTAACTTCAATTTACAGCTTATGATTCATAAAACACCTTTAGATTTAATATTTACATATTTTTCAGTGTACCTACTAGCTATACACGTATGTATGAATTATGAAATTCTTATTTTTGTACATTTGTATTGTGAATTTTAATCCAGAAAAGTTTTTTTTTAGAATTTCAGGGTGAAAAATTAAAAAAAAAACAAATAAAACTATTTCCTTATACTTTTAAATCAATTTCCGATACCTATTATATTTGATTTTAATCGTAATTCATTTCCTTGATTAAAGACTTTGTAAAACTAAAATTGTTTTCGAATTGAAAGTGTTGATTTATTGACTTTTGTGAAATTAAATTAATAACTTTTGCAGCTTACAGTTTGAGGTATATTAGAATTGTCTCCAGTTAATCGCTCAAAGATGCTGTAATAGAACTTGCGAATCTTTATTTTTTTTTAAACTTATGGAAACGCTTAAATATTTTAAAATATCCAATATATCCGAAAGCATCTTAGAACAGTGCATCAGTTCCCAATATATGTTTATCGACTCTTATCTGTAATTTTATTTCATCTGTAATACAAATGTTAGGTTAAAATTATGTTTTGTAAATAAGTCCTTATTTCTTTTGCTCGCTGAAGTATGTATGGGTTTTAAGCCCCTGAAATTCGTTATATTCACCCTGTATTCGTGAACAAATCAGATTTGGGGATAATCCGAGCAATTTAAGTACTATAGAACTCTTTTATATAGCATACCATTCGACAGATTACGGGAAGTTTGAACCTATTACGCGAATGCTAAGAGAGACGAACGCACTGTCTGAGCTTTTTGATATTGATGTTAACAAACTAGCACTAAAAGCCAGACTGTACGCGAGCATGAACGTTAATAGTGCTTTGGGCACAAATTAATAAATTAAATTAAAAACCGTAGTCTAAAATCTAAAAGTTATTTTCCTTTACTAGTGTAAAATGTAGTTTTATTACTTTACACATTTAATTTAATAATTTAAAATTGTTAATGAAATTTTTAATTTAACTAACAGTCTTATTTTAACTTAACGTTTTTATTTTAATTAACATTTTTTTTTCTTATTTACTAACCTACTAACACCTGCAAATGATGACTTAATTAGTTAGTGATAGTTTTCTAAATGAACATAAAATTGAAGCTTGTATTAAACTAAAAATGTGTGATAAAAATATTCAAATACTTGTATCACACATTCTCAATTATAAAAATATTATAATAATTGAATTTTTAGCTTTAAAATAAATTGAAATAATTTATTTCATTATGATACAATATAATAATTGAAAAAAAAAATATTAGAAATATTAATAAATTAAATACGAATCATACACCGGAAATTAAATCACAAGTTTACAAAAAATTTTTAATCGCAATTTTTATTTCATTTTACTTCGTAATAAAAATTCTATTATGAACACGAACTGAGTAATGTTGTATGAATTATACTCTGATCAGTGCTGTCACTAAAACAAATATTAATGAGTATATTCTACTACACTTGTGAGGGAGAAAAGATTTTTTGATTAAATTTCATTTTTATAAAATCAATTTGTGTTGAATAATGAATTAAAAATGATTAATGTCGCAGGTTTCTTGAAATTTTCAAAAGGCTTTTTGATAACTTAGTGCAAACAAATTGAAAATTTTTAAATTTCTGGTATTAATGAAAGTGTTAGAAAAGGTCTTTAAAACAACTTTTATGATAAACAGTACCCCAGTATACAGTAGTATACTTGTAGGTCGTCAATTAACGAGTACTAGAATCTGTAAATTTAAAAGCTTTAGAAGAGAGATAATAGGAATATTTCAATGTAGTGGAAGACTTTGATTAAAGTTAGTACAATTATTTAAGGATATAGTGTGACTCGACCAAGAACTGTAGAGATACAATGCACAATATTAATTTAGAATTTACTCTGTATTTTAACAACAACAACAACAAAAACAACAACAACAACAATTATAATAAACAATAAATATTTTAGCTTTTAGAAGAGCAGAGTTCCTTTATTTATAATGAAAAGTTAGCACTGATCCTGACCCATAATTTGAAAACAAAAAATAAAAAGGATAATACAGGATTAAAATGTATTATTTCCACAAATACCCATATTAAATAAATTTTTTTATATTAAAATAAATATATATATATGCAAATAACGGTATCTTTTCATGTTTGACTTTGTTCCAGATTTTATATGAATTTTTTTCCAAAAAAATAAAAAATTCTTTTTGAATTGTTGCATGTTAATTTTAATTTTAATAACCAATTTTTTTTTTTATTTTTTTTTTTGTAAATATACCGGAGAGTAAAAGGCTCCTGTTAAGAAAGTCACATGCAAACTTAAAATTTTTACATGCATTTTTTCATAAATTCAACATTAGTTGAATTTCATTTCCTGTGTGAATATTTTAAATAAAAAAAATTTTCACGAATTTCAACAGGATTACAAAAAAAAAAAAAAATTTAATAATAATAAAATATGGTATTGATAAATAGTTAATTTAATAACAGTATTGGCGCTCTTCTAAGAATTGCCTCTGTATTTAATAAGAATTAAAAAGTTTACATAAAAAAATCTCTTTAGGTGTTATTGCAAAATTCCACCTAAGTTAACTTACATGTTAAGTTACATAGATTGGCTTAACCCCATAAACTCAATAAATTGAGGTTGGTCAAGTTTCAATCAGCTGAATGTGTGAAATTATGTGTATAGCTCAAAATATGAGCTAGCTTAATTTTTCAGCTGAATTTTGAGCTGAGCTAAGTGTATGAGTTAGATTTTTATCAACCCTGAATCTCAAATTCTAAAAGAGTCAAGGTTTCTACAATATAGAAAGCCGTATTTTGTCTTAAACTACAAGACCTCTTCCAAAAGGGGATAAAATATATTTGCCAACAAACGATATTGACCGTGATTGGGTCCGCTAATTTTAACTTCTTTCATATGTGAACTTAAGTTTAATAATCTAAGTAATCTAAGTTTTAAATAAATGTTGTGCATACGCATTTTTTTTAGAAAATTTATCAAGAATCATACTAAGATAACAGTTTTCAAGTGCGTAAACGGGCGAGGTGACAAAAGTGCCATTACTTATCATTAATTTTTTAAGTTTTATATGTCTTTTAGCTCACTATTCGTCAGTTATAATTTTCCGGACACTTTTGGCATATTTTTAGGGTGATATCTTTCCAGAAAACAAAAGTCAAAAATCTCGAGGGTACTTGGCATTCATTTTAAATTGGTAGTAGAATTTTTGCCGGATCATCGTGATTTGTTCCAAGTTGATTTTTAATTAATTTTTTTAATACATGAATAAGTCCCGAGTGACTTGTAATTTCCAAACTACTACTGTTTCATCCCGATGGCTATCAATAATGAGATTGGCTAAATTTATATTCGGATTTTTTAATTCTATTATTTGGGAATCTTATATTATAAACTTTGATATAATTTAATAAACCAGCTCCGGAAAAGGAATACAGTCTCCTATTTTTATAACATGAATATTATACATATATAGACTTACATTATATATATATGAAAAATAAACACATATAAATATTCTCATGAAATATATTAAAAAAATTCGTAGAAATTCGTAGAAATTCATAAAATAAATATTTAAATATGAAAAATTCTCAAAAATTAATAAAACTTAAATTTTTTAGTTTACAATTTACGAAAAAATATTTAAGGATTTTATTTTTCAATTTCGAAGGATAATACTTTTTTTTTTGTTTTTTTTTATTATACGTGAGTGTTAACATATTTGAAAGGATTTTTTAAATATTTTTTCTATTTTTGCTGTTGTGATAGTGTTGGAAAAAAATCTTACCACTGTTGTAAAACTGTTGCTCAGGTTTTTTGTTTTGGAATTTTCATATAAAAGACAGGTAAAAAATTGTAGAAAAATTGATTTAAAAACTATTTCTGAATTTCTGATATTTGTATTTGGAAATGGATAATATTTTTTTTTTTGTAACCTGAATTTATCAGATAAAGTTCTTTATTTGATTTTCAAGGTATTGACCGGATTGAAGATGAAGTTAATTTTGATTTTTAAAATTTTGAAAAATGGAAATAAATCTTTGTACATTTATGAATTTAATATGTTATTTTGTTGAACATTAGGATGGCAAACTAATTGGTACTAAATCATATTTTGATATTAATGTTGGACTTAACTTAGATTAGATTTAAAATGTGAATGTGAAAAAATTTTTTACTTACAAGAAAAGAATAAGACTTCCACATAAGCGTTACAGTATTCTGTTTAGGTACTGGGTTACTTTGTTACTCTATGATATTCATTCTTTCCATATTATTTCAGGGTTTATAAGTTTCTCGGGCTTCCTATGTGAGCTCTCTATTGGAATTGGAATAAGATTATATTCTTTATTCAGTTATATTTGCTCTCTCCTTTTTGAACTGCTTTAAAAAGAGAGCTAAGTTCTTTGTTTAAAATATGTCGAGGCCAAAGCTTGTAGGATATGCCAGTAAGTGGAAACAGAATAAAATCAGTAAAAATCGAAAAAACCAATCTCTTGGACAAATTCTTCACCAAGACAAAACAAAGATTTAAAATTTTATTTAATGGGGATTTCGCCTTTTGGGATTTTGGTTTTTAAGGATTCTCGTTTAGGAGATTTTGATTTTGGGGATTTAGTTTTGATGATTTTGTCTTGGGTATTTTGTTTAACGGTATTTTATCCCGGAGATTTCATGTCCAACCCGCAGTCTCATCTCCCTATAAGTTTAATACTTTAAATTGAGTGTCCTCAGATAGCTGTGGGCAAAGTTTCAACTGTCCAAAGTTGATTAAATGTTAGATCGGCTTATTTCAATCTGTTTTCTGCTCTTTTATCTATTCTTCAACCTAATATGACCTTTTTTGTGTTCTACATTCAGTGTTTACTTTTTATTGCAATCATTTCGAATGAATTTTCTTCTGAATAATTTTTAAGTTAAAATTTTTGTATATCTCGACTCTTTGAGCTTAAGGTTCATCCACTTCAATACAGGTTCATCCACTTTTGCACCCTACAGTTTTGAAAGTATTAAAATCAGTTCATAATGTGTAATTTTTTGAATTTTTATTTTAATTAACATTTCAGTTGTAAATAAAATAATTCAGTTGTAATATAAAATAATTTTCTATGCATAGGATAACTCTTACAGTAGTTATTTAGCAGTAGTTATATTTGAAAAATCAAATACAATCTAAGCATAATTAATTTTTAAGTAAAATTTTTCTTACATAATAATGTTTAACTAATATGGAACAGATCTATTGGAAACTATATTAAAAACAATTTTTTCTGGAACTTTTGAATAATTCATAATTATTATGAAATTTTTAAAAAGTATCCCATTGTTAACCATATGGTAATTTTCCCACATTTCATAAAAAAAATAGTTTATTATTATTTATGCTTGTTATAGAACTTTTTTTTTTTGCAATTTTCCAATCAAATTGAGTTTGTTTTATATGGGGTTAAGAGGTTAATAATTTTCAAAGTTATTTTGCAATTATTTTATTTAAAAAGTTTCAAAATGAAATTTTTAAATAATAAAAGTCAAATGAACTGTGAAAATAATTAATTGCTTCAATCATAAAAATTAGAACTGTTTTGAAATGAACTGAATTAGATAAGGACGTACCTATGTTAGTTAATTTTACTATTACTATTATGAATCGCTTCAAATCAGTTCAAAATCCCGAACAGTTAAAGTTAAAATCTTAAAACGTAAGTCTCTTAAGAATGAAGTGATAAGATATCAAAACAAATTCTTGCTTCATACCTTTGTTTAAAAAGTCGCAATTGAATACCATTTAATATTTTCCTTAAAAGGGATCTGTTCTCGTCCTTAGTTTTTGCAATTGTAAGGGATGCAAAAATAGTCAGAGTTCTAGAATAGAGTTTATATTGCATGCACGGCATTAAAACTTATGTAGGCATGAAAGAAGGCTCTGAAAAATATGAATCCCGGAGTGCAATTTCCCTTACAATTAAATCTTCGGATTCTTAAAATACCGCGGAGCTTATTTCCAAAATGTCTAAAGTTAAATTGATCAAATAACCCGGGTCTTGTTTTTAAAATTTTGCAGTGTTGTTACATATGAGGAATAAGACTCTGCGGTACCCAAACTCTATTCGAAGTACCTTTATATGATTATTCTGTTTCTGTATTTATTATGTGAAGAACGATTTTTACTATCCAGAAGAACGATTCTGGAATACCTTCACTTAAAATGATGAAAATATTGGAAAATGTTATAGAAGTATAAATTTATTCATAATACCCATATTATAAGATTTTTAATAATTAAAAAATAATTTTATCAAATTTAACCTAGTTGACATTTAAGTTTCTAAAGTTACCTATTCCAACTAATTTCAAATAACTTTAACTTTGAACTTTATGCATAAAATCAAAAGTATCTATGGATATTAAAAAAATTCTTTTCAATTATATCTCAAGTTTTACAAATTTGCTCAAATATGAATTGTTCACATTCAATTGGGTGATTTAAAAAATAAAATTGAATTTTTTTTTAAAATTATGAAGAAAAACACATTTTAATTTTAAAATAATCCAAAATTAACATTTACCAATTTTAGTATATTGTAATAAATTTAAATACAATATACTAATACTAGACTGCATCTAATAGATAAAATAGTTTCATACCATATCCAATCGGCGATATGACAAAAACCCCGGAGTCAAAAGTCTTGCAGCCGATATGACAATATATTTAGAAGTCCTTCGGGGATTTAAGTCTCCGAGAGATTATACCCCGAATTAGTGAGCTATAATTTCCCCGCGGACTTTAAACTTCTTACACTGAGATATTTAAAATTCAATTTTAGATTACGTATATATCACAAATCGAGAATTTCCCTTTTTTTCAAAACTCAAATTTTATAATTAACTTAAAAATCGCTCCTAGTATAAAATTTCGCATAGACGCATTCATAAAATATCGAACTTTTTCCACAACTGTAAGACAAAATTTTAATACATTCTTTCAAATATAGAATATTGTAAAGTCAAATAGAAGGGTATTAATCATTAATTGGAGCTATTATTACATTATTACTCAAGGACTTTTCTCTTATAGTTTGAATCATTAATCCTAAGAGGACTTTTGATTCTGGGACTTCGATTATATCGTCTATCCAATCTATAATAGTTTTTCACAATTTGAATTCTAATTAAAAAAACAAAAAAATTAAATCGTCTGTTCTTTATTTGAATAAAACTCAATTTTATTTGAAATTTACAAAAAACAAAGAACACGTGGGCAACAAAATACAAATAGTTTTCTTTTGTTGTAGTTTTGTTTTGTTATTTTTTTGCTCCTGAATCCTTTGGATTAAAAGAACAATAATTAACATAAAGTACAAAAAAAAAAAGGGACACACAATTTTCCAAATGAAAATTAATTCTATGACCTATAGGACATCTTTTTCTAATGATAGAAAAAATAACAAATAAATGAATAAATTTTCTTCAAAAAGGATATGAATATCCTTTTTATTTTCTTTCAAGGTAATGGTCTGTTTTTTTTTTTTTTTGAGTTTCTTTCTAATTTAATTTTATTTGTTGGTTATCCACTATGTGTGTGTGTATACTTTGTGTAATTCATTGAATCCCAATTCATTTATCATTTTGTAACAAGTTAATAGGAATTTTTTTTTTAAATAGAATTTAGTTCTGAATAGAAGTTATTTTTTGTTTTTGTATAAAGATTTAATACATGATAACACATTAAATATGTATGTATGTAAAATGGTAAACATAAATATATTTCAAAAATAAATTTAAAAGTTAGTTTACGAAAAAATTCCTTAAATATTTATATAGTTTCATATAATATTAAATTTCAGTAAAAAAGGAAACTACTTTTAAGTTTTATTTATTTAAGTTAAAGGGTTACAACACATATACAATACACACATATAACACAGATAAATTTACAGTGGTATAATATAATTATGAGGAAATAAGGAAATGAATCCTTTTTACAATATGCTTAAAATAAAATAAAAACAAAAAACAAAAATTGGAAATTAATATAATTATTTATCCATTATAAGATATCTGTTTCCTCAGTTGTATATATCCCGCCTCCAACAACTTCTTATCTGCACCCACACTAACTTTTGAGATCCCACATCTTTGAATGGTTTGTTGTTTTTTATAACTATTTTTATTCGTAAGCATTTGATACAATTTTAGGATACCGTGAACATTATTTGATCTTATTTTTATGCTGGTTCTGGATAAGAGTAACAATATTTTAAAACTTTAATGAGTAGTTACAATGAATAGTAAGCAGCCTTTGGATTGGATTGGTGGGCGATTTAATAAAAATTATTTATTATTTGTAAAATAGTAGTTGACAAAAGAAGATAATCTCATTTTTAAAATAAATACTTTTTGTGTGTAAGTTAATTATGACTCAAGTTGTAAATTCTCAAATTTATAATTTTTGAGACTCAAATTTTGACTCAACACAAGTTTGAAGCGTTCGTATTTTGAGTGATACAATGCGTTCACAAGCAGAGCGGACTCCATTGTCTCCGCGCTTCTGCGTGCAAGATCTGTACAATTACAGGTTGCATGGGTTCAAACTGAAGCGGACTTAAATATTGAGAGATCTCAAAGTTGAGCGAGCTTAAATTTTGAGTGATTCTAAAGTTGGCTGGATTCAAATTTTGAGTTAAGCGTGAGTTGATTTGGCTAAAAAAACGCATGGAATATGGACATAACCTTATTTTTCGATTTCATTTACACACCCTAAACTGAAAATTTGAGTTCGGTCAACCTATCAGCGCATTATTTTCCTCACATTGTGAAAAGACTCAAATTTTGAAATGATTATAATTTATTTTTGCATTTGAATTAGCTCATTTAAAACTCTTATTTACTTCATTTTATAAGACCAGTTGATTTAAAAATAGACAAATTGCATTTGAAAAAAGGACCAATAAATTTATGTTAAGAGTGCCTATGGAGACGGCAATATCATATCGGGTGCTTAAGAATTTGTAATTCGATTTGTTTACTCCTGTTCCTTCGACTCATATAATAAATAACTCAGACGTTTTTATTCAAACTATTAAAAAGTTTAACTATTGTAAAGTGTAGTTTGTTAATTGCTTACCACTGCATTATTATATAATTTTATAAATTAAATTTCTAAAACAATTTTTTTTTTGAATTAGTTTGTGGGAAGTTTAAGGATAGTTTTATAATTAAACTTGATTGTATTGGTTTGCTTATTCTATTTTTGCATACTATGAAATATTATTTTATATTTGACCTTTGAAAAGGTAGATAACCTCCAAAAATTTATCATACTTTTAAATTTAAAGAATTTTTTAAATAGACTATAGTTTCACAATATAAAACTAATTCAGATTATTTTATCTATAGATACTACAAATTTTAGTGCGTACTTTTAAACGTTTGAGAAGCATAGGGGATGATACTATGCTGTTTTACATGAATTTGGTCCTTTTTCAAATGAAATTTGCTATTTTCAAATTGAATTGGTCTTGTTTAATATTGATGTTGTCCTTTTTTTAGAAACGCCTCCGTATCTTGAGACCGAAAAGTTGAATTGACATGATTTAGAATCTCGTCCCCACAAAAAGATCAAATTAGTTTAAAAATAGACAAATTTCATTTGAAAAGGAATCAACTTTAAGTAAAAAATAAGGATACATAATATGTTGATTTTATGAGGCCCCCTCCATATTTAATGGATTGATACACAAGAACGAGTAGAACTAAATAGTTCTAAAAATATTATAACATTTATATTTATTTAATATATTTTGATATTTTAAATAATTTAATTTATATTTGATTTAAAGAAAAAAAAATTTTTTCTGAACTACAATTTAAAAATTCTTAGAATTTCTTAACTTAATATTTACCCTATATTAGAAACAATCATGCTACACGCTACAAATTCTAATCATAATTAAATATTTTGTTTTAAATTGTTACATTCTTAGAAAAATCAAAACTTGTGGAAACTCGTGACATATAAAAATAAAAATTCCAAAATTAATTTGTTTATAATTTTGCCTTGTCAGACCTTTAACAAAATGCTAATTTATTTTAAATTTTAGTATTTAATTAAATATATAATGATAGAGTTTAAAGTTAGTTGTATATTTTAGTTTAGAATAAAAAGTTTCTTAAAATACTTAAACTATTTAAAAATACATAATATTGGTATATAATGTACATAACTACTTTACAATATGAAAATATAAATATATATAAATTTATTTACTATATTTTGATAGATTAAAATATGATGTGTTAGTAATAGAATAGAATAGAATTAGTGCTATAAGATTAATATGCGGAGATATTGAAGGGAGTTTTTAAATTAATGAACCCACTTAACGTATCAAATTTATCGTTTTTGAAGATGACTGGCCATACTTAAAATTCTAACACCCCACATAAATTTAGAAAAATCTCTATAAACTTTCTTCGAGATTGCTGTCTACGATTAATTATTTTGTTTTATTAATATCCTTGACCTATAAATCTAGATTCTGGCGATTTTTCAATTCTCTATCAAAGGATTTCGGATTGATTTTATGACCAAAGCATTTGTATATTGTAAACATGTATTTTGTTTTAGTTGTAATGTTCGTAATCTGTTCCTGGTCTACGAATTTTAATAAGATTATCTTTTAAAACTTTCATCTCTTCTCTCTTCACCCTTAGGCTTGGATTAATGTTGTATCATGCGGGAACCTTATCTGTTAGGATTAGTATACTTAGAGTGTATATTAATCATAATACGACGAAATTGTTAAAATATAATTATCAGCTTCTAAAAAGGATTTCCGAACTTTTAAAATAAAATTCACGAATTAAAAGAAAAAATTTTTTTTATTCATTCTTACAACTCACAGGCGATATTTATAAAATTTTCTATAAGTTGTAATTTAAAAAATTTCTATAAGACATGAAATAATCAAAGTTAAAAAAGAAGTTTGTCTAGCTAATGTAGTATTACAAGCCTATTGAATAGTCCGATAGTATTACTCCTGACAACTTTAATTATTTAAATTAAAAAAATATGTTGAATTGACCCAATTAGAACTTAAACATTTAGCTCGCAGTTGTCTAAATTATAAAAACATTTTTAATAATTAAAAAATTTATAACTTTATAAAAATTTGGATTCTAACCAACAGGATTTGTCAATTGTCATAAATTGTTAAGTAGAACAAGTAGATAATTACAAAATCTTTTTCATTCAAAAAACATTCAAAATTTCATATTCTGATTTATTTTAAATGCTTTGTCCCACATAATTTTTGCAAAAAACTAACAAATTACATTTGATAAAAAGTGGAAAAATAAATGTTAATTTAATTAAAAAAATTTCCTGAGGATTTCTCTTTTAATTAATATGGAACACAGCACGTCCTTGAAATTATATTGTCCTGTTATAAGTGCAATAGTTTTTTAAAATTCAAAAATTATCTTACACTACATTATGTCCTTCTTAATTCGTAGATAAAAAAAATTTTTTTAAAAAAATACATCTTATAAAATTATATTATTAAAGAAACTGAGATGCATTTCGTGACAAAATTTACAGTTAGGGACATAAAATTTTAAAAATAAAAAAAAAAATTGCTTATTACTTACTGTATTGGTTATTTTACTTATTTAGTACTTAAAATTGCAGGATTGGTTAAAAATGGATCTTTATATCCTTGAACATGGGATATACACCTTTTTTACTTTAACTGAAAACTTTTTTATTTTAAATGAACAATTTTTATTTAAACAAGGAAATTTTTACTTGAAATAAAGAATTTTTACTTTAAGTGAAGATATTTTTATTTCAATTTAATCATTTTTATTTACAAAAAGTTTTTCACTTTAACTGAACATTTTTTTATTTTAAGTGAACATGTTTTATTTTAAATATTTTTACTTGAACTGAAGTAATTTTACTTTAACTGAATCCATTTTAAGTTTAATAATTTTTTTTGGCTTCGCAGTAGATAATCGGAGTCTTATATTTTGGTTTCGAACCAAGTTAGACATTAAATGGTTTTACTTCCGACTAGTTTTAGTTTAATATTCACTTTAAAAAATTTTATACCTTAATTTCTCCTACACAAGTCATTCTTGAAACTTATGTTTTAATATATTTTTATTCAATTATCATTTCGCTCTTGAATTTATTATGTGAAAATAAATTAAATCTATAGAAATTCTAGTTCTTCACTTAAAGTAAAAATTTCTTCACTTAATAAACAAAATTGCCACTTATATTAAGTGAATAACTTTTAGAAGAAATTTTTAAATGATTTTTGTATGAAAATAGTATGGAAAAGTTTATTATTAATATTAAAGTGAATCTAAATATATTTCCATAACTGTGTTAAAATATCTATTAAAGTTTTGAAAAACAAAAACTGAAAGAAAATTAAAAAAAAAAATTTAAAAGGAGAATTAAATTAAAGAAATTATTCAAAAAATTGTAACACAAAAAAAATTTTAATTAAATTTTAACTAATCCCCTTTAGGTATTTGTTTCTCACAGTCTTATCTTTTTAAATAATAAATTAAATTAAGTAGAAAATTAATTTAAATATTTAAATAATAATTTCTATTGTTACATGTATTTTGAAAATTTTATTTTATTTCTTTTTAAATTATAACGATAGTTTATTTTTAATTGTATGTGATATTTTTAAGTGATATTATTAAAGTGCCAAATATTTTTGTATAATTCTAAAAATCAAATTTAATGAGTTTCAAGAATTTAATTTTAAAATTTATTTTAATATATTGTAAATTGGACATCATGTAACTTTTACAATCCTTTTAATTGTTATAACTTTTTAGTAGGAAAGTTATTTAAATTATTAAACTACTGCATATAAATAAACGAGGCCACATTTTTATTTTATTGGGACAGGAATATTTTTTGGTATATAGCGAATCATTTAGTGGGTAAATTTAATTTGAAAATATATTGGAACTAATGAATACTTCTGACACATCATTTGAATGTTTTGTATTTCGACTTCTCTGATGAGCTCGGCAGTATTCTGTGGCTACAAGGTAAAAACATATAAACATATAAATTTCGAACAGTTCGAAAAGTATATTATCTTCCTAAACAAAGTAGTAATTTTTAAAACTTACAGATGGGTATCATAGTTTTTAGAGTACCGAACTCGGTCGAACAGTGTTCGAATCCCATGAGAAGTAAAAAAGGCTTTATCTGTTTTTCGATTCGATTCATCACAATTCCATTCACCATTGAGTTCAAATCAATAATAGCTTCCCAACGTTACTGGGTTCAAATCAATGATATTATTCATTATTAATAGTTCTATATTAATAATCGATATTGAATTAATAAAATATAAACAAATAATTAAATTGAATAATATAACTCACAGATATAAAATACCGTATAAATTTAATACCGTATATAAAAAATTTATTCTATTGAAATCTAAAACGTACAGTATGTTTTAAAGATTAGGATTAGTTCTAGGATTAAACAAAAGGACTATTTATCCTAATCCTTAATTAATTTTAGGGATTAATTAAGGATTTGAATTAAACACAAAAAGATCAAATTTAACAATAAGAATATGATATGTTCAGTACCCTCTCCTTATTCCAACAAATACCTTAGGCAAGAGCAGGCTTTGTAACTTAACAGTTGAATATTTTTATAATCATTTAATTAAAAAATTTTTATAATCATTTTAGAAACAAAATTTCAGCACTGAGGCTTTTAGTATATAGGAGTATTGAAGATCCTATTCAAAAGGGTTACCATCATGGCACAATTAAAATTAACATTTATTAACATTTTTTAAAAGTACCAAAATTAAAAATTTGGGTAAAAACCAAAAATTATTTTATTTTTTTGTTTTTATTAAAGTTATTATTAAAGCACTTATTTTACACTCCACTTTTTTTAATTCTATTCAGAATTATGTGATTTAGCGCCGAATTTTAAGTTTTAAAACACATACTACCATAATTATAATACAATAGCAAAACAAATTAAAAATTGTAATTTTATACACGTTTTTGGTTGTCAAAAATTTGTGGTTGTGTTGATTGAAATAATGCATATTTTGAATTAAAGTATAGTATTTGGTCCAGGTTGTCAATTTTGCAAGTTTTATAATACATTACTTAAATTGATTTGTTAAAGTAAGCAATAAATTAGTAAAATGTAAAAGATTTAAAGAAAAAGTACAAATTTTGATACTTTAGCGCCACTCTGCTATTTAGTATGGTTTTAGTCCAATAAAAACTTATCAGCTAAATTATTATTTGATTACTGATAAGTGGCTGGTGTAATAGATTTGTGATATCAATATATAGATTTTTCTATGAACAATTATTTGTAAATTTTATTTAATTTACATATTTTTGCTAAATTTTTGGTTTACACTTAAGATCTACAAATTTTTGCGCTAACTGTTCAACTGTTAGACTAATAAGGCTATCAATACCATAGATACACGTTGGAACAGGGGGTCATATTATATTCGTATTATTAGAATTGATCTTAATGAATTCCCCATAAAATTTAAACATGAGATAGTACGAGACCTTATAATATGCAGAAACGTTTTAGATTTTCAATAGATACAATTCTATTTTTTGTTTATATTGTAATATTTCGAATTTGAGTTATATGGTATTCTATATCTGTGAGTTATATTATTGAATTAAATTATTTGTTTATATTCTTATATTAATGTAAATTTTTATTAAAGATATGTAATTATTAATTATTGATTAACCCATTAAGTTAAACTCAATGGCGAATGGTAGCTGAGTCGGGTTGAAAACCATTGAAGTTTTTTAACTTTCACTGGGTTTCGTTACCAGGCCTTTCGCATGAAAGGTCGCCACTCTAACCATTATGCCACGCAGCCGTTAAATAAAATATAGAATTAATAAAATTTTGTTCGAAGAGATCGTATTTGAGATTTATTTTATTTATTTTTTTTATTTGAAGCAGGATTTGTACCCGGGACATTTTATTAAATACGTTACATATGATAAACTAAAATGAAAGTCATTATATATTTCATATTCATATTACTATATATGACAAGTATGACAAATATTAAAAAAATTTTTTTAAATGTACAAATATTACAGATGCCTTTTCCAATTTATTTAAAATTCAAAATTTTCATTAGATTTACGAATAATTTTTGAAAATATTATATTTTGATATTTATTTAAATTTTAAATGGTAATGTTTTGCAATAATGGTAATATGGTGTATTATTACTAATTTTGATTTTATATTATTCAACCAATAGCTGGCAAACACATTTGCTATATAATATTATTTGACTGTTTTTTCAAAATTTTATTTAAAAAATATTTTAGTGTTAAAATCACGTCAACCTCATATTTATTTTATATTAAATTACTTTTTAAAAATTTGCTATAGAATACTAAAAATAATATTTGTATTATTTGAAAGTTAATTATTATTTTCTATTAAAATTCGCCATATAAAATTTTGTGTTTCGTTATTTAAAAGGTTTTTAAAATGTGAAGCTCTTGAATAAGTAAATAATTCATTGTGATATTCAGTAGAATTATATTTTATTTTAAAAATTTTTTGTGAATTGGTCAGATTTTGAATGTCAAAAGCTTGTTTATTAAATAGAAATTTAGGTATTCATTTGAGAATATGTTTTTGGGGTTTTTTTTCTATGAATTTAATATTATTATAAATAATAAGTATATATGCTTATATATTAACTATTGCATTACAAATATTTTAAATTTCGATTAAGAAAATTAGGTTTAGTTTATTTATAGAATAATTTTAAAGTTTCAAGTAATTGCAGTAGGAAGTGACAGAATAAAATATAAAGCCTAGAACAAGAAGATCTAATAGCTCTAATAGGCCTTATTGAGAAGTAAAACGGAATATAATTCACGAAATATCGCGGTAGGTCTTATTTCTCATACAAAGGAGAATTAAAATTAATTGGTTTTATTTTCAAAAATGTTATATTATTCGAAACCCCAATTTGTAGGCTAAATCTGAATCTTTCAACAGGTTTCAAACAATTTTCTATATTCTAGTCAGCCCTTTGGCTTTCACAAACTACTCTTCGATACTCTCTTGGCTCTCATTTTTTTAGCCTTTCCCTTCATTACTCACTTTATTCTTTTTTGGAAGATCATTAATCACTCATATTTCTAAGGGTGCGTTTAGGTTGTAGCTGTGATAAGTGATAAGGGTATCGATACGAGTATAGCGTAGAAAATTTATATTGTTTATCGATGATCAAAGCGATGTTCCAATATAAACACCTCTATTTGAAGTATGCAAATAATTTTCTACGCTATTCTCTTATCGACGCTCTTATCACTAATCGCAGGTCCAACATAAATTTACTCAAAAAGTGATATCCCGAATAACATTTTAGTCTATTGTATACGAAAAAATGATAGATTATAGATGTACATTTGAGACATGGTTTTAAGGAAATCATCTGTAAATATAACTAGCTAAATGTACGAAAAATTGTGTTTTATATGCGATGTAGAAACTTCCAAATAGTTCATACTGGTAAGATTCAAAACAGTGACAGCTACAAACATTTTCACTTGGGTTTAAAAATGTTTAATATTAAGTTAAGTTCAAAGAAGCTTTCCTTTGAGTCCAACATTTTTAATTTTTCTTACTGTATTTGGGTTCTACTATAAAATCAGTAAATATCTATTTTCCAATACATTGATTCGAAAAATTTTTACAACAACATATATAATAATGATTATATAATGTTGTTTTTCTATATAACATGCATATGTACTCGTTTGTATTCGAATTTATGCAAAAAAGTGCAAGAAAGATGTATGTATATCTTCACATGTATTACGTATAGTTATTAGTGGTTCAATTGTCAAAACTAAATTTGAAGTGTCTGTAATTTCAAAGCATATATATTTAATTTCAAAACTTTATATTTGAGTACTGGTTTTGTTTTTTCCATTAATAAAATAATGTTAAAAAAAAAAATATCATTAGTATTCCAAATAATTACTTTAGTTTAAGGTCTCCCAGTCACGCTTTGGTTAATCACAAACTTACTTTGTTACTTTACAAATTTTTGCGATCAGTGGTTTTGTACATAAAATACTGAATAGGTAGTAGAGTAGAGCTGATATTGAATGCAAATTAGATGTGAATTAAAATTTTTCAAATAGTTTTTTATTTTTAATAATATATTAGCTTTTAAAGTTTTCTTCGCTAATTTAATAAAGAAAGCCTTGGTTGTATAGTGGGTACAGGTATTTCGCTTGGTAACCAAGAGGATGCGGGTTCGATTTTCATACAGGTCATAATTTGATTTATTTATTTATATTTAAACTTCTACCAGATACAATGTGTCAAGCGAGTGGGTTCCCATCTATCTAGGGATAAAAATTGCCCTTGGGGGTTCTAGCGCCTTTGGAAGTTTTCTACATCCCTTTAAGGAATTCTCATGTATATAAAATCGAATGCAGATAATAATTTCATAAATGAACAAAAAAAAATTTTCAGGCAAACCATTTAAACCTTAGTTTATTGAAAAATTGCTGTCTTTGTTTAAAATTTAAAATCATATTTAATTATTTTAAAATTTTAAATAATTGGGTTATTAGTTTTTAATTCTAAAAAACCATATTTTATTCTTATATAATATATAAAATATTCTTAAACAAATCAAAAGCGTATAACAAATTGCTAATCCTAATACCAATTTTTTTATTTGATTTTTTATGTTTTGGATTACTTAACGTCTCATTTGTTCAATTGCCTAATTTACAATAGCTAATTTGGATTAATCTTATAAGGTAGATCCAAATAACCATTCTTTTGTTTTTTTCTTATCTTGTATAATTTTTGGTTTATGAGTAAAATAATTTGTATGAATAAAAATGTTGTATCTGTCCATTTGTTCTTTTTTCGAATTTTTCAAGATTTGAATAGAAGTTATGTTGAGTTGGATAAAGGGACTATTACACGGAACTATTTCAATTACAGAGTATGGGTGTTACAGCCATTAGCACTTAGAGACAATGATAACAAAAAAAGGTTAATGTAGAATATGCCAAATAGAATTCAGGTTAAATAGGTATGTGTAGACCTCTGCCCGATAAAATTAATTAGTTTTTTGTTTAACCAGACTTTTGACTGCATTGTTTTACATTTGTTGAGTTCTTGTTTGAAATAGGCTTCTCCTATTGAACTCTTTGTAATAGTTCAGTGGTTGAGTTTCGTATTTGTAATAAGCCGAAAATAGGTGAAAATTGATTTATATATGGGAGAAATGTGAGTGAATTTAAGGATCAAATGAAAACATTAAACATTCTTAAGTAAATTGCATACTTTTAGGCTGGTATATTTTTATCAGCTACTCCCATATTAAAAATCCTACATTTATTGTACATGCAAATTAATAAAATAACTGTTAAATAAATTAATACAACGGTTTACTTTTTATATTTTTATAATATTTTAAAATATATATATTTTAAAATAATGAATATTTATTACCATTTTTTGTTGGATTTAAAATCTTTGTTTTAATCTGAGATTTTCATGAATGTTTTTCTTTCCACTAAAAATTAATGTTATGGCCGTCGCCATAAAAAATTTTTTTTTGCTCTCTTTCTAACATATGAAAACAGTTTTTATGATATTAAACATTTCAGACAAATAGAACTTGACATTTATACCTTTAATTTAGAAAAACCAACATCCATATTCTGTGTAGACCTCTGCCACCAAAAAACAGTTATATAACACATGACGTTAGATTTGTAGATGTGTGGTCTGAGGGGAATGAAGAAGCCTTAAAAGATGCTAAAAACTAAATAAATGGATGTTTTTTTTTCCTCATAAAAATAAAAACAACGTATTTAAAAAAAAAAAAAATCGTCCCGAAGGCGCACCATTTGTTTTTTTCCAGAGAAAAATTAATAAAAAAAAAAAAAAAACACTGACAGAACCAAAAAGGTAGGAAGGATGAATATAGTAAAACTTAACAGGCGCCTCCATTTGTTTTTTTTTTTTGGTTCTATTTTTTTCATGTCTGAAATAATATGAAAAAAAAAAAACATACAATTTAGTTTTTTTTTGGTGCCATGCGATAAGTCCATGTAAAGTAAGGGTTTTGTGGTGCAATTTGTCATTCAATGCATAAAATAACACATGACACCTCAAAATTTGAGAAATAATACCCCGGGGCGTTATTATTCTTTCAATTTAATATTCGAAGTAAAGTGCCCTAAATTTAGTTATTGAGAAAAAAAGCCTCCGCAGTATAGTTTCTCCACCATTTTAAAATTGAATTGAAATAGAAATAACACCCCTGAGTCGAATTTCTTATTCCTTTATATTTAAAAGGAAGAATTTTAGAATTGTATTCGACATCTGAGTATTCCACTTTTCCAGATTATTTATGTGCAGTTGAAATTCTGCATTAGATGAGATCCTAAAGTCGAATTCAAAATTGTGGAAAAGGGGAATATGTACCTTGTTTTTAAATTGAGATCCTTGAAATTTAAGCTTTATAAGAGAATTAATACTCCGGGGATTTATTTCTCAAGAATTAAAATCTTTTTATTTCGAAGAAACCGGAGATTAGATTGAAAGAGAAATAACAGCCCAAGGCTATATTTCTCGAATTCGAAGATTAAATCAAAAGATAAATAAGACCTCAATCTTTCTGGAGGTTTCATTTTTCAATTACCATAACACATAAAACCCCCATATCTTATTTCGCAAGGCCTTATTTAATGCCCTCTTTTTTTTTATATTTGTTCCTGATTCTGACTTGACTGGATAGAACAATTGTGGTTATAACCAAGCATTAAATCTGCTCATCCGTAATGACCATTTTGATGTTGTTGTTCTTATTTTTTCTTCAAGTTAAAAACTATTAAAAAAAAAAAACAAATATTGTATAGAAACAATAGAATTTTTTTTTCATTTTTTTCATCTTACCTGTTCTATTTTTCACCTGAACTTTCTATATTTTCTTTTCTACACTCTACCTGGTTTTTTTTATTACTTATAGTATAGTATAGTGTTTTTTTAATGCCATGTTATTTTTAACCATTTTGTAGACAAACAAAATGATCTTTTGTTGTTTTTTTTTTTGTTTTGGTTCCATTTAAAAGTAAAAATGGAACAAAATGTTTAAAATGAAAAGATTTTAATGAAAGCTTTTAAGGAATTCGACCCCTACGGCACCACAAAACAAAACAAGTTATAGGAACAAAATAGTCTTAAATAAAAATAGAAATAAGTCTAAAATGATGGATTAAGTTTTCTTTGTTAAAAAATATTGGAACAAATTAGAATCATTATAGTATAGGTTAAAGTTATTTGTGTTTATTAAATATAAGAAGATTAATAAGTTACAAATACATGAGTATTGTAAGGTACTTGCTAGTTTTCTATTATGTAAAAGTAAAGAAACAAGTAAAAGAAAAATAGGAAGAAGGTACAAATAATTTGTTAACATTCTACAGCGGAAAATTTCTTATAAAACTTTGTAACTGCTCTTGACCCCATAACAACTCAAATTTAATTTGATGGAATATTGCTAACTAAATATTAATTTCATATCTTAGATATGCATTTTAGGCACTAGGAGGCGTGCGGCAGTTACCCGAATTCTCACAAATAAAATTTCAGAAATTAATACTTTTTACAGAATTTTCAAGCACATTAAGGAATGGATGGATGAGAAACTGTCCATTGCACAAAATTCAAAAAATTATTTACTTGCATTGCCAACATGCTTGTTTGTTTTAACCATTGTTGGGAAGGTTTCGGAAATCGAATCCACGGTTAAATTTTTTTAATATCTGTCTTCTATAGTTTTTTAACAGTAGCCTAGAATATGGGTCTAGATAACTTCAACACTTTTTGAGTTCTAATTTACAACTTCATTATCTACTAAATTTATGGACGAACGGACATCGTCAAATCTAACAAATAAAAAATTGATTAAAAATGTCCCTTAGATTTTTAGAATTAGATGTGAAGTGTAAACAAATTCATAATTTTATTAAAGTATATTTGTACTCTAAAAGTTTCAAAGTGACATATTTAATTTATTTTTAAGTGATCTATCATAAGAGAATAATTTTTAAAAACTTTTTTTTTTTACAAGGGGCAGTGGGAAGCTTCGAAAGTTACCCGTTAGCAACTGTGCAGATGCTCCATTTATTTCTGTGCGACATAAATACGTATCAAATTTTGAGGTGGGTCGGGTGATACAAATGTACAGTTTGGTTTTGAGGATGAAGATATGGAAAGATTTCTTGATTTGGGTTTAGGATATTTAACATTGTTGGATTATGGGAGATGGAGAAAATGAAAGCACTTCGTTAAAAAATTCGAATATTTGATAAAATTCGAAAATTTTCTTTGCAAAGCTCCTCAAACAAGCCAGAGGATATATTTCAGAGAAAATCCGAGGTTATATTTAGTAGATATCCTAGTGCGTTTTTAAAATCTTCGTCGCTTTTGTCATCGCTTTGAGGTCAGGTGTTCCCCTAATGAAGATATGAATTATACGAAATTTCTAAAATTATTTAAATACCGAAACTTATCTAGATCATATTGATCTTATCTAAACGTAGTAACAAAATTATTCTGAGTTGTAAGAAAATGTGATATTATTTAAAATTATTACTTTCCTAGTTTGACTTTATACGGGAAAAAAAATGTGACTACATTTAATAATTTTTATTAAAAAGTTTTACTAGGCGCCAGAAAAAAAATTTATTATCGCAAGTAAGAATTTAATGTTATGTTAAAAACTAAAACATATGGCAGCATAACTATTATAAAGAAAGTTAAAAAAATATTATGAATGTTATACAAAGCAATAATTTATAACATTAAACTACTCATTTTAATGGTATATATGTCGCAATTACTTATACTGATATTTTTTTTAATTTTAGTTTTTTTTTTAGTTTACGCTCTACAATCAATTGTAATTAGAACCTTTAATTTAGATAGGAATCATAATATTCACAAAATTCTATATTTAAGATAAAAATCATAATTTAATTAAAATTTAAAATAATTAAAATTATCGATATTTTTGTTTTATATGACATTTACTTAATTTTTAGGGAAATCAGCATGTCTTTGGTTCCTTACACGTAGGCACATTGTTATCTGAATTAATTTTACATAAAACTGCGCTTTAAATTCGCTTCTTCGGAATATTATTTTATAATCGTGTATAATTCGCTTCCCAACCTTTTGTACCAGCATTAGACGCCAGCACTACGAATTTGCTGCTTCCGACAGTACTAAATTACCAAAAAAAAAGACTACGTTGTACATACAAGGTGGCTGCACTTACATTTTATAACTGAATTTAAAAATTTATTAAATGCAATAAGCTATTAGTAGCCGCATACCTTGCAAATCAGATGTTAGCTCTATTTTTTAATACAACAGAATAATTTTATATTTAAGGTTTTAACACTTAATTTAAATTGCCTACCAATTTATTATCTGTGAGTTATAAGATTAAATCGAATAATATGATTTTTATAGAAAGCTTTGATGTGAGATGATATAATCTTTTGCTTAAACATTTTCAAGAAGCCTAGGTGGGCACGTAGATATAGATATAGCCTTCATTACTATGTGGTTAAGGTTGTGACCGAAGAATTGAACGAGTGAGAAAAGTCTGATTGTTGCTAGGACCGGACATCTTCAAAGAAAGTGATCCATACTTTCAATGTCGTTTGAATCTTTGCAGCACTGGCAGGAGGTTTAACAAGGAGTTCCCAATTTGATTGCATAGGTGCCTACTGGTTAGTAACCCTTGATAGTTGCCACTCGCCTGGAAATTTTCATATGCGGTTTGTTAAACAATTCATTTGATCTTCTTTTGTTGTAGAAGGTCAACTTTCTAGATATGATAGAATTGTTTAGATTACTACATAGAAAGAACCCGCTCCTTTACCGAACCAGTTGGACAACTAACTCTCACAGGAGATTCGAGACTCACAGAAGCTGTTCCGAGAACCTCTTTTGTTAGTTCTCTCCGTTCCTTGCTAGAAACTTAATAACTTTATATTTCTTAACATCTGTCTTAAAATAATATTAATTAACGGGATTTTTTTTTTTAATTTTGTCCGAACTTTTGTCTTTTTTTTTAAATTTTTTAACCGGAAAGAGATTCATGAACAATTTTTTTTTTTATAATACCTAGATTTTTATATAATTGCATATGACGTAGTTTTGAATTAAATATATATACTTATGTATATTTGATCAAAGGAAATTGAAATTTCCCATATGATATGAGTGATAGCACAGCAGTTAAATAATTTTTTTTTTAAAAAAAGTATCGTACAAAGGTCCATATGATGTCATAGCTAAATACCAAGTTAGTGTTGTTTTTTTGTAGTGTATATAAAAATTAATAAAAAGAATTTTAGAAATATATTTAAAAGAACCAACTGTTATTTTTAGGTAAGTAGTTTTTTTTGGCTATTTTTTTTTTTGTATTTGTATTTATTTTCCTTCATACAGATAGAAAAATACCTGCTTCATAGAATTTCCAAAAAAAAACGAGGAAGAGTGTAGTAGAGTAGACTGTGTCAACTCTGGGATACCCGTATGACCTTAACATATACATTATATCATCCGGTTAATTACTTTTGGCAAAATTTCAAACATTCAGCTTTATTAGGTGTAGAGTAATGCTCATATAAAAGAAGGAGTTGTATTGCAGCTACTCGAACCCTTTGCAGTAGACCAACCAAATTTTGCAGTAACTTTGGCCATTACACTAAACTATTTTTGGCAAAATTTCAGACACCCAGCTTCATTTGGTGTAGAGTAATGCTCATATAAAATTAGAAGTTGTATGGCAGGTACTCGAACCCGTGGACCAAAATGGCTGAATTTAAAACTCGATTCCGTTTTTTGCATAAAAACGAATTTGTGAAAATTTCATAATCCTAGCTCCTTTACTTTTTGAGTTATCGTGATGACGGACGGACGGACGGACATACATAGCTAAATCGATTTATTTTTCGATTCTGATCCGATCCATACACTTGAGTCTATATCTACCTCCCCTCCTTCTCTGCGTCACAAACGTAATGGCAAATTTATTATACCCTTGGACTATATAGTCATACGGGTATAAAAAATAAAAGCAATAATAAATAAAACAAAAAATTTTTGGACCGATGCTTTGAGAGATGCTTGCGAAAAATAACCAAGTTTGTTTATTGCACTCAAGAGGAATTCAAAGCTACTTTTAGTTTTTTGTTGTTTTTTTTTTGGTGTTTTTCTGATTTTATATTTTGTTTTTTTTTTGCTTCATCATCTCTTCAATTCATGGTGAATTTTAAAGGTAAAACCATTTATATATTTTTTTTTCCAACAGATGGCGTGAAGATATATATACATGATACATATGTATATTGTTAGATTTTTTTCTTTAGTTCTGGGATTTTAACATTGAAAAGAAGCTGGAATAGAGCATATAACTCAAAGCAGTCATTATTAGTTTTTGTTTTTTTTATTTGTTTATTTGTTTTTGTATATGTTTTTGTTTTTGTATTTGTTTTTGTATTTGTATATGTTTGTTTGTTTGTTTTTTCATTTGATATTTATATTTTAAATCTAAAAATCATATGTTTGTTAAAGGGTAAAATAGGATGTAGGAAAAGATGAATTATAAGGTATAATACGAAGACTATATTGAAAAAAATTTTAAAAGCAATATGATACCCATAGCATTTGAATAATGGTTAATATTCGTTTGTTTATTTTTGAATTTGGCAAATTAAAAAAAGAAAAGAAAACGGAAAAGAAAACTATTAAATGTTTGAAAAAAAAATGTTTTTATATTTTTAGTTCCTTTTTCGGAAAAATTGGTTATTTTTTTTGTGCAAAATAAACAAATTATCTTGAATTCTAAAAACATGGAGATATTCCAGTTTGCTAAACGTGTGTGTGATATGTGTATATGTACGTATAGTAGAACATGAAGGATCTAAATAACCATAAAGCATGAAAATGAAATACCTACGATGCAGGTTTTCAACAAGTCTTAAGCTCTTCTATTTCAAGCTATTTTAAAATTGTAATTAATTTGGTTAATGCCCTTAGTTCCTGTTTCCGTCCTTAGTTTTTACATAACCAAATCAGTTTTAGTGCTAGATTCAATATTCTTTATATGAAGGACGAGGCTTCTTATGATAAGGAAGAAGTCCCATAAAACCAGGAAGAATGAGCTTGTAAGTAAAAGAAATATCCGCCTCTAGACAGAACCAAACATTTTTCATTCGGTCAACCATTCTTCCCCAACCTTAATGAGTTTACTAAACAAAAAATCAAAGAACTGATTTCGTATCAGAAGAATAAGCTGAAAATCGCATTTAGCTGATTCTACCTCCCATAGGACAAAACCAAAAAAAAATTCTATTGCTTAAATGGTTTAAATGATCAGCTTAGTTCTGCTAAAGATTTATATTTATTTATTTATTTATATACAGTCTCCACCCACATACAATGTATAAGTCCAACGTTTCTTTTTCAAGTGGGGAAATTATTTTATTTTATATTATGTTATAAGCTAATGTGATATAAACTATTACGATTTAATAATATATATTATATATATATTATATATATTTTATTTAAACTACATATAATCTGACCGAGGTTTAAAGTCGAAACCTTCCACTTGAAAGATAGTCTTAACCTCTACTCCATTGGTCTGATCTGATTTAGATTTAAATCTGTTTTTAAAAAATTTTAAATTATTCAACTTGGTCAGGTTCTGTGTAAAAACGAAAAACCATTAATTTTTGACATTAGATTTAAACTATTATGTCATTAGTATTATGTCAAAAATTCATTTATTGCACTGTTCCTATTATTTGAAGTTTCACTGTACTCTAAATATGGTGCAATAAATGTTTATTTATTTTTAATGCCATTTTAATATTTATTTATTGTTCTTTTTTTTAATATATATATATATTTGAAGAAAATTCAACACATTTTCCACGAAGATTATTTATATACCTCCACAAAAAAAATCCGCGCAAAAGAAAATCGCGTAAAAAGAAATAATGAAGTTCATGTAAAAGTAAGAGGAAGTTTAAATTCGAAGTTCATGTAAAAGTAAGAGGAAGTTTAAATTCATCTTCATAAAACAAATTACAGGATTTTTTTTATTTCTTTCATCTGTCACTTGAATTTCAATTTCATTTTTTTATTCACTCATTCTGCTTCAATGTTGGTGTGCTCTTAATCGTAAAATCAGCAAAGATTAATCCGTTTTGTTTTTCGTAAATTCTTTGTATAATTTACGATAGTTAGTCATTAAGAAGCTCAAATACATATGTGTATATGTAAATGCTGGAATTTAAAATTGTTTAAACCCAATTTTATGTTTTTTGAATCGCATTCTTACAAATTCAATCGCGTAAAAAGTGAATTCATTCAAATCATTTTTTCAAATCGCGTTATTTCAAATTCGCGTAAAATGGGTATTAGGTATATATATATATTATTTAAAATTAGTATTTATTTTTCTTAAATACGTTTATTTATTATAAAAAAAAATGTTAGATTTTTTTGTTCTATGTTTCTAGCTTTTATTTTTTGGTTTTTCATTTTATTTTTAAAAAGTTTTGAAATCATTCAGTTTTTTTTTTAACGGAATTTTATGTTTAGTTTTGTCCGGAACTTAAAAAAAAAAAAAATTGAATTAAATGAAAGAAATTATTTTGTGAAATAAAAATTTGTTTTTCGGTTTTTTTTACCATGAAAAGTCTAATGTACGAAAGAATTTTATTTGTAGCATATTTTTTAAATATAAACAAAATATATAATTTGATTATAATATGGAATTATGCGCCAAATATTTGAAAAGTTCTTTTTGACGTTTATATAAAACCCAAGTGGGGAAATTCGGAAAATTGTTTATATATAAAAATACATATAAAATACATTATATTAAATTATATATTTTTCAATACAGTTTAAAATTAAACAAATTTAATTGATCAAAAATAGGTACATACTTTTAAATTATCTAGTTGAATAATTAAAGATTTTTTTTTTTAACTAATTCCGTTCGGATTCGATTGATTTGAAAAATTTTCTAGAGCTAAAAACTTGTTTTAAATCTAAATTATAATGATTAAGTCAGAGGAAACTTTAAAGAATCTCATTGGCGCTGATTAGATGTTCAGTTCTTCCGTCAGTGCTTCAGTACTGAAAAAATGTGAAATGATTATACTATCAGTTTTAACTGTCACTTTTTAAATATGGCAAAAACTGAGAAATGTCATTCGTTAACTATAAGTGGAAATAAAACATTAAATTTTTCAAATAAAAATCAAGCAATCCATATTAACAAAACTTTTTATGTATAGGCTATCAGTGATCAAAAACATGTATAACAATGCGGAAACAAGAGTCCTGCACAATGGCAAACTAAGTGAGCCACTAATAATGAAGACAGGAGTAAAACAAGGATGCTCGCTCTCCCCGATATTGTTCAACTCCGTACCCGACGACGTAATAAAACAAGCATCTTCTGCCCCAAAAGGAATAAAGTGGAGTATAACTTGCCGCCTGGAGAATCTAGACTATGTAGATGACATAGCCCTACTCGCCTATTTATAAGAAATAGATGAAAGTGGTAAGACTTGGGAAGCGATAAAACAAATGGCCCAAAATAGAGTACGATGGAAAAGCTATGTGGAAGCCCTATGCTCCCCAAGGGAGTAAAAGAAAGAAAAAAAAAAAAAAAAAAAATAGGCTATCAGTTAAAAACGACTGATTCACTGAACGTCTGATCAGCGCCATTTGTATTTTGTAACAATAATATAAACTTGTCAAATTTTATAGCAGAAAACTACTAAAGGTATTTAAAATGAATACAAAATCTTATATTACATTTTAAAATATTTTAAAAGTATAATATTCTTACAATTTTATTACAAAATTAGAAACGGCAGACAAGCAAACAAAAAAATGTGCCAATTGTGACGAAAGTTTGGAATAAAATAATTAAATACTCGTATCTGAAGCTCAAAAGAGTCAAAAGTTTTTGATATACTTGTGAATTAAGGGTATAAATAGTCATAACAACTTAAAAACCTTTTATCTCTGAAATATATGACTTAAAGTAATGAAACATACTTCCTTAGAAAAATGAGAATTAAATCAGAATAATACGCTTTTACCAGAATATTTATATAAAATAATCAGTTGCCGGACTCCACCTGAGCACAGAAAACATTTATCCGGTGGAGCCCAGTGACTAGGAGCATATGCATGTATTGATTAAATTAAAAATTAAATTTTGGGTATAAATACATGAGTATGTATGTACACTATAAAATCCCTTCAAATTTAAAATAATCTTATATATAACACTGATTTATATAATAATTTAGATAGGGACGAATTAAAGGTTTTATAAGAAACACATTATCATCATACCCCTTTTAGAGTGCACAAATTTAGAATGAAATTCAATTGAAAAGCGTATTACTCTGGATTTGAAGTCAACTCTTAAAGCTCTAATAATTTACCTAATTTTCCTAAGATATTTTTGATATTTGGGAATTCTGGCAAGTCAGCAATATTAGTACCATATCTTTGACTCTGGTTTGTTATGAGTTGTAAAAACCTTTAATTAAACTTTGGGCAGATTTGTATAAATTCAAAAATTACAAAAGCTTCGCTTTAAATTAAAATATGCTTTAAGACAATTATTCTTAGATTAAAAATTTTTCGTAAGATCCATTTCAGTTATAAAATTTTAAGTTTTAATCTAAACTTTCATTTATTGAAATCTTCATAATTAAATAGAGTACTTATTGTATAGTACCTACTTATAGAAGTGACTGTATCCTGGATTTAAATTTTTTAATATTATTATAATGTAAGTGTCGTTACTTAATATATTAATTTTCTTTCTTTGGTTTTAATTCTTCATTAATTTGTAAGCTTAATTTCTTTAAAACAGTTTCTTTTAAATTCCAAGATAATAATGAAATTAAGTTACAAATATATATGTATATATTATAATATATATATGTACACTAGTATATGTGCAACTTATAATAATATAAATACAGTATATAATTTTGATTTGTTCATTTTAAAAACAAATAATCCCCTTAATTAGTTAGAACGTTCTTTTGTAGCGTTCTATGTACTTATACACAGATATGTATGTCTTGTATATATATATATTTTCAAAAGATTATATAAGATAGACAAGATGATATAAATTGAAGAATATTATACAGATAATATTACAAAAAAAAATAAATACCATTTGGAAGAAAGAAATAGAAATATATATTAGCTTTATATGTATGTAATAATCATTTTTAAAGTTAATGTTTTTTTTTATTTGTATTTTTTACCATTTTTATTTAAAAAAAAATTATATTTTCTTTTAAAAAAGTCCTAATTTTGTAAATAAATGATGTGAAGCTTAAGATAAAATAATTTAAGTAATTGCAAAAGAAAATTTAAAGAACCGTTGTTATTACATTGTATAGCTATAATAAAATAAATATTTAGGAGCCTCAAAATTGGAGTTTAACAAACAAAGTTTAGTAATATTTAGACATTTTGAGGAAAAATAGATTTTAAAGCTTATGAAGCATAAAAAGCACTTAAGGCACTAAATATTTACTATTTTGTTGATAGATATCTAAAATGATAATTAGTTTTTAATTTAAATTATAAAATTGTATGACCAAATAAAATTTAATTATTTTAATTAAACTAAATATATTTTTGATTAATTTATCCAACAAATTATCCGATACTTTATTTATATTCCTATTATGACCTATCGATATGCTGCAGCCTTTCTAAATTATGTCACTATAATTAGAGGAGATATAGTAAATTAGAAATTAAAATCTCTGTCCTAAAGGGAATAAATTCTAAAATAGAAATGAATTGAAATTCATGGGTCTACTCTAAATATTTAAATAAGGAAATGTCTGTGCAAAAACATAATTAAACGTCTTCCATTTTTTCTAATAAGATGAAATGGTGAAAAGCTGTAAAGCATTCAACCAAAGTTAAGCTTGTTAATGAAGGTAAAGAAATAATCATTGCATACTTGTAGGCGTTTAGAAATTTTAAAGCCACATTTTGTACAAAGTAAAATTTAAAAATAATATTTAATAATTTATTAAACAATATGATGATAAAAAACCCGAGGGTTGTTAAAGAAGTGCATATTTAAAATTAGATAGTGTTTTATACTGAGTTTAGGGTAAAAAATATTTCTAAAAATAAATGATAATATTATAACTTAGCTATTTCATCAATTCATTATAAATTATGAATAAGAATGAAATTCAAATCCACTTAAAATATAATCCCAATGAAGTCAAGAAACTTGTTAACGAGCGTTTAATTATAATGTTGGAGCTTCTATCTTATTGTTTAAATTTCGGAATATACACAATGGTGACTAAGTTACTGATTTATAAAACCAGGAAATGTTTAATTTTCAAGTGCTTATGGATTTTGTATTGGGAAGTTTCCGAAGTTTTTTTTAAGTAAACTTATGTTGATTCTTAAAGTACTAACCCCTCCTCTATCCGTCAAATGGAATTTTCAGATTCTAAGAATTAAATTGTTATTTTCACCAAGCTTTGGAATTTTTCTTATAATTTTATTATTTAAGAAAAATGGTTATGAAAAAAGTGTCTTTTACTTCAATTTTAAGGATCTCCTTTATATTTAAAAAAAACCTTTAACATATTAAAAAAAAAATTAAAAAAATAAATGCTTAAAAATAATGTTGGACCTTCAAATTTTGTATGTTGCTATAAAAAAAAAAATGTTGACGGATATTTAAGTTACAAGTTCTTAAAAACAGCTAAATTTGAAAATACTAAACGACTTCTACTAATTTGTGGGAGTCTAACATCATTTCAAGCCGTTTAGCTCGAGCCGTTCAAAAATTATGAGATGCCAAAAACTTTGCAAAAAATTGAGTTTCGCATAACGGTTAATTTTAGTACCTTATAGCAACCCTTTTCATTTAAATATAGATTATAAAATCAGCTGTTTTTTTTCATTTATATTTTGGCAATATATTTTAAAGAACTTTTGTATTAACTGTTTAAATATAGGGCTTTTTCTGACTTTGGGGGTCTGTAACTCCGTAACGGGACTACAGAAAAAAATTCTTCCATGAAGTTATTTTTTTTTGCAATTTCTTACCGCATTTTAAATATCTTCTCCCTTTTTTAAGCGGTTTAAAAGTTTTGTAAACATAAGGACGGACGAAAAGACAGAGTGAGAATATACAAGCTCATTTTTTTCAAAATTTTGAAAAATGTGCTAAAAAAATATATTTGTATATTTAAATATCAGTACAAAAAAAAAAAAATTTAAATTAATTTTCATAAAATGTAAACAAAATATATTTGGTTAATTCAAATATGTTATTTAAAATCCAAAATCAATAATTTATATTATTTTCAATAGCAAATTTTTAAATTCCTCTGATTTAAAATATTTTTAAATAGAAAAACCATAATTAAGAATTAAAAAACTAACTATTTTAATTGGAAATTTTTAGTCTTTTTTTTATTTTAAATATTCTTTATTTTTTTCTATTAAATTAAAATAAAATAAAATTTATAACAATATGTATCAATAAATAATTATATAATATAATATAATATTTATTTTAGTTAATAACTGATAGATAATATATTGTTCAAATATTATTAAGTACTCTTTTCAATTTTAGAATTTTGTTATTGTTAGATGGATAATTAAAATTTTTCAATAACTCTCCATTTAAAATCCATTCAAAATTGAAAATATAATAAATAATAATATTTTAATATATAGATTATTTTTTATAGATTTTCTATATTTTATCTATATTGTATGATGTCCTAATTACGGTCCAATAATAAATTATTTATTTTTTTCTATAGTTTTTATTTATTTATTTTATTTAACATTTCAATATATCAAGTTTTATTTATTAAAATATATATTTGAAAAAATTATAGGAAATTTCTATAGTTCGGTTATACAAGATAAATATTAACAAAATTTAATTATATTGATATTAATTAACACAATATATTTTAATCTTTGTATTTCCATATGATGAGTTTTAACAAATAATAAATAAACCTTATTAAAAGTTTATTTAATGTGGTAGTGATGGTCAATGTGGTTAAAATTTATAATTATAATAAATTATAATAACTAACAGATAACATTTTCTAGCTAATTTTAAAAATTAAATTTAAAATGTTGATTATTTGGAGTTATTTTAGATAATATATTTTAATTTAAATAAAATAAAGTGAAATGCATTACATATTTAAAATTGGTAATAAGCCTACATATTAAATTAGTCATGGATATTTCCAATATTAAAAAAAAACTTTAATTTGCTGTAACGGAATTACTCGAATTAAGTTTTAAATTTGGAAGTATAGTATTAGTAAAACTGCATATCCTTAAGAATCATATAAAGTTTTGTAATATTCTGATACGATCGCTTAGTGCAAAACTAGAATAAATTGGTTGAACCCATGGTTTATGAACCGTGCATTTACCCACCGCATAGCCGAGGTATCCTTTCAGGTTAATTTTATTATAATTCATTTCAATTCTATATTAGAGAAAAAGAATTTAAGCAATATTAGTATTATCCTTGGCTATATATACGTAGGATTAGTTTAATTTGAAATAAAAAATTAATTATAAAATATTAATAAAGTCCTCGACTGCTTAAACAATTTAATCTAATATTTACAATTAAAAATAATCAGGAAAAACCTATGAGAGTAATTGGAAACGAAAGTATAGGTACACTAGAGCAATCAAGAGGATTGTGAATCAATTACAAACTCTAAAACAAAAGTTTTTCTCCAAAAGGATGTTGGAAAAATCTCAAAAAACAATATTTGCACTTCTGAATTCCAATTAGAAAAACTAAGCTAAATTTTCCAAGCTGTGTTGATAATTATAACACCCTTGACAAAGTGATTAAAATGCAAGAAATCAAGATTTTTTTAACTAAGTTTGAAGAAACAACGTCAAGTCTAAATTAAGTTTCTTGTAATATGCTCAAGTATGCCACATTTATAACTTCGTAAAAGCGATTGTTAGTTATTTGTAATAAAATATATATTTCGGTAATTTTCCCACAATCATGAATAAACGGAGTTGCTATAGATATCAAAAGGGCACAAAGATCCAAACAAGCCAGAGAATTTTATATTTGGGGATCCGTTCGGTATATATATTCAATCAAAGCTATTAATTAAGATTACGGTTTGGAGAATATTTTAACGTTTATTTGATGATGATAGGTGTTTCCGTTTTGGAGATATTGTAGTTCAAAGTTGAAAATTTTTACTAAAAAAAATATTCAACATCTTTTTCTAAAACTCATATTTTTCAAAATTTGGTCAAGAAACCCCCTTAATATTTTTACATCGTTGGAAAGCTCTTAATTTTTTTTTAGCTCTTAATAGAAGATTTAAGCATTTATGAAACAAAAAATTATGATCTTAATTAATTGAATATATATATGACGAAGAGATCGCTAGATATAACGGTTTTTATAAAATAGACTAAAATAACAAGGATACTTTCAAATGTTCTTAAGTAGTATCCGCGTAGGACCAAATGACTATATCTAAAATATAGCCTTATATTCATGTGCCATCAAAATTATTTTAAAAGATCCTTTGGAACAGACCTTGTTTGTTTTTAGAAAGTAATTTACCGAACACAATACAAAGGTCAAACTCAACATAAGGACTGTTACAAACCCTTGAATGTTAGCTGACAATGGTACTGGAAAATAAAGAATATGTCACAATTATATCTTATGACATAGAAAAGGATTAATTTTAAATCAATTTATTTATTTTTAAATATTACATATCATAAAGAATGTCTTTTAATAAGACAATATAAAAAATTGCATACTTTAAGGCTGTGCAAAAATTGTGATTTTATTAATTTTCCCTTAAATATTTGTAATAAATAATATTTTGAAGCATAAAAGTTAGAATTAAACAAGTCGGTTATCTTAAACTAAAAACTAAAACTTATATAAAATTAAATTTTTAAAAAAATTCAACAAATTATTGAAAAAAAATTAATACAGTTCCGTAATTCTTGAATTCATTTTTCTATATATATATAGTGTATACTACCTAAAACATAAAATATTATTAGAATCTGAAGATAGTTTTTCCTTTTTTGATTTATTAGAACAAAGAACTTGCTAAAAATTTTATTTTAAACATTTTTACCGTATGTTGGTACTTAAAAAGGAAACAGTTATAAATTTTTTTAACTATTTTTTTTTAGAACATTTTTGGTTTAACAATTTTTTTTTGAATTTTTTTTTTAAAGTACAATTTTTTTTGGATGGCGTTTTCATTTAAATATTTTTCACCTTAAGCGTTTTTTATTTTTTTGCTAATGTTTATTTATTGCATGCAAAATATGTATATTTTTACAGTTGGTTTAACCATTTATGTGTTTATAAATTTTATTTTCTTTTTAAAATAAAAATTTTTGTAACATATGTGCAGGATGTTGCAAATCCTTTTTTTTAAGGATGTCAGTGGTAACCGAACATTTTGTATTATATTTGCTAACCAAATACTTTTGAGGACTGCAAACAAATACATTTCTCTAGGATGTGTTTATTTGGAGTCTCATAATGACTCAGCATTGTGGCGCACTGGTGGAACAAAAGAACGGATCTAGAATTATGAAATAAGTTTAAAGTTTGACAGGTGTGTATGGTAGAAACACATTTTGCTCAAATTTAATTAAAGTCAATCACAAGGGCGCACAATTTATTTGGTCGATGTTAAGAACTAATAAATTTTATTTGCTAAATGTTCAACTGTTGGGCTAAGAATTCAATCTATGCCTTAGGTGAATATTGAAAAAAGTGAGGATACTGATGGACATACTATTTCCTTATAACTAGTCTTGATTCCATTGAATTCCATATAAAATTGCCAAATAGTTTTTAAATTACAAGATATTTCTGTGTGTGAGTTATTTTTTAAATTAAATTGCTTTATTTTATAAAGTTTTCGTTTTCGATAATAGTTTTGGCATTAGCTTGCACTCAATTACAAATGTTAACTAAATCGAATCAAAAACTAGATATGTAACGGTTTTTCCTCATAATCAATTATTTCTACAAAAATGTGTTAATTTAAAGGACTTTGGTTTAGTAGAAATAAATTTAAATATTTTAGAGGGGTAAATAAATTGAAATCCAAATAATCAATAGTTTTGAAATCAGATGATCAAATGATCAAGATTTGAAACTGTTTGGCTCGAAAAAATTAATTTGAAGCCATTGGAAGATCGATTATAAACAACTCGACTGTAAACCAATGTGTTGTTTCTCCTAAGTTAATGATATTCTCCCAAATCTGTGGTTTAATCAAACTGTATTTTTCAACTTCATGTCACTGGTTTTATATGGAAATCTATGGTTATCCTATTTCTCTATTTAAATTTTGTTTTTATTTTAGAAAACATCCTTTCTTAAGTATTTTCTAAAAAATTTTTAAAATGTTTTTTTTTAACAAATTTTTATTTTTTAGAATTCAAACATGTGATAAATTTTAACTTAATTGAGATTTTTGAAAGAGTTCTGTTTTTTCAGGGAATACAGGAAAATATGTTAGAAGTCCAATAGTTTTAAATGGTAAACAAAATTCAAATCTAAAATGTTTGATTTCATAATGTCAACATTTTGTTTTTGTTTGTCAACTTTCAAAATTAAAAAAAAACTTTTGGGAATAAACGATATTTTCTATATTTTATGTTTAATTTTTTCCACTAAAATTTTATAACAATTTTTTTAGAATAATATAAAGTTAAAAAACTCATGGGTTTTATGGTCCCGACTTAGGGGTATATTTTAATTGCTTCCACGTTTGCAATGCATTGAAGATATAACTAAATTCAAGTATAAGGATAGCATCAGGATCGACAAGTTAAAACAGTTTTCTATGTGCTCAACGGAGCAGTTACCACAATGATCTAAAGCTGACTGAGTTAGAGGTTCGTGCAGTTAGTTTCTCTTCTTTTTAAATTTTTTTAATTAATTAGTATATTCAAAGGAAAACTAACCAGATTAGGAGGTTTAAATTTGAATTATGATATTAATATAATAGGACCAGCTGTTATACAATTTTTCAAACCTGATAATAGATTTTCATTACTAATTACACTGATTTTGATGTTCAAAATAGGCAAATACAGTTATTATGCAGCCGAATTTGCATAGTTTCGGGTTGCACAATTTCTGACCTTAAAGTTTGGTTTTAAAAGAGTGTTGTTTTAGTGTGTTGAAGTCACACATTATCCAAAGAAACAGCGTAAATTTTCAATACGTGGCTTTGATACCCTGGTAAAATTCAGATTAGAGCTAGTACGGCTATAGCAGAGATTTCTGGAGCCAGTTTAAATCTAAGACGACTAGAAGGTGTCAAATTTAATTGGGAAAGGTAAAGCATTTTGAATATGGTTATAAAGTAGTAGGACAATATTTTGACAGCAGGTGTCAAATATATGTGAAGTATTTGGATAAATTGAATTAAGGTGGCTGCGGTTTAGAAAGAGCTGCCATAAAGATTTTGGACCTAGATAAATTATAGATAAATAGGTAAATGATAACAAAAACATTTTGTTTAATTACTTTTTTAATACAGCCCCGGCCTGAAACTAAGTATCGTATTTTGAGCACTTTTATCGAATTCATCCATGTATCAGTGGGTTGTCAAGGGCAACCATATTCTATCACGGTCTTTACACTAAAATAATTTATGAGATCTTTATTACAAAAAAAAAAAAAAAAAAAATGATTATTAAAAATGTGCACTCTTAGCAACATAGAACAAAACAAAAAACTAAAATAAATTGTAGATTATTATAAGCATGCATGCATATGCGAATATGAGTAAAATATTTTAAAGATAAAAAAAATAGTAATAGTCGTTGCTAAAGGCTGGCAACAAAAATTATTTTCCTTCTGCCCCCTTGAGGATTTTTTTTTTCAATAAAATTTTTTAAGCAAATGTAAAAGAAATAAAAAAAAGCTGGAAAAGTTTCATTAAAATTGCGCTTATTTTGGAAAAACAAAAGGAAAAATAACATCCAATTAAATTTTTGTTTTTTCTTTCGAAAATATTTTCCAAATTTTTTCTTTTCTATGATTTTTAAGGTGCAGCACTTTTTTTTTCAATAGTAAATTTAATTTAAATATATTAAAAAAATTTATATATGTATTTCTTTATTTTCTTTTTGAAATTTTCCGAGAAGGAAATGAAATTTATGCCTTTGAAATAAAATATAATGAATTTTCCCAGAAAATATTAGGATACATTATATGTTAAAATGTTGTATTATGTTAAAAAATGTTTTATTACTTTTGTGTGTCGCATATACAGGTACTCATATATAAATGTCAGATAAAGTCATATTGAAATTAAAACAAGACATTTTGATCAAAAGTTTCAAAATTCTTTCATTTACAGGGTGCTTTGTACCGAATTCTGGACTTGCAAACAACTATTTCATAAATAATAATTTGTAATTTTTGTTCGATATTTTTTTAGTTTCCAAATGATTGCGAGTTACTAATTGGTATTTTTAGAAATTTTAAAAAATCTTCAATTTAAATTAATCCGAATCTTTAATTCATGTCATAATAATAATTTTAAGTTCTAATTTTTGCGTTCTACTTTTTGTGAAGTTGCTCGGAGTTACTTGTGCCATCAAAAATTGCAGAATTTTTCGTTTTTCTCTGAATTTGATGGAATTAAGGTTGGAATTATAATACAAAATGGAAATTTTTTTTCGGAGATAATTAATACTTTTTTTTTGAATAAAAAAAATTAAATTAATTTTTTACGTAACAGTAATGCTAGGGAAGAGCTTCCCTCCCTAGGGAAGAGGGGAGAACTTTAAAATATCGATATATACGAGAATTTTTGTGACTTCCCTAACATTATTATTAAACATTATCTGACTAATAGCTCAGTGGTTAAAGTGGCGGGATTTCAATCGATAAGTTTTGGGGCTCAAATTAAATCATATCTAATAAAATCTCGACAAAATCTGGTCAAATCTAATAAGGAAAAATATAATTTATAATTGATATTGTAATAGTTTATATAATAATATCAAATAAATTTAACTGCCACATCTGAAAAGTAAAGGCAGATCCACTCACTTATCATTTGAATGTGATACGAGACGGTACATAAATAAATAATTAATTAAACATTGGCTCGAATGAATAAAACTGAGCTTGAATTCATAATTCGCCTTTTCAAACAAAAGTTCGTAATTTGTTTTGAAAAAAAGAAATTTAAACTGTAGCTCGGTTTTATGCATTTGAGCCATTCAGTTTCAGCTCAATTTTAATATTTTTTTTTCATTTTCTACTTCCTTAGAAATACAGCGTAGTGCTACTAAAAATCGTTTGCATTTAATTCTATTTTTCAATAGCAAACGCTAGCAACTTGATTTATGACCTGTTTTTTTCTAATTCTTAGTTGTACCCGATTTTTTCTATTTCCTTAATTACTGTCCATAATTTTGAGACTCCACACTTATTTTCATGCTTAATAGTTCATATCAAGGATTTCTTTGCCTATTAAATAGTTTGGCGTGACCCATCCATTTATTATTCCTTGTCTTAGACCAACTTAATGGGTTTCTATTTGTGTCTAAATCCAGAATCATTGTTTCAAAACTTAATTTCATTTGTTGAAACCATTTTGTACATATGTGAACAGATGGAGATTTATATTTATAATTCAAAGTTTCTTAAAAGGTATTTGAGAACATGATTGGATTATGGATTAAAATTTAAATTAATTTAGATTATAAAATATATAATTAAAAAGTTTTCCTAATATAAAATATATTAATATTTATTACTGTAATTGATTAAATCAACATTTAATTGTATTTTTTATTTGAACCAAAATATTTTCCAAATATAAAAAAACTTCAGACATAAAAAATCAGAATTTATTTAAATAATTAATTTTGAAAAACAGAAACTTGAAATAAATTTACTAAAAACTTTCAACTACTATAATGAAAAAAAAATTTTAATTAGGTTAATTTGTAACTTTATAATGTGTAACTATATAATAGTCAAATTATTATTCAAAATTCTAAAAATACTTTTACTCTGTATCAAATTTATTTCAATTCTTTGTAAAATTAAAATTTTTCTAATATCACATAATAAGCTAAGTAATTTTTTTTTCAATTATATTTGGATTATTTCATTTTAAATAATTTTATTCCGACATATTTATCTTCTGGGTTCAATAAACTTTTGTACTCTCTAAAATCAGTTTTTAAATTAATATTAAAACAGAATAAAAGTACTTGAAAAAAAAAGTAATTGTTTTGTTACATTCAGTTACAAAACATTGCAACAATAATATCAAAAATCTTTTAATTAAATACTGTTTATTGCTGCAAATTGAAATTTGACTCCTCATTTTTTTTTTTCTATTTTGTGTTGATAGACAAAAAATGCCAACAAGTTGCAATAATTTTGTTTTCCTTTGATAGAAACATGGTTTTTTTTGTATTGTATATTTACTTTAAAGTTTAAATAACAAAAGGAAAAGCAACAGTAATTTAATTAAATTAAATAATTTGATTCATATTGAAACAGTGATTCTCAAAATTTTATATCGAATATTTAAAAGATTTAAAAATGTATATTTTAGGGTTTTTAAGTAATTTAATTAAGAAATTTTTTTTAATTTTTATTTTGGTTTATAGTTTTAAATGATTGATTAGGGCTTTTTAAAATTTTGATTATACTACAATTTTGGGGCCCTATTATTAAATAAGGGGGCTTAATGTTATTAATAAAATAGTGCAGTGTTTAAGGTATTGAAATATTGAATTTATAAATGTTATTTGAAATTTTTTAGAATAGTCATTTAAGTACTGCTACTCATGTTAAAAGCCTAAAACACCAGTTTCTTCTTATTCTATGAAATTTAATTACAAGTTAAACAATGTAATTCATGACCTTTACAAAAGTACTTTCATCATCTATCATGTTAATCAATGTAAATATTTTCTAATAAAAATTATAAATTTCATTTCATTTTACGGAAAACCAGGTTTACAAGCTAATTTTAACAAGTGCCAAAATTTGAGTAAAACTTATAAAATTTGAGTCAAATGGTAAAATATTACAATTTTTAGTTTCATAAAAATATGCCCAAAACTTGTAACTAATTTTTTAAGCTTGTAATCAAAAACTTGTTGTTTATTAAGATCATTTCATTATATTTTACAATTCTAAAAACGCTTGTAAAAAAAATTAAACTTTCTACTAATCAAAAAAGTGGCGTAGTGTTAATTGAATTTATATTTGTAATTTAGAATATTTTTTGTTTATAAACTCTGAAATTTGTACAATTCAGAAGTTTTCAACAATTGGGAATGATGGCAAAGGGAAATAAAGCCTAGAATAAGAAGGTCTAATAGACCTTACTTCACTTTGGATTAAGAAATAAAGTCTCAATCGCGCAAATTTTTCAAAATAGATCATATTTTTGATTAAAAGTGAAAATTATTTTTGATTAAAAGTGAAATAAGACTTAATTATATTTTTAAAATAATGGAATTTAAGCGGAATAAATGTAATTTTGTGAGTTCCATAAGGTTAGAAGGTTGTCCTTTAATAGACTTTTTACTTTTTGAGTTGAGTCTCAATAGTTCTGTAGGTACCAAACATTAGTTGCTCAACTATTTATTGGATATTTGATAAATATTCTAAAAAAAGTGAATACCCTGAATTTGTAACCAACTTAGCAACCTCCAATTCAGAATTGGACTTCTGACTTAGTGAAAGACAAAAGTAACAAAAGCAGCAAAAAGAGGATAAATATTTATAGGGAGTTGTGAAGGAAAAGTTTAAGAAAGGGACGATGAGGAGCTCGAAGGAAAGTGCGCGAATGCCACAGGGTTGACCATAATATAGAAAATTGTTTAAAATTTGTTGAAAACATTCGGATTTTGCAGTAAGCTATAAATTTGGTAAACTAAATAATATAATTGTAATATAATATTTTTAAAGTGATATAAAACACCTCAATAAATGAAAATGTAGCTCCATGTTTTCAAAGCACAAATCGTAATTTCAAATCAACATTGTTTATTAGATTTTGATGTATCTTTTATGGATAACAGCTTATGTAGAACGATGGTTAAGAGCAAAAAAAATTGCTAAGCTAAAGATTAAATAAAAAATTATTCTTTTTTTGACTTGTAACAAATTATTCTCGAAATTTACATGGAAAAGATTATATAATATCTGACTTTTATGACTAGATATTTCAGCTAACTCCTTTTTCCATCTGATCAAATATTATTTTTTTTGTTTTTAAAATTAAGAAATTAAATATACCAATGACTTTAATTATAAATTCCGAAGTTTCAACGTAGGTTACAAAATACCAGATAAGATCCTTGATAGCTTGTGTTGGAAATTTGTATTAAAGATAATACTCTTTAATATTGGAATCATTATACTCTCTAATATTAAATCTCTAGAAACGTAATGAAACGAGATTCCATAAACCTTTGCTTATAAAATGTTACCAATGAATTTTCTTAAAAACCTCTTAAACAGTTTAACAATTTATGCATCTTTATAAATAACAGTTCTTTGAAGATAACATGTAAGTATTTTTTTGCATTTTATATAATTCAGGTTGAAAAAACTTTGAAAAGTTTTATTGTTCCTTTTTTACTAAGTAATGGAATTTCCATGGAAACTCTATGAAACCTCTCTGAATGAGAGGGTTGTTAGATTCTGAATTCAAAGCGATTCCTTTTCTTTTCTACAGCAATATGTTAGACTAAAACGAATTTTCTGAAGCGTAAATTAAATAAAAATTTTTTTTTTGTGAAAAACCAATTGTAAAAATGTAAAAAAAAAAAATAAACAAAAATTCAAGTCTCGTCATACAGTAATTAAGTTATTTTGTTTCCAAAAAAAAAAAAAACAAAAAGTTGTCTTAAAATATTTTCAGTTAAACCCCTATTAGCCCGCTTCATATTGTAATTTATATATATATACTTATATATAATATAGTAAAGTACAGGAATCATATTATGAACTTCTTCTTTTATTTTCACTCCTGTTACACAGTAAATTGTTGAAGTTCCAAATAAATTGTATTTATTTTTTTTTTTTTTTTTTGAGTTTCTCATAAGAAAATTAAAAATTCACAAAAAGAAAAACAAACATAAAACATAGAGAGACATCCTTTCTGTTATTATTCCGTTATTTTGTTATTTTTATGAATTATGAAGGATAATTAATGGTACTTAAAACAACAACAACAACAAATACAAAAACAAAAGTAAATAAGAGAATTTATTTCAAAGAGAAAATTTATTCAATTTTCTTATTATGTTTTTGTTTTTGTTGTTGTTGTTGGTTTATGAGCTTCTGTTTCATTTTCACAAAATTCTTTTGGTGGTTTGTTTTTTGTTGTTTTTGTTTTGATTTTGTTTTTTTCGTGAAAATTAGTTCATAAAGTGGCTAATTTTAATGGTTTTTAATTTTTGAAGAGCTTTACAAACAGAGCACAATATGAAATATTTTTTTTTGACAAATTTTGTCTTATGTAATTAAGATTAGGTTTTGTTGTTTTTTTTTTTTTTTTTTTTTTTTTTGAAGATTTTTCTTAATTGTTTTTGAATTTAATATGGTGACTTAAATTTTATAGTTTTAAGAAATTGGTTTAAATTAATTAAATTTAATAATGGTTTTTTGGTGAAATACGGAAAAGGTTCTCAATTGAATTGATAATGGAAATACTTAACTAGTTTTAGCTTTTGAGGTAATGAAATGTGTAAAAATTTAAATGGATTTCATTTATGATGATTATATTATCATATAGTGCACATTTCATTTATCAGACCCGCATTCTCAGAGAACTTTACCAAAAGTATAGCCTTATGAAATATGAAAGCAATATGGAGAAGTTTCTTTTCAACAAAATATTATTTCTGAAAAAATCTAGACTTAATTTAATTTATCAATATATGGAAGAGCGGGTATTCACATCTATGAATTTCTAGAGTTGCATTGGAAATATTAATGTTTTCATTTATAATATTAAAAATAAAATAAAAAAAAAATATTTTTCGCAAGATATACTTTTAAAACTAGCCCCCTATTCCAAAAGGTAGAAAATAACAAAATTATGGTATATATTGGTTCTTTTAATGTTTGAAAACTTTTAAGCTTAAAATTTTTAAAATTTTCATTAACCAAAAATTGATGGTAGATCTTTTGTATTTAAAAGTGTTTTAGTTTAAAAGTAAATTGCTGAAATGAGTAACAGTTCTTCTTTTTGTTAACATTAATTTTAAATGTTTATGAATTGAGTTTGCGTTATCAAATTGAAGTATTGTAGTTTTTAAAGATACAAATTTTTAAAGAAACTATCCAAATAAATAAATTTTTTTTTATTATTCTGTTGAATTTCAAAAAAAAAAAATGTTTTATTTTAACGTTGATTAAACCCGGATCTGTTTACATCCGAAGCCATTTCGCTAACCACTGCATCATAAAATTCTTATGAATTTATGGTCAGATTTCTAATATAAATATATCATTAACTTACAGAATGAAAAATAAACCCATGGACACAAGCAAGTTAATATAAAAATGTATAATTAAAAAAATTGAGTTTTTATCACAAGAGACATTTTCACGAAATCACGACTATTTTTGTTTAATATAATGAAAAATATGATTTGAATGGTAGTATTCAATCTATTAATATCTAAAGGCACATTAAAGATTTTATAAATAAATAAAAAAATTTTATTGCATGCATTCTTCCACTTCAACTTCTATCAGAAGACTAAAAAAAATTTTTATTATGATGTAGTTGCCATGGAATTTTTAAATGATAAAATTTTATGATATAAGGTAATAGTTTATGTAATTGGCATGGTTAAACATTTTTTAATCCACATCTTTGAAAAATTGTTACTGCCATGCAAGAATTTTAAGTGCATTTGGTTACCGTTATAATTAATAATTATAATTTGATTGAATTACCTGAAAGAAAAAAAGAAAAATTTAATTTATTAGTTAAGTATTTAAAGATATTGTAAAAAATATATTAAGTTTATTTTTTTAAATTTAAGTGCCAGTATTTGAATTAATTTTAATCAATTATATCTATGTTTCTCGGAAAAACTAAAGCCTAGTCTAAATGGACTTGGGGAATTCCCAAAAAAAGTGGAAAAGAAAAAAAAACGAAATATAAGAACTTTAAACTCAAACTAATCTCGATAGGTTTTTAATTGAAGTAATTTAAAAAAAATGAACACAAACAATACACATGGTGTAAATGTCAATTACATATGGTAAATTGTGACGCAATAGGCTAACGGAATTTGTTAAAAAATTTTTAAACTTTCTTTTAAGTACTCTGCAATATTCTGCAGTGATCGAAATTTGATTATAATTCCGTTTCAAAATTTTATTTGACCAATTATCGTGTCGATATTGGTTAGCAAATTCAAAGTTCGTTAATAGAGTCAATTTCAATATAAAAAAACCGTTAAAACCGTTTTTATTTTAAAATGAAAAAGTTTAAATATTTGCACCACAGTCCTAACTTGGCGGACCGTTGGAGCGAAATGTAGGAGCGAAATGATTAGAGTAGAAACACTCTCCGGACCGATCATAAAAATTTTGCTGATAAGCAAATTAACAGTTTAGGAATCTGTTCGCTAAAATGACTCCTTTTTAAATTCATCTAGATATTTTAAAAGAATTTTGATAATTTAAACTTTGTTTTAATTCCTATATTGCGATAATCTATTGTTGTATAACAATATTTCCACCCTAAATTACACATTTATTCTATTCATTCCTCAATGTAACATTATTGTTTATTTTTTTTCAATTCCCTAGACACTCATCAAATACCAATACCCACTCTTAAGTTTAATTTTTTTTTGTTTTATTTTTAAGAAATTAAAACTTAAATAAAAGTTAGTAAATAAACTATAAGCTAGAAATTAAAGTTTGTTCAATTTTGTAGTAACCAATATTTTTTACCAACTTTAACACTTAATTTTCAAATATTAGTAAAAATTATACATACACATGTATGTAAAAATATATATACATATTATAAATGGATGCAATATATAAAATGGATACCTGAACAGTTGTAAAAAAAAGTTTTTCATTGAAAAAATTGTTTTGTTTTTTTTTTGTAATGAAAAAATAAAATAAATCTATAGATACTTTATTGTAAATGTAATTAAAGTAAAACTGTAAAATAGAAAGTAAAATATAAAAATTTTACGAAGAAAACTTTAAAAAATAAAAACAAAAACAAAATTGGTGTATATACTTTTTTTTTTTTAAATATATTTTTATGTTTTTACTTTATTTTTCTTAAAAAGTTCAATCATTTTGTAAAAAAAAAAATACCAGATCTATTTATAAAAAAAATATTGTTACAAGATGATCATAGATGGTGCTGCTGAGTGCTGTTGACTGATAGATGTTAAGGATAAAAAATTAAGAACAGAATATAAACAAAAAGTGAAAAGTTTTATTTTTTATCGATTTCATTTTTTTTTTTGCTTTTAAAAAATACTTTATGTATTCTATATTATATTATTATTTTTTTTATATAAATCAAAAATAACTGTAAACAGAGTGATCAACAAGTGAAAGTTGACAGGGGATTATAAATCTAACATAATTTAACAATTAAGTAGTGCAGAGTGGAAATTAATCTTTTCAGGGGTTTCTAATATGAATATTGAATTATGTGATCAACATAATAGGGTAACAACTTACCACTAATCAAATTATCATTATTTTTATAACTTATGACTTATCACTAATCAAATTATCAATATTTTGAATACAAGGTTTTCAAGGTTTCAAGGTTTTGAATACACCATATGTTCTAGAATAATTCAATATAATAAAGATTAGTAAATATCATTCACTTATCAAAAATATGATTTTTTTGATTATTTGATAAGTAAAAACTGATTAGTGCAATAGAACTCGAATTAGGGTTTATTGCACAATAAATATATCAGTAATCATATAATTAAATAATAACTATTTTAGTTAAGGGCTGGCAAGACTGCCAATTTTTTTTTGAAAATAAAAATGTTACTAAGGGGTTGAGTCTGAAATCTCGGTTTAGTAAATCTCGTTTTTGCAAAATTTAGTTTTAGAAAATCTCGTTTAGAAAATCTAGTTTTTAGAAAATCTAGTTTTAGAAAATCTTGTTTTTAGAAAATCTCGTTTTAGAAAATCTTGTTTTTTGAAAATCCCGTTTTTTATATTCTGGAAAAAGCTGATATTTATGGTTTTGAATCAAACTCAAAAATTCTTAAAAACCAGATTTTTTAATTAAAAAAGAGATTTCTTAAAAAGCGAGTTTTTTCAATAAAAAACGAGATTTTCTAAAATTAAATTTTTTAAAAACGAGATTTTCTAAAAACATGATTTAAAAAAAATATTTACTAAACTGAGATTATGGAACGCTCCCGTTACTTAGTTATTATCAAAAATGGGCTTTAGGAAAAGGGAAAACTAATCAAAATGATGATTATTTAATTGATGCTAAATGGTTTATGTAATAAGTGTATTATCTCTAACTAACAAGAAGATTGTATCAGAATATTGTCGCTTCTAGATGTATAATGGGATTGTTGACCGATCAAAAGACTTCAACATTGAAGTGAGTATATTTTAAAAAGTAAGTTTTCTTAAAGAATTCAAATTTTATAAAAATTGTTTATACAAATTTTAAAAAAAATTAACTACGCTACGAAATACAGCTTCTTTCAAATTTTTAAATATAGTTTATAACCTGGAATAATGTAAGCCTGTCTTTCCGCATCCTAAACATGATATAAATTTTTAAAAGCTTAGATAAATCAGTAGATAAACTTTTTTGAATTCATAATCAAAAGTAGTTTGAAATTTCAAAGATGAGATTTGAGTTCAAGTTCATTTTCAAGCAATTGGTCGATTGTAGCTTTAAAGGAATACAGACAATTTCTTTTTAGAAAAACTGAAACATTCTTCAGATTCCTTATCCTAAACACCTTTTAAAATGTTCCTTCGGCTATTATACGGTTTTTTTTAAGTATTTTTATCTTCTAAGATACCTTATATTAATAAACTTGACAAGCACATGTACCCTTCTAATGTAATATAATATATATTATATATCTATTTTATTTATATGTTAAAAGATATTTTATATAAAAACAATTTCAAACTATTGTAAAAATATAAAAAATAAAGAGAAACTTTACTAAAGTTAATGTTGTGTAGTAAAAAGTTTTCAAAAAAAATAAAGATAAAAAAAGAAAATAAAACAATTTTTCATATAATGGATCAAATTGATTCGACAATTTTATTGATTAAAATTAAAAGTAAAAATTCGAACAAAAGCTTGAAAAGTTTTAATACATATAATATTATATAATATATCTTATAAGAATCTTTTTATAATATTAATGTATATATATATATATATTATAAAGTAATTCGGTATACAGTATATGGTACACAATAGATAGCTCAATTATAATTGGTGAACAAACAATAAGAGTTACTTTTCATCTTGTATATAAGAAAAATCAAAAATGAACTTTTATATTTTTGAAATGATTCCTCCCACTCTCACTGCGATTTATATCATATATTATTGTCAAGACTTAAATAGATGTATTATAGTTATTTCTTTATTACTTTGTAAATAAGGTTGCCAGATATTGCAAAATAGGGTTACTATCACAAGCCTGTATTTTTTTGACTGTATTTCATTTGCCTATATTTTCATTTGCCTGTATTTTATTTGTGTGTATTTCGTTTGCCTGTATTTTCATTTCATATTATGTACATATAAATATTCTGGAAAAAGCGTATAATCCAAATTTTGTAACCAAGTATAAAATTCCTCCTATAATTTTTTTATATTAATATATATTTTCAATAAAGCCGCTCCCAAACCCCCGCAAAATAAATTATTGAAACCTTGATTTTGTAATCAACTCTAAAATTTCTACTAACTCAGAATCTAACATATGTTTATATAAATATTCCGGTTATTTATATATATATATACGCATTTATTAATATTAAAAGGCGTATTGCCCTGAATAAAATACAGGCCAATGAAATACAGTCAAATGAGCAAAAAATACAGGAAAATGATACTACACACGAATGAAATACAGGCATATGACACGCTTCCTGCAAAATATTCTTAACTCCAAATATAAAATTGAAATAATTTCCAAAATAGTGTAAAAGATTATTTTATAACTTTATAACGTGTTATTAAGTTCATTATTATAACTTCTATTCAGTTTGCATGCATTAGGCTACGACACACCGTCTTTTTAGACTTTATATCTGTTAATTTGTCCTTTTTAATCTTAATCCTTTTTTTAATAGCTCTTCCTTAGTTTTTTTTTGGTCTGTTTACTCTTTTTTCGCCTAGTTTTTGAGTTTAAGTCTAAATCCTGTTTGACAATGGTGCTTCTTCTTAATATTGAAGTTTCAATTTACACCCATATTTGTTTATTTAATTTTGTATCAAAAAAAACAAATTCAATGTTGTATTATACAACTGAATAAATTAAACAAAATTTTGAATATCTGGCAACCTTTAAATTACAATATAAAAATGTAATACAAAATTAAATCAGTGAGTTTTTAAAAATAAAACAACAACAAAATAAATAAATCACTTTTTCCCCCATTCCAATCAATTAATAATATTAGAAATCTCTCTGATAACTCAACTTTTCCTCCTTCCCACTCCATTCTGAAAATCAATTGTCGGTCAAATAAAAAACTTTTAAAGGAAGGAAAAAGTTTTTCATTGTGTTTTGTTTTTTTCCTTTCTTAACTAAAAGTTTTTTTTTTATTATTATTTTCTTGTTCTATACTAATTTCTGTATTTAATTTAGAGTACTTCAGTACTCTGGTCTTCTATTTTTATTCAATATTAAAATATACGAAGCAAAAAATCAGGGTTAAAAATTGAAATTAAACTAAGTGTGAAAATTCGAAGAATAAAATGCCTTCCCCTTCATCCGCCATATTATTATTTATAATTATTACAAATCTAAAAATAAAAAATAAATTATCAAATATTTAAAAAAAATTTGAATTGATTAGAATTAGCAATTGTTAATAAATTAAAAGTTTAAATGGGGATCAAGTCTATCTGATTTTTATTAATCTTAACTTTTGGTCAATATTTATTAAATCCTAGGTATAAGTTGTATTTCACAAGAAAATATACTACTATATTTATACAAAATTTATATTACAAATTTATTACACAAAAACAAAAGTGCTGTGTCCACTACAGAACCAACTTCTATTACAAGAAAAGCGTAGCAAGAAATTAAAGTAAGTATCATTGGACTGATTAAAGGTGCGGTTCTTCAGTCAGTGCTTCAGTACTGAAAAAATGTGAAATGATTATGCTATCAGTTTTAAAATATGCTGGTTGTTGTAAAATATAACAGAAACTGAGAAATGTCATTCGTTAGGTACAAGTGGAAATAGATAGTAAATTTTACAAATAAAAACCAAGCAATCCAAATAAACAAAACTTTTTATGCACAGGCTATCAGTTAAAAATGACTAATTCACTGAATGTCTGATCAACGCCATTATTTCATTTAAAAATTGTAATTAGGCTTTTGAAAAATTCTATTATATACACATAAAAATTTTTTTAATCTATCAGTAAGACGTTAAATTAATTCTAATTTGAAATTTACAATGGGTCACCAACAAGAGCAAATCTAAATTTTTGAAGACATGAATATAAAAATGTTTGTGACATTTGAACTTTAAAAATTTTATTATAAATTAATTTTATTTGACCAACTTTAGAGTTCCACTATTATAATTCAATTAAGTGGACTCTAAAGTTCGTCGGATTAAAAAGCTTTTATTTAATAATTTTTTTCGAACTTTTTTTGATTTACAAAATATTTGCAAAAATCCTGTAAGTTACAAAAGAGTTGCCTCTTTAGGAAATCCGATTTTTTTAAGCTTATAAATTTAAGATTTTAACATCAACACCATGAAATTCGAACACATTCTGTTTAGCTGATTAGATTACACACATGTGTACAGGTAGATATACATACGTACAGACACATACTCAAAGACTGATATAAAATATAAACACATTTTTGGGTTTCTGCGCTCCGGAACAATGCATATTTGTAATAATCTCTAATTCCAATGTTTGGTGCGAAAACACCAATCGCTTAATATATCCGCTATATATAGCGGTCAGTTAAAATAGTATACAAACTTACACACATATACACATAGATAAAAAATAAACACGTTTTTGGCTTTCTGATCACCGGAATAATGCATATTTGCAACAATTTCAAGTTCCAGTTTTTGGTACAAAAACATCAATCGCTATTTTTATATCACATATATAGCGGTTGGTAAATAAAATAGCTTTCCCCTGTCAAAATTCAATATTTTAATCAAGAAAATTGGTATCAAAACTTTTCTTCATTCCAAAAACAAAAAACAACAAAAAAAAAAAACAAATCAAAATTAATTTTCGTTTCTTTTTTCCTGAATGAATCACAGCCAAAAAACAAAACCAAGAGAATATTTTTCTATCAGTAACAAAAACAAATATCTCATGACACAATTTTATTATTATTATTTTCTAAAGACTGGAAAACCAAATAACAAATGATTTTATAATCATCAACTTTTCGTTTTTATTGTTTTAATTTGTTTCATGAAAAGGAAACTGGATAGCTATTTTTAAGGGTATCTTTAGGTTACTTAAGGTATTGAGAGTGTAAAGGTAAAAAACGAAAATGTGTACAGGTAAGTAGAGCAACAACTAAGAGACAAAGTTTTTTTTGTTTGGTTTTTTTTCTTATTATGTTTTTTGTTTTTGTCAAAGAAAAATTGGAAAAGAAAATGTAAGAAAAAAAAATTTGGAATTGGAAGAAAAACTCTTTTTCTGATTAGAATTGGATGAAAAGATTTTTGTTTTTTTTTTTGGATTTGTTTTTCGATTCAGTTTTTGTTGTGAAAAGATTTTTTTTTTTTTTTTATGCCATTCAAAAATTAAAAAGTTTTTCTTTCTTTCGATTTTTACTTTTATACGATTTTTGATTTTATTATTTTTGTTGTTGTTTTTTTTTTGTTATTTTTGTTTTTATATATTTAATATATATTAAATGTAAATTTTCTTCACTTTTATTTTTAGAATTGAAACGGGGATGAGTGTAATAGAGTAGACAGTGTTAACTCTGGGATACCTGTATGAGCGGAATATGGCATGATATAATGCTAATTACTTTTGGTTTATTTCAAATACGCAACTTATTAGATTTTCAGTTATGTGTAAAAGAAAGTTATAAGTTGAGAGGCAGCTCCTAAAACCTCTTCTACTACATCGACTATATTTTATTCAAACTTTGGCCATTAAAGTCAAAAACAAAATTTCAGACATCCAGTTTTATTAAATATAGAGTAATACTCATATGCTCATAAAAAAAAGAAATTGATGGCAAGTAGTCGAACCCAATGCACTACTCCTACTAAATTGTGCACAAACTATTTTTGACAAAATTTTAAATATCCAGCTTTTCCAAATATAGGGTTGTTTTCATATAAAAAAAAGAAGTTGAATGGCAGCTACTCGAATCCGTGAGCGAAATTGGATTCCAAAATTGTAATATTATCAATGGGGCTTAGTCGTTTAACCTTGAAGCAGAATCGTTTTTCATTGATATTTGCTGGTAATAATTTGATAAATGCTTAAAATTTTGATTAAGTTGCAGTTTAAACATTTTTTGTTCTGTTTTTTATGTTTTTTTTTTTGTTATCGAGGGACAATGGAAAGCTTTGAAAGCCACCTACTTCAACACACCAAAAACAAAACCCTTTCTGAACCAAACACTAGGATGGAATATGTGATACAAATGTACAGCTTGGTTACAAGGATAGAGATGTGAAAGGATGTTTGGGAATCGGGTTTGAGGAAATATAGGATTCTGGGATAGTGGGATAATGATGAGGAAAATTGGATGAGATATTTTTTTTTTTTTTTTTTTTAGTGTTTTATTTTTCTATTCATTATATTATTTTTTAACAATTCAAAAACAAAAACTTAAAAAGAATTCTTATATGCTAAAATGTAATTTGTACATGGCTGACCAATATGTCAGCTCTCACAATTTATTTAGAACTATATTAATATAATCTCTTTTGATGTTTTAATATTGATATTTTGATTTTAACATAATATATTTTAGTTTTAATTTAATATTAATATAATTGAATTTATTGGAAAAATTTTTTTTATATAAAAACCAATTTTTTTTATTTATATGTTTTATAAAAACTTAAAACTAAAATAACCTAATACTTATACCTATACCTAAACCTACAATAACCTACGTTACATCTAAATTTTTCCAAAAGTATGGTTTTTTAATTTCTAATTTATTTTTTGCAGGAATATACTTATCATATTTAAACAACTCATTGTCATTAATATTTATTATATTTAAATTTAAAGGTATTTGTTTTATTTTCGCGTTTCTTTTATAGTGGTATAAAATCGGAATATTTTGATTATTTTCAATATAATTAAGTTTGTCCAAAAACACGAATCCTTCTGGAGGCAAAAAACCTGTAACTAGGCAGTTTTTAATGTACTCAAAATCTTCGTACCATGGATGGCAGATTAATGAGTTCTCGCATGATTCACTACTCCTTTGAATATGGTTACGTATGAGACGAATGATAAAATTGTCGATTCTAACTATGTTCGCCTTATCATATATAAATTTATTTGAATAATAGTGCATATTAGTGTTAGGTTTTCTATTGTAATTTGTACAAGCTCTTAAACACTTGCGTTCGAATATTCTTAATTTTTCCATCACAGAAGCATTAACATTATACCATATTGGACAGGCATATGTTAGTACTGGACGGATTAAGGTTTTGTAGCAGAGCAATTTAACATTGTTGCAAAGTGTTCTGGAAAAGAACAATTTTCCTAAATTAATAAAGGCGTTATTTGCTTTTCTTATTTGATTTTTAACATGATAGTTAAAGTTTAACATATAATTATAGTGAACTCCTAAATACTTGAAGTTCACAGAGTTTTTAATTTTTGTTTTGTCTGGAGTTAATATATAAAAATCTCTCCAGCATGATTTAACATTATATTTTACCTTGTTAATAGTATTCCTGAATAACATAGTTTCACATTTTTGATAATTTACTTTTAGCTTCCAAAGATTACTATAAGATATCACTTTATAAAACATTTTTTGTAAAATGTATTGTGCATCTCTTAGATTTTGGATGAGATATTTGGAAGATAAAAATGTTCTTAAACTTTTCTGAATCGTACACATATCTTACCAAGTTCAGAGAAGACATTTGATGGGATATGGTACCATATTTTGAGCCTGATTATCAACACCTATGAATAGAGCACAGCGTTTTTTTTATTGTGTGAAAGCACATCGTATATTCCACTATATATTATAGATTTGAAGGAATAAAAAGCCATTGCTGAAATTGCATACTTTTAGGTAATTGACATTCTCTGCTTCATACTTAAAATTTATTTAAAATACAAAACATTTTGGTATTAAATTCACTCAAAATCTTTAAAAGGATTAAATGGATACTCCAAAAAATTAAAAATCAAAAAATACACTCATATATTGTACATATATTTATACATCTATATTGAAATCATAGTAATAGCTAACCCATTATCCTCGAAGGACTTGACTAACAAAAACAAAAAATAATTTTTATATTTTTTTAAATATTTTTTTTTTTAAACAAAAAAAAAAAACTCGAAAAAGAATTGTGAACAATCAAAAGAAGACCGTTTGGAGCTTAGTTAATTCCATAGATGGAATTTAAGTTAAGGGAGAAAAAACAACAACTAGATACACACTCCCAAACCAAGAAATAGAATAAATAAAAAATAAGTAGAAAAAAATCAGTTTTATGAAATCAAATTGAAAAAAAAAAAAAAAGAAGAACAAAACAAATTAGAAAATCAAAAAAATATTTTTCTGCTGTTAAACTTTTTAATCGGATTATGTATGGGACCGAATAAATAATATCTCTCTGGCCAAAATACAAAAACTCATTCTTTCATTGGATTAACAGAAACCTGAAAAAAATGAGAAAAGAAATTAAAACAAGAGAAGAGGGAGGGGGTTTAAATTTGGTTGAAAAAAAAAATAGATTTAAAGTTATCAAAATGCAGAAAAAAAAAATATTTAAAGCAAAAGTGAGAAATTGAAAAATTATGTTAAAGGAAAGTATTTTGTAGGATGTCCTGTTGAAAGATTGGGACATTTTTTAAAAATATTTCAATTTAAGTTTATATCAAGTTTTTGTTTGTTTTTTGGTTTTGTTGTTTTTTTTTGAATTAATTTCCAATTCTAACTTTTGTATTTATTTTTTTTGTATAATTATGAAATAAAATCCATTGCGAGTAGCTAATGTGAAAAATATTTTCTTTTTTTTTAATTTGAAAATATAAAAATAACAGAAATTCAATTTTATTATATAAGTTGACCCAATTTTTAAGTTTTTTTAAAAGTTTTTATTAAAAATTTTATTTAAATTATTCTGATGAAAGGTAAAAACAATATAAAAATATATTTTCTTTAAAACTTCCTGTTATTATAAGTTGTTAATCTTTCTTGAGGTGTTATAAACTTCTGTTGATCTCATAAATATCATATTAAAATTGGATTATTCTGAGCAATTCATCTTTTACTATAGACAGAGAAGATCTGAGCCCAGTAATCAATGACCTTTTGGTTGAGAGGATAGTATTTTAGCAAAACCTCCATTGGGCAGAACTCTGCTGGATCAACGGCTTATTAACATTCAAAATGATCAAAAATACAGTTTATTGATAAGTTTGATTCTCCCAAAACCATATTAGTTAATACCTCAAAAAATGTTTCAGTTAGGTTTTATACACTGACATATCTATAAGGGTTTATTTGATTGACGATAAGTCGCTGGTACAATAGGGTTCTAGACATTGGCGAAGTGGTACAAAGTTCGAGCTACGATTTTGTCAATTGTTTTATTTGTTGAGAGATGATACACAAATAGAGTAATTGGGTTTTATAATCTTATATAACATCTACAGTCCCGTTAATTGGCAAGCTTGTATTTAATAATAACTAATGCAACTGAAGCTTGTTATAATTCGACTTTGTCAACGATCAATAATGGAAGTTAAAAAAGAAAGTAAAATGGACAAGATAATCGCACTTATAATTGGTATGATATATACTACAAAATTTAAAACCTTACCTACAAAATTGGTTAGAGTAAACTAGTGTTAACATAATTAAAATAAAATCTGACGAGACTATTTTTGTTTATTTTTTACTAGGATCATGGAAAGTATCGAAAACAACCCATTCAAACTGTAAGCAGTTCCTTTGGGTAGTGTATGACTTTAACACACTGAAACCACAACCTTTTTATAACTAAGATTTAAGACAAGGCTTGTGTTACATGTGTTCGGTTTGGTTTTGAGGATGGAAATTGGAAAAGCTAAGTGTAGGAATTAAGATTGGGATGATTGATCATGTAAGATAAAGGGGAAAATTTGGGCAGATTAATGTTAATATTCTTCGTATATTTATTTGAGTCGTACACATATGAACTACTAACTTTAGAGATCACATGCGATAGAATATGGTTCCATAATCTCGATGTTCGCATTATAAACGAATTTCCATAAACCATGAGACAGGAATTGTTTTATTTCTTTAGAACAGGTGCTCGTCCCAACTAGGTATCTATAAAACATGGTAAGTGACAAAACTGTGCTACTTGTTGAATTAAATTTACGTGTGAACTTAACATGTTCATTCATTATCTATTCAACTTATTTTTGAATTTTGTAAATGTTCTGCATTTAAATTTTATACATCTGGTCACATTATTTTTACAAAAAAGAAAAAACTCTATTATTTATAGATTCAATTTATAAAATTGAATTGAATTGCATTGTTCGTGTTTTTTTTTTCACTCTTAAATTTTTAGTTTTCAGATTTTCAATGATTTTTCCATATATTTTCTTTTTTGTTTTTTAAATTTTATTTTTTTTTGTGGAAATTTTCCGCTTTCTTGGATAAAAACACAAACTATTTAAGTACAAATAAAATTTTTTTTTTTTTATTTTTTAATTCTTTTATTTATTTTTCTCTGCTCTGTTTTAATTTTTTTTTGTTTTTTTGTGCTGTGAGGGAAAATTTCTTTTTTTGTTATTCTAGTTTTGCACCATTTACAAAATTTATTGAAATAACATGTCCGAAATTCTACCGACCATTGGTAAAACTTGTGGAATAATTAATTAATTTTTCTTTTATATATATTTTTTTCTCTGATTTTCAATTCACTTTAAGAAAATTACAAGTTGCAAAATCAGTTTTTTATATTTATTAAGAATATGAAGTAATTTATGTATTTTGATAGAAAGATTGGATTGTGATTTTGTCATTTGGTAAGTGAGGTATGGTTATGTTGAAATGCAATTATAATTTCTGATTGACATTTAATTTAAGCTAAAAATTGTTATTGACATTAGTTAAGAAATTAAATTGTAGTTTGAGATTTAATTTATTTTAAATGCCTTGTTAGATTTTTTTTCAAACTTTGATGGTAGATCTTTGATCAGATGATTCGATATCTTAGATCTTTGATACCTTAGATCACATTTGAGGTTTCGAACAGCTAAAAATGTTTAAAATTGCCTTTTTTAAATAAGGACTTTATGAGGACAACTTTTTTCAAGAATAGTAGCAACTAGCACATATAATTTTGGAGCTAGAGACACCTGACAGGAATTATAGAAAAACCCTGGGAAAACTTCTCCTAAAAGACATACCTAATTAATAATTAGTGAGTTAATATTAGTTAGGCTTTTAAATTAAGGGAATTAGATATTAATTGAATGAAAAGCAAAATTTGGTTTTTAGTTGTTTGGGTTTTGTGATAACAAAATCTGGTTCCATTGCCGGTATGATGGTATTGTTGATTGTATGTTTAGCTATCAAAATATAAAGTGGTTTAAGGAATCAAGACTTAAAATAGGTGGCAATTAAGTAAAGTTAAATGAATATCCAAATGTGGAAACTAGGAAATTAAACGGCCGCCTCCAGTATTTTAGACGCTTCCTGATTGAAAATTATTCAAAAATACTAGTTTCTAGAGGAAAAGAGTTGTAAGATTCAATAGTTGCTCAAAATGTTGCTCAAAATAGATTTTGTTGTATAGCTATTGCATTAGCTGACTACTTAAAAAATAAAAGGAAACAAAAACAAGATAATGAAACAACAGTAAGTTTATGCAACCGACTTATTAATATTTTACACCTGAAAAGTTAAATTTACAGTTACATTTCAACAATCACATCAATCCATCTCAGGAATATTAAGCGAACGCCTTGCTTAACACCTTGATAGATATGTTTATTAAATCTTATGAGACGTGCGATAGGTCTACAATCCACCTGGTCAGAACTACCTAATATATTGTAAAATGCGTCAACAAACGATCAATATTATTGCACAATATCAAACACTGAATAATAATATTGTGTGTGAATCGGCTGTCATAATATTTTTTTTTGTCATTTTGAAATTTAATAAACGTTTCATAGAAAATAAATACAATATGCTGTCAATTATAATGTCATTAATATTTTAAAAAAAACGTTTTTGTATTTACTCCATCTTAATTGAGTTTTTTTTTCATAAAGTTTCAAATATTTTCAAAAAAAAATTTTTATTTAGTTTAACAAAAACGAAAACAAATAAATAATAGATTTAAAATTAAATTTTAAAACTTGTCGAAGTCAAAATTTAAAATTAAAAAAAATATAGAAAACTTTGATCCCAAAAGTGAGAAATTTTTAAATTTCCTTTGAATTGACATTTTCAATTGGAAAAATGGGAAAATAAAATGTTATATATTATTTTAAAATTTTCTATTTGTTGCAGTTAAAAAATCTCTAGTGAATTTCATTGCTGTAAATTTTATTTTACAATATAACGAAACAACAAAAATACAGGAAGAAACATATTTATTTTTTTATTTGTCGCATTTAAAAATTTATTTGCAACACCTTTTCTGTCGCGCTAAGCATTTACAGTTATAATAGAATTTTAGCAGTTTTACAAAGTTTTGGTTATCGAAGAACTTATCATTTTATTAAAGTATTAAATTAGAAAAGTCGACTTCAGATTTTTAAGTCCCACAAAACTTCGGACTGAAAATAACTTTAAATTCCGACACTCAACTGTAAACAATGATTTCTAAACTTTCACTTAAAAAAAAGTCTTCCCCGCAATTAAACAGCTATGTCCACACTAGTTTGTTATTAGACAGATATCTGTCCACATAAATACAGAAATTTATATAAACAGATTGATTTCAAAGCCGAAAACATAACGGAAAATCCTCGGCTTGTTTAATTTAAGATTTGCACAGAGAGAACCATGAATATTTACATTATTATAGTAAGATATGATTTAGTATATCTAATTAAAACACAGTTTAAAAACTTTTCTGAGAACTGAGCCAAAAAAATTTTATTGAAAACTGAAAGGACAAAGACTGTTAGAAAGATCAAAAAAATTGGGCGGATTGATTGATAATGCGGAAGGAATAATTCGATAACAGCCCTAAATCATAAATTTAAAACCATCAGAAAAAGATAACTAAAAAAAGATTCAAGTAAGATCAAGTCTCAAAAGACGAAGATGTAAAAAAGTGCGGGAGAAGAGGTCTCAAGGACATTCCATTCCTTAAATTTCACTAAAGAAGATTTTGATTTCATAAGAAATTTCTTAGGTGCCTTAAAGTTTTAGATGCCTCGACTAACTGATCTAACAATAAGTTGGAATAAAATATACTCCTCATTTCTAATCTTATTAAGTTGTTGTTAAAATATTTTGTAATATACAATCAGCTAAAGAACTAAAATCGAGATTTGATTTTCTAGAACAACAAAAACCTTTCAATATTTTGCAATATTTTTTACCTGTAATCTGAATACATTGGCTTCTCACAAGTATGATATCGATGCCAAATTAATTTTCGAAATACATTTTAAGAGTTGCTGTATTGTAAATTTGTTATTTTAAAATATAAAATTGACATTTTTCGTTAAAATTAAATAAATTCAAAGTGTTTTAAAAATCTTATACATTCTATTTCTAATATAATAAAGTTTCTTAACGAATATGACAGAAAATTAGATAAAATAATTTATTTGTTTGATATTTCAGTTACTTGAAAATTAATTTATTGAAATTTTTATATTATTGTACTGATTTTAAAGCAAGAGAAATATAATCTATATATATAAAAGCGAAAGTTTGTTTATTTGTTTGTTTGTTTGTTTGTTTGTTTGTAGCGAATAGACTCCTAAACTGCCCAGCCGATTTTCATGAATATTTGTGTATAGGGGCTTTTGGGTCCGGAAAGAAATCGTTGCCCAAAAATTTTGCTCTAACGGACCGCCAAGTTGGGGCTGTGGTGCAAGTATTTAAACTTCTTTGTTCTAAAATGAAAACGGTTTGACCGATTGACTTCAAATTTTGTATACGTGATGCTCTTTGAGAATTGAGTAGACACTATTGACAGTTTTGAAATTTGTTAACCCATGTCGGGCCGACGGGTGGTCAAAAAAAATTTTGGGTCCAAATTTTGTCCGATTTTACGAAATTCTGCTTTGGCTTAAAAGAAATCCCCAAAAAAATTTTGTTGAGTTCCGTTAACCCATTGGGGCCCAAAAGCTTTTTATAGGTTTTTTCAATACTTTTAACTCTAAATTAAAAACGGTTTGACCGATTTTCTTAAAATTTTGTATACGTGTTCCCCTGTGAGAATTGAGTTGACACTATTAACAGATTTGGAATTTGTTAACCCATGTCGGCCCGACGGTTGGTCAAAATAATTTTGGAAGCTAATGTTGTCAAAATTTGCGAAGTACTGCTTTGGCTAAAAAGAAAGCCTCAAAAAAATTTTGTTGAGTGATTTGAAAAGCAAATTACCTCCAATTTTGCGTAATACTGCTTTGCCCAGAGAGAAAGTGTAGTTCCGTTAACCCAGTGGGACACAGTGGCTTTTAATAGATTTTTGCGTTACTTAACTCTAAATTAGAAACGATTTGACCTGTTGACCTCAAATTTTATATGTGTGAAGCAACTTGAAAATGGAGTTGAGTCTGTTAACAGTCGGTCCTACGATTTTTAAAAAAAAATTTTTGGAAGTAAATTACTTCAAAATTTGGAAAGTAGTTTGTGCTGCTTTGAATTACAGAAAGTTTCAAAAATTACTAGAATAATCCTAGAAAAATCGTTTTAAAAAGATTGCTTTCATACATTTTAAAATTTACATGTGTAAAACGTGTGTAATTTTTGTGTTAACTTTTTCCAGTTACATCAACTTCAATTAAACCTCCATTGAGAGGCGCAGCAGCGCGCACCGGGTATTGGCTAGTATTAAATGTAAATTAATTATTTAATTGAATTTTAAAAGAGAACTTAGAAAATTCGTAAGTTAGCTACAAATTGGAATCTGAATAATGTTTGATTTTTCGTTGTAGTATAGAGTAGACTGGAGTAACACTTTGACACCTGCATGACCGTAATATTGGCATTATATCATCCGATTAATTACTTTTGATAAAATTTTAAGTACATAACTTATTAGGCTTTCAGTTATAGTTCTAAGAAAATATAAGTTGAAAGGCAGCTGTTCGAACCCTTTCCACTACACTAACTTTATTTTATTTAGAAGTTTGCCATTAAATTTAACTACTATTGACAAAATTTTAGACATCCACGTTTATTATGTATAGACTAACGCTCTTATAAGAGATCAAGTTGTACGGTAACGATTCGAACCCACTGCAATACCCCAACTTAATTTTGCACAAACTTTCGCCTTAAAACTACATTATTTTTAGGAAAATTTTAGACACTCAACTTCATTAGATATAGAGTAATGCTCATAGGCAGAGCTACTCGCACCCACTTAAGTAGACCAACCAAATGTTTGCACAAACCCACATTTCCCTCTTAAATTAGTGTTTATCTAAAACTTTAATAATTTTTAATAATAAAATAGCGCTAACACAGTTCCTTCCCTTCTCGTTAATTTTTTTAAAACAATAATTCTTTTAAACAATATTCCAATTCAATTTCGTTCTTAAACAGTAAACTGACATTTAAAACTAGTGATAGCCAACAGCATGTAAACGGTAGGTAAAGATTACAAAAATACTTGAAAATGTTTTTATGAAAATTTGACAATAATTTGAACATAAATTGATAAACTTTAGCTAAACAAATTGAAAATTATTTCAGTTGAATTTTTGACATTTCTTCTAAATTTTCTTTAAACGAATTCAGAAAATTTTTATCTCTAAAATTTTTTATTTTTATATTTTTTGTTTTATTTTTGTAATTAAAAAACAGCAAAGAAATTACAAAAAAAAAACTCCAAATAGAAAACCATGAATTATTCATTTAAGACTGACCGCATTGCAATTCTTTCATTTTATATTTTGTATAAATTCTTTTCTTATTGACATTCAAATTAGATTCAAGAAAATATAGATAACGGTTTTTTTTTTTGGGATTTAAAATCTCCGTTTTCTTCAATACTTTATTTAATATATGTATATGTATGTATGTATGTATAAGTACATATAGAAACATCCGTACCGGAAAAAAATTTCATTGTTACTAACTACCACAAAATGAAATAATATTGGCCACCTGACATCAATGAATGTTCTATTCAATGTACTAATGAATGTACAGTGGTGGTCATAAAAATTATATCATTTTTGATATTTTTGTATTATTTTTGTTTAATATTTAGTTTTTGCGAAGCTAATTTTTTTTGTGTTTTTTTATTGAGTTAGAGTTTTTTAATTTCTTCACTATAAGTTATAGCTTAAAGTATTAAAGTTAATAATTTTAAGTTAAAATATAGAATTTGAAGAGATTAAAATAAATTGAATCAATAATTAAATATAAACCCTTTCCGAATTCTGAATCTTGCTTAAAATTTAAAATTCAAATTTTTGCATATTTTCATGACCCCCAGATTTATAAAATATTTAATAGTAAAAAATTAAATTATGTTATTTTTTCAATTGTTATAATAAACTGTTCAAAACTCTCTTAAACCTTGTTCATACTATGGATGTTTATAAAGAAATAAACTAGTTTTTGAAAATTGTGTTATAGTAAAGTTAGGTAAAGTAAATTAGGTAAAGTGAAGCCAAAAATCAATTATGCTAAAAATTAAAGTTCATAAGCTCGAAAATATAACAGTTCAAAAATGATAATCTAGTTTAGAAATGCCAAATTTTTATAGAATATTTTCAGGTTAATTCAGAATTAAACAAGTTTATCGGGTGAAACATATTTAACTTTGTATTAAGAAGAAGAAGAAGTAAGAGGGTCATGGCGTATTATTATGAGTCATAACCTCCAAGAAAAGATGATTTTTTAATTTTTTTTTCTAGTCTAATAAATCTGTCTGTGGCATTATGTTGGAACGAGAATATGCTTTATTTTTATTATTGAAATTGCCATAGTCATATAGTAAAAACATTTTGTATTTTCAAAATATATAATTTTATTTGTATAATTTTATATGTAATAATTGTAATAATTTTATATTTAAATTATAGGATATTTCTTTATGTGCGAGTTATATTATTCAATTAAATTATATGCTTATATATTGTATTTATATTGATATATTGATTTTTTTTTATTAAAGATATATAATTATTAAATATTTTTTATGCCATTGATTTAAATGCAATGACGAATAGTATCAGAGTCACTTTTAATGGGATTCGAACCTGGGCCTATCGAATGAAAGGTCGACACTCTAACCACTGTAGCATTCAGCTGATTTAACTTTGAGTTAAAAATGCCTTAGTAGATTATAAACTATAATAATAGGCTGAGTCATAACACCTCTGAGACCTATGACTCGCTGCATCCTCTTATCACAAAATATATACTGTTTCCTTTTTTTATTCCATTACTGTATTTAAAATCATTTATGATTAAAAGAAAACTAGTCGAAAAAAATATTGGTATAATAAAACGATAATCAGATAAATGGACAAAATGTTGTAGCTGAACCAATTGTTATGCAGATACATATATATATAAATGAATGAATATCTATACAAGTATATGGATAGATGGTCGGATTTAGTGGTTTATCTCTAATGTAACGATAACCACTAAAGCTTTTATTATTATTTTTGCTTTTATCCCTTTTGGTTTCATCATTTAAAATCTATATAATAGTTTTCTATATATAAGAGTATTTTTTGTATATATATATATATATATATATATATATATATGTATAACTTGTATATAAAATGTGAATTGAGTGGAAATCTTTTATTGTTAAAATACCATATGTAACACCAACTAATATAACATTATATGAAAGACAATGAGGAGCACTTAAGTACAATTTTTTTTAATTTTATTTTGTTGTGTTTTTTTTTTTTGTTTTTTCTTATCATTGTAAATGTTGTTCTGCTGAAGGATATGGATTATCCTTGATTTGGGTTAAGAATTGCATGTGGCTACAAATATTTCTATTTAATAATTCATTAAGGTAAAGCGGTATTAAAAGAGTATAAATATGTATGTAATATACATATCTATTTACATTTGGTCAGAAAAATAGTTTTGTTTGATTTTCTGAGGTTTTTCTAGAGTTGAATTTTAGAATTGAATAATTTTTGCTTTGTATAAATTATGGTATAGAACTGATGACAAATATCAAATGATTATTAAATATAGTTAAAATATTAATGAATTTATGATTAATTTTTCAGAATTAAATTTTGATTGAATACCGAGCCTTTTTTTAAATTTTGTTTATTTAAATTAAAATGAATTTGTCATGCTAATAACAAATAAGAAATATTAGGAAATTGAAATACATATAATACATATATATGTAGGATTTAGGTTTTATGTGAAATAAAAAAAAATTTTAATCTGATTTTTAGTACATAAAATTTAATGGTTTTACTTAAATGATTTTTAGTTTATAAAATTTAATGGTATTACTTAACAAATTCAAATTAACTTTAACTTCACTATTTGTAACTTCATATTTAAATTCAAATTGCAACTTTAATTCTTTTAATTTACTTTTATTTAAATCTTAACTTTAATTTACTTTCATTTAATTGTTTTAATAACTAATCTTTAATAACAACGTCTTAACTTCTTCAATATTCTTCTTCGACAGTCTCGCACGTTTTCTTGTTTTTGTGTGCTAATATTTTATAACGGTCGATTCCAATTTCACTCATTTAATTGAGTGCATTAAATGATACTCTCTCTCATTAACTGCCTGTTGCAGTACTATATATATATATATATATATATATATATATATATATATATATATATTGATTTAGCTTACAAAAAAAAGTCTGAGTTCGTTTATAAGTAGTTAAATTTTAATTAAAATATGATTTTATACAATTTATTTAATTTTAATATAAAATATGATTTTAAATAAAGTTATACTTCCTTAAGCACTTTGATGAAATTTTAAAAATAAATCAAGTTTTGATAAGTTTTGGAGGCTAAATTTATATAACTTTTTTTTAACAAAAGCTAAAAGTATCGAACTTGCTGTATGGCTTTTAATAGATGAGTGCTTAGTTAAAAAGTTTTTTAAAATTTTATTTAAATTTTTTAGGGCCGCAGAAGGCAGAAGTAGTAGTTACTGTGAAAAGTGCAATTAAACTTATAAAAAATATTTCTTTTGTTATTTTAAGTGAAATGAAAAAAAAAATCCTGGGCCTTTTTATAATTCAAGGCTTTTATTCACTTGAACCACCAACTCCGATTCCTGGACAAAAAATTTCCATCTTAAGAATTTGCTCAGTTAAAATGAAGAGAAGAGAAGGGAATGAGAAAAAATATATAAGTTGATAAGCGTCCTATTGCTCCAATTAGTTATCACTTATCAAGTAATCACAATCTACCATCTTTTTTGAATTGAAGGATTTTTACTAATCAAAATTCTCTTCAATTAATATGAAAAATTGTTTAGATGTAAGAGAAAATTCTAACAAAAAATGGTTACTTAATTAGCGACAACTGATTGGTTCAATAGGGCTCAAATGGCATTACATAAATATTTTAAAGGTAAACATGACTGTCTCCTTGAATGTTTTTAAGTCCTTACAATTGGGAATCACGCATACTGGTAAAATGTTTAACAATTAAAGGCTTGGGTTAAAAAATCGGAATTTTCCTATAATAAGGTCTTACTGAAATTAAAATTAGCTGCTTTTCTTTTATTTTGTGGGAGGTCTTAATTGTATCGATATTTTATTCCTGTATTTTGACTAAATTTGAGGAACAGTCCAATTTTTTTAAAAGAAATAATACAATTTTTAAATAAATATTTAAAAATGTCAGACGACAACATTTTTTAAAAACTTTTTAAATCAAATATTTATTGTATATATTTGTTAAATAACATATATTTACTTAGAGACTCACAGTTTAATATGAGAAATGAAACTTTAAAGCTTTTTTCTGGAAAAGAAAACTTCTTTACAAAAATTTTAACTTTTAATTTTAAAAATTTTACCAACGAAATGTTTCATTGTTTGAAAAAAGTTTGTCATATGTTATGAAAATAAAATTTACAAATGTTCAAAAATCAAAAAATTTTAAATAAGCAAAATATATTTTGACATTTAAATTTTGTTATTATAGAGGAGTTTTTAAATATTCATATATTAGTCATATACTTACAGTTATTGATAAAAATGTTAGTGTCATTTTGATTGTACATTAAAATCGTAGCAGATATTTAATATTAATGAAATAATATTATATGTTAATATTGGTCCTTCAATTGAAAACTTTGTATTTTAAAGGAAGACATTTTTATTTCAATGAAGACTTTTTACTTTAAGTGAGCTTAAAATGTCATTTTCAAATATGTACTAGAAAAAGCACTCCAAATACAGGGTATTTCAAAGGTTGAATCAAATTTTGTTTTTCAAAAATGACTTTAAACTTTTGCAATAGTTTGAATGTATTTGAAATTGCAATATCATTTGTAAGTTAAACCTTACATTTAATTCTACAATATTAACGATATTGTATTTCTAAAACAATCTGAGGTTTCAAAGGTAATAGAATTTGCTATATGAAAAGCATATACAATTTAAAACCCAGTACACAATAGACTTATCTTCCTAAATTTTGATCGTAATTCTACATTCCCTACCTTATAATGGATATGGGGCTTATGTTGAACACTTTAATTACTTTTAGTTCAATACTCAAAAAAAATCTTCTATAACGGCTTTTAAAACATGTCTCCTGTTTTTCTCCACTTTTTCTATTAAATTTTTAACAACAGAATTTGTTCCCTTTTCCTGTCTTCTGACAAATGTTCATTACGATTCTGTTTCATTTATTCTAATTTTGGATATAAAAGAATTATTGTATAATATGGACAAAACGTATTATAATTTTTTCCCATCACTGTAGAATTTTTCAACTTTTCATAAAAATAAACAAAATTTTTCCAAAATAAAAATTTTATTTTCTTACCGTAAAAATAATTTAAAAAAAAATTTCCAAGAAAAACAAAAAAAAAATTGTCAATGAAAAACTCTATAAGGAAAAGAAAATTTTTCCTAAACACGAAAGAAAATAAAAAAAAAAAAAAAATATTTTCATGAAAAATATTGAAATGAAAATATTTATTTTGACAAGAGTTGAAATTTCCGCGAACTATTTTCATAACTGAGAAAAAGTTACGAATGTAGGAAAAAAAACAATGAATTGAAAAATTCTACTAAAATCCAATACATACAATATTACCATACAATATCATCAATTGTATACATGTGTTACGTATCGTATGGTATATATACAATTATTAGACATATTATATGTATATTTAATTTTTAATTTTAGGTCACATGTGACGCTGTTCTAGTTGCATTCAAAAAGTTGGTACATAAAATAACGGAATAGTTCATATTATAACTGTATACAAACTTATGTATACATACAAAAAAAAAAGTTGTGTATGTATACACACAATAATAATGAATCGAAAATTGAACAAAAGAATGAATGAAAATAAAAACAAATGCACATAATAATATGAAATATCTACTTATTATTATTTTAAAAGAGTTTTTATAGTACAATAATTTTATACTCCAAATATAAAATAGAAAGGAAATAAAATTTTTTATTATTTAAAAATTATTAAAAAAAAAAAAAATTTAAAATAATTTAGGTAACAAGATTTAGAAATCTTGAAGAAAAATGGGTTCAAAAATGCTTAAAATGAAAGCCGCTAAAATTAGTTGACGAAGTCCAGATAGATTTCTTCAGAAAAATTTTTTATAGAATTTAAATCAAAACTATAATGGAATATATAAAACATAATATAAATTATGATTGTAATACGTTACAGTATTTAGAAAAAGTTTAATTAGTGTTGTTGAATTAATATAAGAGACAGCTTAATATAAAACTTCGTTGTTTTTGTTTTTAACCGCTAACTGTTCAATTGTTAGGCTAATAACCATTGGTACTTGTTGGAACAGGAGGTAATTTTAAATTCATGTTATCAGAATTGGTCTTACTGAATTCCATATACAATTTAAACATGAGATAGTACTAGGCCTAGTAACATATAGAAACGTCTTAGATTTCCAATAGGTACAATTCTATTTTTGTTTATGTCGCAATATTTTGTATTTGAGTTATATGGTATTTTATATCTGTGAGTTATATTATTCAATTAAATTATATGTTTATATTTTGCATTTGTTGTATTAATGTATTTCTTATTAAAGAAATAAAATTATTAATTATTGATTAAGCCATTAATTTGAACCCAATGGCGAATGGTAACTTAGTCGAGTCGAAAAAAAGAAAAGTTTTTTTTCACTTTCACTACGGTTCGAATCCGGGGCCTTTCGCATGAAAGGTCGGCATTCAACCACTGTGCCACCCAGCTGTTAAATGTTTATTTAAAAAAGCTAGTTCACTAACTGTTTGAATCATCATTTGTTTTAATACATGCAGTCATCATTTGTTTTAATACATGCAGTAAATGATAAAAAGTGTTATTTAAATGTAAACATTTTACAGTAGTATGCATAATTTTGGCATGTTCCAGAGTTTAGGTTCCTCCGAAACGAATTCTTTTTTGTTTACAGTAAAATCCAAACAAAGATGGTGTAAATCTAAACAATTGCAACAAATCTAGAACGCTGTGACCCACCTATATGTAATATATCAAATGAATTGATTTCAAAATTACGTATAAGTATTGCCAGATTAGTGAGAACTATCACATTCCACTAGCTAGTAGATACATACAGCCAAATTGAGAATCCCTTACAACATCTCCTGCAATATATGTTAAGAAAGAAATGAAAGTGAAAATTTCGAATATTTTCTTAACAAATGTCTGGCCATAGCCACAGCCGGACTCCTCTTAGTTGGTCAACCGTTTTTTCATCATCTTAACGAGTTTTCAAAATACAAAATCAAAAAACTAAATTCATAACTGAACTCTACAGATTGGGTATAAAAGCAGTATAAAAATCTAAGGTATTGAAGGTCATCCCCTCACCAACGCACGTACTTTTATGTTTGCTCATTTTTGGAAAATTCGAACTACTCGTTGATATAAGTACTCATAAAAATATTTGCTTCAAATATATAGTTTCATAAAGCAAAATATCAAAAAGCTCCGATAGTGGGTTCCTCTGCTTATTTCAGAAAATCCCTATTTTTTTTTTAAATATCTTACTAATATTTTTATTTTGTTCCTAATAATATTTGAAAATTTGGCATAATAGACCAGATTCCCTTACTACAACGTGGCTAAGTTATATTTTTTGATTTAATATAATTTATTTAAACAATAGTTTTTTTTTCCAAGTAGCTGTTGCCAACTATTTATGAAAAGTATTTGAAAAAAGAATTATGAAAACTATTTGTATGTATTTGCGCTGAATTTGACGCAGTGCTGCATGTTTTTTGCTTTTTTTTTTTAAATTTAATTTAATAATTCATTTTAAATATTTGTGAAGTGTATAAACTATAAAAAGTTGTATTTGAGAAAATTAACAAAACACATATAAGATGTCCCTGTCAAGAAACAAGTCAATTATGAAAATAAATGTTTTTTTAAAGTAGATATTACAGTTAATTGAATTAGAGATTAATTTATGTGCATGTACGTATTCTGATTCATCATCATTTCATGATGTGAAATAATTTTTAAATTTGAACCCCTAAACATAAGCAATCTTTTTTAATAAATTTAAAAAATTATTTAATATTTTGTAAATTTAATTTTTCAGATGCATATGTAAAATTCTTTAAAAATTAATTATTTGGCATATTTTAATCCTAAATAGTAAATTTACAAATTATTGAATAATTTTTTAAATTTTTCAAAAATATTGCATATTTTAAGGGGTTCGGATTAAAAAATCATTTAGAAATAATTAGACTAATAAAAAATTGCCATATATTTTTATATAGATATAAAATAAATCATATTTTTTGCTATAAATTATATTTATATCCAAAATATATTTGCATACCATATAAAATTATTAAAAAAAAAAAAAACATTGTATGCATAATTTAGAGTTTATTTCAACAGTTTTTTTTGTTTTTCTTTTTACAAAATTGCAGAAATAAAAATAAAGGAAAAGAACTATTAGGTTTATATTTGTTGTTTTTATTTAAAGAATTTAATAAAATTAAGTTATTTTGGATTAAATTGTTTAATTTTGAAATATTTTAAAAGTCTTTCTTGTTACAATAATTATTAACAAAATGATGCCTACCGTTGGCTTTCTTGTATATTTTATAATATTATAAATCAAGTTTATATTACTAAGGAAATATTATTTATTAATTAATTCAATTATTGGAGCATCTTTGGTGGTGTAGTGAATAAACACATGACTTACACGCAGAGATCCCTATTTTTAAATTGTCGGAAAAATTGTTGAAAAAGGTAATTTTTCTTTACAAATCAATCGCCTCTGTGGCCGAATATGGAAATGGCACAAAATTCCTGTATATCAATTAATCGGAGGATCAACAAATAAGTCACTAAAATCTTTAATTGTGATCATATTGGAGAATTTTGTTGCTGGCACTGGGCTTAGGTAAAATAAAGAAGTAATTAATTTCATGTAACACACAACTTTCATAAAACAAGTTGAATGCGTCCTTCGATTGTTGCCCTTAAAAACATAGTCTTTACTTTTTTTTTTAATATGATATTGAAAAATTAGTTTTAGAGTTTAGTTTCTAAAACCCGCTCGAAATTTATTCGCTTTTTGTCGTTTCTCAAAATCCAATATAAAACTAAGTTTTTTTAAGGTTCTCATTCATTAAATTAACTTTCCTTGATTACAATACTTTTCTTACACCACGAAGGAATTTCCAGAAAGGGAAACATAATTTAATATAAAAATTGTAATGAATTTTTTCTTATCTCTTAAAAAAAAGATTTAGAATTTTTGATTTAGCATTTTAAGGATTTCATTTTTGTTTTTATTTTATTATTTGTGTAATAAATAATAATCATATTTTGCATTCAACAGGATAAGAAATCTTTTCAATTTAAAATTTAAAGCTAATCATTTTGATTTGATTTTTATTTCTGAATTGTTAATTCAGTTTCACAAAAATATGATTGGATTGCTTACTTGATTGGATATTGTAAATTTTAATTAAAGATATCTTAAATTTCTTAAATAAAAGATTTACAATCTTCTAATATATAAAAGCGAAAGTTTGTTTATTTGTTTGTTTCTATGTTTGTTTGTTTGTAGCGAATAGACTCCTAAACTGCCCAGCCGATTTTCATGAAAATTTGTATATAGGGGTTTTTGGGTACGGAAAGAAATCGTGGCCCAAAAATTTTGCTCTAACGGACCGCCAAGTTGGGGCTGTGGTGCAAGTATTTAAACTTCTTTGTTCTAATATGAAAACGGTTTGACCGATTGACTTCAAATTTTGTATACGTGTTGCTCTTTGAGAATTGAGTAGACACTATTAACAGTTTTGGAATTTGTTAACTCATGTCGGCCCGACGGTTGGTCAAAATAATTTTGGAAGATAATATTGTCAAAATTTGCGAAGTACTACTTTGGCTAAAAAGAAAGCCTCAAAAAATTTTGTTGAGTGATTTGGAAGCAAATTACGTCCAATTTTGCGCAATACTGCTTTGCCCAAAGAGAAAGTGTAGTTCCGTTAACCCAGTGGGGCACAGTGGCCTTTAATAGATTTTTGCGTTACTTAACTCTAAATTAGAAGCGATTTGACCGGTTTACCTTAAATTTTATATGTGTAAAGCAACTTGAAAATAGAGTTGAGTCTGTTAACAGTCGGTCCTACGATTTTTCTAAACAAAATTTTTGGAAGTAAATTACGTCAAAATTTGGAAAGTAGTTTGTACTGCTTTGAATTACAGAAAGTTTCAAAAATTACTAGAACAATCCTAGAAAAATGGTCTTAAAAAGATTGCTTTCATACATTTTAAAATTTACATGTGTAAACCGAGTGTAATTTTTGTGTTAACTTTTTGCAGTAACATCAACTTCTATTAAACCTCCATTGAGAGGCGCAGCAACGCGCACCGGGTATTAGCTAGTATAAATAAAATATTATGAAAATAAAATTTTTAAAATTTAATTATGAATTACGTTGTTAATAAACTTAAAGTACCAAATATTTTAAAATAATTGACTTAGAAAAATTAAAAAAAAATTTGAGCATTTTTGAATAGTCACATAAAGTAGAAAATCTGATTAAGATTTTCAAAAATAGACCTAGTTAGTAAAGGATTTTTACACTCACTTAAAGGTTTGCAGTTTTTGTTGAGGTATCCTTACAATGTAGATGTATTTGATTTCTACTAATGGTCAATTTTATTTTTATTTGTAAATACAAGTTTTTGTGTATCACTTTGAAATTTGTAACCGGGTTCGTATCGCAGTAGAAATAAAAAACTTTAATTTTATTTTTGATTTGACCCAGCTACCATTCGCCATTGGGCTCAAGTATAGGTATAACTAAACTAACAATTCTATATATTTTACAAAAATTACAATTAATATAATAAGTGTAAGCTAATACAAAATATAGACAAATAATTTAACATATAATTCTATTATAAAATTATTACAATTAATAACAAATTGTAACTATTGAAAATCTAAGACATTTCTACATGTTCTACACTTGCACTGACTAATTATTGAATTGTATATGGAATTTATTAAGATTAATTCCAACAATGAGAATATAATATGACTGTATGTCCCTTGTGTTGCTAACTACACCTATGGACAGGCTTTTTAGTCTAAGAGTTTAAACAGCTAGTCGTTCAAAAACATCAATTGAAAGCAAGTGTTCTCAACTGATTAAAGACATTATCCGAATAATTTGTCTTTGAGAGGTCAAATAACCGATCAAATATAAATATATGTCAGTATTCAATTATTCATTTTCTTCTAAAGAAAAAAAAAATGCATTTTTTTTTGAAAATAATCATAGTCATCGTCGAATATTCGAATCTTAATTACAAATTTTAACATATACATAAATATTTAATATAAAAATAGTACAAAATATGTATGTGTGAAAAGCTTTCTAAAACACATTTATGATAACTATATAAAATAGGATCAAAAATGATTTTTATATTTTCTTCATAATTATTTATATTTGTTTTATTTTGTTGTAAACATAAAATTCTTTTACCTATGACCTTAAGTTAAACAAAATGTAAAATAAAATTTGAACAAACATAAAACTGTTGCCAACGTACAAAACAATACAGGGGATGAAAAAAATTAGGGTTTTTAAAAAAAACATATTTTCAAAATTATATTGTGCTTCATACTGAGTTTAGGGTTCAGTTTATTATAATTTTAAGTCTTAATAGCTCTTGAAAGTGAAATATTCAGAAATTGTATTAAGCAAACTTATAGTGGTTCACAAGGATCTAACCCCACTGCCTCTCATCTAAAATTTTCAGGTTCTAGGAGTTAAATTGTGACTTCCACTTAGCAAAAATAGTAAAAACTGAGATACACTTTCTTCAATTTTGAGGAGGTCTGCCTCCCTCGTGAATTTGGTAAAAGAATTTGGCTAGGCATTTATTTTTCGACCTCTTACATCTCGTAAGCAGTGAGCGTCACTAAAAAATTTTCTTAAACGACTACTACTAATTTCTTGTTATATATAACTTCACCAAATTTCATGTTCCTAGCTTGAAACATTCAGAAGATATGAGAGGGTAAAAATTTTGTAAAGATTTATTTTACATAACGGTATATTAGTACCGTATGGCGATATATAAGCGATAAATTTTTATAAAGCTTATAAAAAGCAACTGTATTTTACCGTTTTCATTTTGTAAATAAATCTTTTATAACACTCTTGTTAAAACTCTTTTAATATTATGCTCTTTTCGACTTGGTCGGTGGAGCTGGTTGTACATTCGTAACGGTTGGGGCTACAGGAAAAATTCTTCCATGAAATTATTTTTTTTTTTGAAATTCCTATCCGTAGTTTAAATTTGTTCTCTATTTAATATGGTGTAAAAGTTTTGTTAACATACGATTTGACGAACAGTCGGATGAAAAAAGGGGCAAAGTGAAAAGCACATTTTTTCAAAATTTTTTGAAAATATACAAAAAACAAAAAAAACAAAAAAAAAACATTAAAATAAAATATTTGAAAAACAAAAAATTATTTGAAAAAGATTTACATTTTTGCAACAAATGTAAAATTCTCTAATAAAATATTACAAATCTATTTTTGGCAAGTACAATTTTAACCAATCATTAATATACATATACTATTTATAAAAGTATATACACATACATATATAAATAAATATTTAATATTCATAAATTATAAAACTTATATAGCAGGATGTATTAGGATCAAAATAAAAAAGAAGGAAAAAAAAAAGAAAAAAACAAATGGAATAAAAAAATATTGTAAAAATCATTTATCACCTCAGTGAACATGACATAAATAATATTCAAAAGGATAAAGAAAATATTGAGTAAACAAGGATATTATAATCTTCCTGAAAAATTGTAAATCATTTTATAAATATATATGTATATATATATAAATATTTAAAAAATTTATATAAGTATAATACTGAAATATATGTATGTTAAATTGTATTGAATTTGTTTAAAAAAAAAAATGGTAAAATCGTTACTAAAATTACGTAGAATTCAAGTACTCTTGTAAATTACAAAATTTTGTCAAAATTTTTAATAATTTTAAAATTGGGCAGATAAGTACGCATCTATATAATATTTTTTGAGAGTTTTTTGGAAACAAATAGTTTTTTTTATACCCGCATGACTGTAGGTCAAAGGGTATAATAAATTTGCCATTACGTTTGTGACGCAGGGGGGTAAATATAGACTCAAGTGTATGGATCGGATCAGAATCGAAAAATAAATCGATTTAGTTATGTATCAGTTTGTCCGTCTGTTCGTCAACAAGGAAATGTTGCACATACAAAATTATGACAAATATAGATCTGCAAATTTAACAGGTAGTGTAAGATCTGTTATAATTTATGGCATTTCAAAACTGATATACCATAAACGTGTTACCAAACAAAACCTAGATTTATCTACATTTTACATTATCAGCTGATTAAGTATTTTTTTATGATAATTAGGATACTTAGGAACGAGCAAATATGATAAATAATAAAGTAACAACCAGTAATAATGCAAATAAGAAAAAAAAAATGGAGTTAGATTGCTCCTACATTGAATAGAGTTAGATTGCTCCTACATGGAGCGCAAAATATCCCTTAATATGTATGCAATATTGCATAAAACTTCAGCAAAAAACTTGGGGAGCTGGCTTATAACAGGGTTAGATGGAAAAGCTTTATAGAAGCCCTTTGGTTCTGTAAGAGCAATTGTTTGGTTGTGTTATTTAGTTGTAAACGGTATAGAATTTGTTGCAATGGATCTTCAATTTTTAAAATAACTGATTTCACAGTTTTTATAATTAATTGTGAGTGACTTAAAAAGGTTTTAGATCGCCTATCGCCTTTTCTTACAAATTTAACTTAAAATGTAATATATGAACATATAAAACATTTAATTATTTTTGAAAAATGGTGTACATCATTCAAAAGTAAAAAAATAGTTAATTTAATGGTAATATACTTACTTATAAACCTAAACCATAAGTTACAAGTATTTGTTAAAAGTGTCTTAGAATAATTTACGGGATATTCCGGCCAAAAATGATTTCAAATAAAGAACTATGGATACTAAGAGATGAAGAACTCATTGATAAACAAATCGGCCGCAGAACATGGACATGGATAGGTCATAAACTTAGAAAACGAAATACAAGCATAATACGAATGGTATTAGAACGGAAACTTGAATGTAAATATAATAAAAAAAAATATTCTTTTTCAATATATACTCTTGTTTAAGTAATTCAAAAATTGAAAATTCTTCAAAAATTTATGGTAGATCTTTTGCATTTAAAAGTGTTTTAATATGAAAGTAAATTGCTGGATTAGTGTTAACCAAAAAGAAGAACTGTCTTTCATTTCACCAATTTCTGGGTAACATTTCCTGGGATATCAATAAAAACCTGCACAAAATCACGTGTTATGGAAGTTCTAAATGAAAGCTCTATCCTCATAACGGAAAAATATCTAACATCTAGGAAACGTTTATAACTGGAGAAGAATGATTTTGTTTTCTTAAAAACCTTATGAAATCAATTGGTAAGAGATAAAGAAGATTTATATTCTTTGCCGTTAGATGTCCAAGAAATGTTGATCACCAGCTCTTGTTACATAATATAACATTTTTTAATTAATAAGTTCAGCTATCTGAAATATTTCATAGGACTTCTAAACGAACATTTGCAGATAGACAGACAACCAAATAACTTATAATTCGTAAAATATTTTTAATGCATATGTGGGAAATTCTTCTTTCAAAATATCCTTTAAATTCTATAAATATTAAAATATTTCTATGTTTACTCATGTTTGAATATATTTAATAATATTATTATTTTGTAAGTGTGTAAGTTTATTGACAAGTTAGGTTTCAATGCATACTTAACACACATACACATGCATTAATTTGAGAAAATATCAAAAAAATAATTTTTTTTTATGTCAAAAGGTGGTATAAATTATTATTATTACTTTTAAGTTTTTCATACTTTATGTCATTCCATTTTTTAAAAAAAATTACTTTTATCCAGGTTAGTTGTTGTTGTTCTTATTAATCTATCACTTACTAATACAAAAGAATACTTTTTTGACCTTTTATTGGTATAAATTTTGTTTATTTTTATACCCGTGCATATATATATGAACATCGGGTATATTAGATTTGCTCCTCCGTTTGTAACGCATCGATCTAGACGAGCTAGATATAGTGTCAAGGGTACGTATCGGCTCAGAATCGAAAAATTAGTCGATCTAGCTATGTGTGTCTCTCCGTCCGTCCGTCCGTCCGTCCGTCCGTGTGTCATCACGATAACTCAAAAACTAAAAGGGCTAGAGTCTTGAAATTCACACAAAGTCATTTTTAGACAATTTCTAGGTTCCCTATTGTTTTTGGTTAAAATCGGACCAAGGCTTCGGGGAGCTGCCATACAACTTTTTTGCACCAATATGAATTTCTTCAAAACTATTTATAGTACGGGGATGAAAATTACACACGGTTAGTTTTATATTGGCTCCGGCACTTATATGAAGTTTTAAAATGTTAGGGCCCCATTTTCGGGGGGCTGCCATACAACTTCCTTGCACCAATATGAATTTCTTCAAAACTAATTATACTACGCGGATGAAAATTACACACGGTTAGTTATATAATGAATCGAGCACTTATATGAAGTTTCAAAATGTTAGGGCCCCATTTATGGGGGGCTGCCATACAACTTCTTTGCACCAATATGAATTTCTTCAAAACTAATTATACTACGAGGCTGAAAACTACACACGGTTAGTTATATAATGAATCGAGCACTTATATGAAGTTTCAAAATGTTAGGGCCCCATTTTCGGAGGGCTGCCATACAAAGATTTCGATTCAATAACTGTGAATCTAATAAAGCTACAAGGTTAAAATTAAAATTGGGCAGGTAAATTAATAGGGCAAGTTACTTGGCAAAGTTGGACATCACTCGGACCATCGGACTTTTAGGGTGGGCCAATTTTTTTTTTTTGTTTTTTTTTTCTTTGTTGTTTTTTTTTTTTTTTATTTTTTTTTTTTTTTTTTTAAGCTTAAGTTATGGGACAATGAATGAAAACTTTTTTTTTTTTTTTGTTAATTTTTTTTTTTTTTTTTTAAGCTAAAGTTATGGGACAATGAATGAAAATTTTGTTTTTTGTTTTGTGACTTTTTTTTTTTTTTTGTTAATTTTTTTTTTTTTTTTTACGTCAAAATTATGGGGTAATGAGTTAAATGTATAAGAGAAGTAAATTACGGTTTATTTTATACACCATAGTGGGTATGCACGGGTATCTAAAAGTTGACAAGGGCAACTATAATCTTCCTCGTTTTTATTAACTACAGTATAAGAAGGGATCAATTTAAGAAAATAAACTATTTTTTAATAAATAAACATTTTGCTTTGTTATTATTATTCTATTATTCATTCTGATATTTTGTATTTTATATACTTGTATTGTGAATTGTGATACTAAAAGTTTTCATTGTTGTTAGTTTTTTTATACCCGTGCATACATATATGAACATCGGGTATATTAGATTTGCTCCTCCGTTTGTAACGCATCGATCTAGACGAGCTAGATATAGTGTCAAGGGTACGTATCGGCTCAGAATCGAAAAATTAGTCGATCTAGCTATGTGTGTCTGTCCGTCCGTCCGTCCGTCCGTCCGTCCGTGTGTCAGCACGATAACTCAAAAACTAAAAGGGCTAGAGTCTTGAAATTCACACAAAGTCATTTTTAGACAATTTCTAGGTTCCCTATTGTTTTTGGTTAAAATCGGACCAAGGCTTCGGGGAGCTGCCATACAACTTTTTTGCACCAATATGAATTTCTTCAAAACTAATTATACTACGGGGATAAAAATTACACACGGTTAGTTTTATAATAACTCCGGCACTTATATGAAGTTTCAAAATGTTAGGGCCCCATTTTCGGGGGGCTGCCATACAACTTCTTTGCACTAATATGAATTTCTTCAAAACTAATTATACTACGCGGATGAAAATTACACATGGTTAGTTATATAATGAATCGAGCACTTATATGAAGTTTCAAAATGTTAGGGCCCCATTTTCGGGGGGCTGCCATACAACTTCTTTGCACCAATATGAATTTCTGCAAAACTAATTATACTACGAGGCTGAAAATTACACACGGTTAGTTATATAATGAATCGAGCACTTATATGAAGTTTCAAAATGTTAGGGCCCCATTTTCGGGGGACCGCCATACAACTTATTTGCACCAATATGAATTTCTTCAAAACTAATTATAGTACGACGATAAAAATTACACACGGTTATTTATATAATGAATCGAGCACTTATATGAAGTTTCAAAATGTTACGGCCCCATTTTGGAGGGGCTGCCATACAAAGCTTTCGATTCAATAACTGCGAATCTAATGAAGCTACAAGGTTAAAATTAAAATTGGGCAGGTAAAGTAATAGGGCAAGTTAGTTGGCAAAGTCGGACATCACTCGGACCATCGGAATTTTAGGGTGGGCCATTTTTTTTTTTTTGTTTTTTTTTTGTTGTTTTTTTTTTTTTTTTTTTTTTAAGCTAAAGTTATGGGACAATGAATGAAAATTTTGTTATTTTTTTTGTGATTTTTTTTTTTTTTTTGTTTTACGTCAAAATTATGGAGTAATGAGTTAAATGTATAAGGGAAGTATATTACGGTTTATTTTATACACCATAGTGGGTATGCACGGGTATCTAAAAGTTGACAAGGGCAACTATAATCTTCCTCGTTTTAGTTTAAAACTATTAAATTTTAATTTAATATCTATAAAAAAAAATTTGTAATAACCTACAAAAATAGATAAATAAAAAAAAAAAAAAAATTCCTTTGAAATTTTTTTTTAAAAAAATTTTAAAATTTAACTTTTTAAATACTTTTTCTGTTAGACTTTTAATATGTTAGTATATTGTATAATATTTTGAAACATATATACATACATATATAGTATGGATGCATAAATATAAAATATTGAAAAGTACCTAATAGGTTTTAAGCATATTTCCGTTTAATATTGTTAGGTTGTTTATGTATGTATGAAATTATGTGTTTCTCTGGATTTTTTATTTTTTATAAATTATTTATTAAATTTAAAAATTTAGATTATTATACTACTTGCACATTATTATTTTACTACTTTAATAGTAACTACACTTGCAATATTAGTAGATTGACAGAGTAATTACAATTACAATATTACTAATTTGACAGTAAGTGGGTATTGTAGTTAATGACATTTCGCCTAAAAATATGCAATTTATATCCGTCCTTTTTGAAAAATCAATTTTTGTACTAAAATCTATAGCTAGAAGTCAAAATATGTAGAATTCGTCTAGGACATACTTTTCACACAAAGAAATATTTATTTTCTAATTTAAACCCTCCCATATGTCCACACTGCCGGAATATTATGTGGATTAAGCATATATTTTTGAATGCCAGATAACGCTAAATTTTATTCAGACATCAAATAAAAATTTGACTTCATTATTACTTCCGAAATATGAAAATGTAGAGATAGTAGAAAAAATAATAAAATTGTTAACTTAATTAACTTAAAGAATAAATTTTGTAAATAATGTAAACAAATTTTTGTAAATAATTTTTTAGCTACTTAAGAAAATTGTAATACTCAAATAATTTTTTTCATGTTTATATTTATATTCTCGTACCCGCTGCTAGGACCAGCCGAGGATAATACTAACATTACCTAAAATTTTTATGTAATATTAGAAACTAATAAATAAATAAATAAAATCTATAAACTCTACCAGTCTATAAACTGGCCAAGTTACATTAAGATTATAATATTATCAATTATAAAAAGTATAAATAAATAATTGAATGGAATTATATAACTCAGATGTAAAAAATAACCCGGAACTCAAACATAAAATTAATATAATAATAGTATAAAATGTCGAGATAGATCTAAACTATTTGAGGTGCATTAAAAGTGGCAGAAGCGCAACACAAACCGTAGTTACAGCTAAAAGGAATTGCTAAGAATCGTGAAAGGTGGAGAGGATTTGTTAACGCCCTATGCCCTATCAGGGGTCTTAGGATCCAGTAAGTAAGTAAGTATAAAATGGTTAAATAAATATAATAAATAGTATTAGTATAATTAAACAACGGCATATTAACCTGTTTGTCTTTATAACCAATAGTCTAAGAATATTGCATTATCATTTATAATATATAATATTTAATAAATAAATAAGATATTCTACATGGGATAATGCCTAGTATCGTGTAAAGTAGAATTTGTACAAAGAATTTGTTAGTACTCGGTCCTTTTGACTGTCAGGCTCAAGTTAGTTTCTCTAACAAATTAAACATTTACACAAAATATTGTTGATAGTGATTACCTAACAGACTTCAGATTATATCAGTACCTAATGACATTATTTTTGAATTGACATGAATTTTTAGTTTTCAGAAGTTGACAAACAGTCAAAATATATTTTAAATTTCAAAGAAGTATTATACAAAATTTAACACAATTAACTTCCAAAATTGTTTTTTTACCAATCGTTGAGCCGACTTTGGTTGACAAATTTCAAGTCTTTGAATAGAATCAACTCAATTCTCAAGCAACACGTATAGAATATTTTAAGTCAATCGGTTAGAAAAAAAAAATTTAAATACTTGCACAACAACCCAAACTAATCAGTTCGTTAGTCGGCTGAGTAGTTTAGGAGTCTATTTACTACACACATACAAACTTTCACTTTTATATACATAGATTTATTAAAATTATACAATATTTAATAAAAATTGACTCTGCATTCCTAAAACTAAAAATTTAAAACTAGATTTTTATTTTTTTATATGTAAGCATTCTTTTATTTAAATATTTCATACACATTTTCAAGTATATAAACACTTACACACATACCATGTATAGAAAAATACTTATGAATATTTTAATTTTTAAACCATTTTTTTTTTTGAAAATCAATGTGTAAACAAATTCGATGCGAATATTATTTTTTTTCTAGTTTTTTTTTTGTTTTACCCTTTTTTCATACCACTTTAAAACTGTGTTGACCTAAATTCGAAGTTTATTGTGTATTTTTTTGTTTTTTTTTTGTGTTTTTTTTTTTTTTCATAAACAGTCCAAAAAATGTTCATTGAAAAATAAAAATTTACAAAAACAAAAAAAAGTTGAGAATTTGACAATACATTGCATTTCATGCATATAGGAGTATACATGTATAGAACTCGTGGTACTAGAATATATATTTAATATTAATATATATGTATATAATATCTATAATATGGTGATACAAATGAGTGTTTGTATGTTCAGTGTTATGTATAATATTTATAAACTTGTAGGAAACAATGCAATGTTTCAAGGATAAAATAAAAGTTTTTAATTTTAATTTTGTTTTTTTTATTTTATTTTATTGTTGTTTATGTGTAAAATAAAATTTCCTGTAAAATTTTTTTTGTTTTTTGTTCTCAATATTATGAAAAAAAAATGCATATTATATATATATAAATATAAATACAATCTTTTCGCGTGAACTTGATCCTTTTTCATATGAAATTTATCTATTCTCAAATGAATTTCGTCCTTTTTCAAATTCAAATTAGTCCTAAATTTTCAAATTAAATTTGTCTGCTTTTGACTAACTCCGTGTTTTTGGACTCCAGGAGTCGTACAATATATTGAAAAAAAATGGTACTCACCGATTTTATAGTGCAGTTCAAATATAGCAAGAAAAATTAAAGAAAGTCTGACTTTTAAACATGCTCAAAAAAAAAGCCCCCTTTATTTTGATGTCATTTTGGAGGGTTTTTTTTAAATCAATCCGTTGGTTCTTTTTTTAAAATCGCTGCCGTATATTTGGAACAAAAAGTGAAATTCATATAATTTGATAAACCTAGCACTTTTCCAGCTTTCACAACAGAGAAGAGTAAGGGGGTACTAAGTTTTTCAAAATATGTCAATTTCACTTCTTGGTTCAAATATAGGGGGACGGTTTTAAAAAAAGAATCAAAGATATGATTTGGAAAAAGGCCAATTTCATCAGAAAATATGCGATCAATTTAATTTGGAAAAACTAATTTGATTTGAAAATAGACAAATTTCATATGAAAAAGGACCAAAAAACTGTGAAAAGGATGTGAAAAAAAATTGATGTGAAAAACGCTCAGTTTTGAAATTTTTACAAATATTTTGAAAATAAAAATATAAATTTGTGATAAAAATATCTGTAAAGTTAACAGAAAATAGAATATATATACTATTACAACATAGTTCAGTTTGGTGTGGAGTTGTTCCATAAAAATGTATAAGTTATAAGTTTTAAATTAAAAAATTTGTATCATTTTATTAATTATTTTTTAAATTAATTTTTAAAGATAAATATTTCTTTCGAATTTAAAGATAATTTATAATTCTTAATTAATTTAGATAGTTTTAATTATGTGTTAGATTTTAAAATAATTTAACAGTTGTCAAACAAAAATTAAAATATTTGAAAAACTTAATTAAGAACTTGTTAGTTCAAAACAGTCGTCCCGTTGTAGGTTCTCAAAACAATTGTTAAATAAAATTTTCTACTATGAGAGTGATATATTTGAAAAACGATTATATCAATATACTTAACTTTATATCTATCGTCAGAATTTATTATAAATTTACGAATTTAAAAATAAATTTATAAATTTCGACTGTATTTCACTACTATCCCTCCTAACATTATTTCCAAAAAAAAAAAATATTAAACACGTAAAACTGTTAAATAATGCATGATGCATTTTTTTTCCAAAGTTTAGTTTATTATTATTGATTTGGATTTTAGATTTTAGATGAAAAACTAAAAAACTAAAAATTCCGCCCGTGGGCGACACTTGCATAAACAAAAAAAGATTCGTGCTTTTTTTTAATAATTAACTTATTGAAGAAATAAATCTGTTCACTTCATTTAATAGTTGAATACTACAGTATTATTCTGAATATTACAGTATTTATTCTATAGTTAATACATTTTATATCCGTAATAGGGTATATAGGTCAAAAGGGTATACTAAATTTGCATTTCGTTTGTGACGCAGATAAAGGGGTGGTAGATTATAGACTCAAATGCATGGATCGGATCAGAATGGAAAAGTAATTTGATTTATCTTCGATATAATAACTAAAAATTTTAAAATAGTTTTTAAACAAATTAATTTTTATTCAATTATCTGCATCCCTTCGTCCGTCCGTCGCTAGGATTTTAAAATTTTTACAAACTCATTTTTATGCAATAGCCGTCATCGCTAATCCAGCCAATTTGTCCACGGGTTCGAGTACCAGCCATACAACTTTCTTTTTCATATGAGCATTACTCCATACTTATTAAAGCTAGTTGTCTGAAAGTTTGCCAAAAGTAGTTTAGTTTTATGGCCAAAGTTTCTGTAAAATTTGGTTGGTCTACTACGGTGGGTTCAAGTAACTCTTATATATTGGATGATATAATTTCGATATTACTGTAACACGGGTATCCCAGAGTTTACACGGTATACTCTACAACACTCTTCCTCGTTCTGTTGTAAATTTAATTATTTTAAAATATCTGCTCTGATGCATTCATAATTTTTGTCCTACAGATAATTAAATAAAAATTAATTTGTTTAAAAACTATTTTATAATTTTTAGTTATTGCATCCATGATACTATGATCTATGGTTACAAATATTTCTAGGCTAGTCACAAATATTTTGTTAATAATGGTATAAAATAAGTTCAGCAACCTTCAATAACCAATTCATCCAAGTCTATTTAAGGACATAATGTCATTACACAATGCAAAGTAACTACATCGATTTGACTAAATGTAATTATAACTTTTTGTAAAAATTTTTACGAACTTTTGTGCAATGAAAATTTTAAATTGTTTTGATCTTCAACTTGCGACATGTTTATGAGCTCTCACTCCTGTAACAAACGTGTAATCAAGTAAAAGGAAAAGCCGTTATATTTTATAACATATTATAACTAAAAATTTTTATAATTAGCCAAACTAAAAGTTTAGATAAGGCATTGGGGTATTTTTTCGAGGCGGATGCTTAAATCTTTTTTTTTTTAAATATTATTACATGGAAACTTATGGAGAAGAGTGCTTTTGCATTAATCCTATTCTTTAGCTTTCCTAAAATTTTCCTCAGATATTTTTGTTGATTTTTTTTTCCTTCAAGTATTGATTTCATGATTATACTGTAACATTCTTATTTAAAATATAACCGTTAAATATTAATACTAAGTACTAAGTGTATCCTTCGACATAAAATCACAAATATTACAACATTTTTTAATAGAAATAAAAACATTCAAATGTTGTCATTTTAATTTTCACTGAAGCAAAAAAAAATTGAAATTCAGTGAAACAGAATTTGTTCAAGTAAAATTTTTCTTATATTTTTATATACCGTTATCTTTTTATAAATAACTTTGAATTATTTTACATAATAATCGCTTCTAAAAAACAGAAAGAAAACTAAAATGTTTTGAAAGGATGACTAAACGCAACAATAACTGTACATTAAAATAAAATTAAAAATAAAACATATAATAAAAAAAAAAAAACAGAAGGACGTGTTTTTTAAAAATAGAAAAAAAAAATAATAAAAAATTCATAACAATTTTCTTCAAAATCCCGAATTATTTAACAAGGCAAAAAGGAAACCTAAGTGAAACGGCTGTTAAGACCCAAAATAAAAAAAAATAAAAAAAACAAACAAAAAAGTCAAATTAAAATTATTTGTAAGTGTAATAGAGTAGCACCATATAAGCCTTTTACTTTCTCTTTCGTTGTTTTTTTTTTTTTTTGATATTTTTTATTAGCATTTTGTTTTACTCGAAAAAATGGAGGCGTATTATAGTTATAAATTAAGAACATGGTCCAATAAATTTGCAAGATTTATAGCTTCATTGTTTTTTTTTTTTGCCATTTCTTTTTCATAATGTTGCCGTTTATTTTTGTTGTTGTTGCTTATTTCTATTTTCATTTTCGGATGTATTTTTCAGATACAAAAATATTGTAATAAAAAATAACTGTAAATATAATGAATAAAAAAGTCAACTAACACACTCATATTTTAGAAAACAAAACAAAAAAAAAATAATACACATAAAATTTAGTATGTGTCAGTGTTAAAAAAAAGAAATGTTCGAATAATAAAAATAAAAAAGAGTGGACGTTTTAAATGCTTTGCAGTGTAATAAATTGTGTATCAAAATTGAAGTTTTATTATTATTTGGAAAAATCTTGAAATAATCACATTTGAATGTAAATTATGATATTAGATATTTGAATGTGTCAGAACAAAGCGAGTGCTCTTGAATCTTGAAGGCACTTCATCCAAATGAAATATTCTTTACATGAGCTATGCAATTAATTTGTCACTTCTTAGTAGAACATGAATATAGTAACAACCTCTTTAGGTAGTAAAGAAGGGATATTTACAATTGGTAGAGATTAAGTTCAAGAGGATGGTGGCAGTGTCAACAAAAAAACATCTGAGCTATATTTATAGTAGATAATGTATGAAGGAAATTTGTTGGATTAAGTGAATTTCCTAAAAGTTGAAACTTTAGTTGGGAGAAGTATAGTTAATGAAAGAATAGTAGAAATAAAATAGTTTAGCCAAACTCTATAATCATTGCGAATTAAACTTATCTGGTGGTATACACATAATCCTAATATAAAATATAAGTATCTTTCAAAAATATAATTTACACATTAGATACTTATAATTATGAGTTAACTTTTCCAAAACGATGAAGCGATCATATTGTAGTAAATTTACTACATATGTAAAATATTTTCTAACTCTATAGTCAACATGTTATTATTGTATGTAAAACAGAAATAAGCTCTAAAAAAATTAAATAATAATTCAAGAAATAATGAATCTTAAAATAAAGAACAGAAAAACAAAAATGGGTATTATTTATTTTTTAGATGAAATATTTCATTGTTTTTTTTTTTTTTTAATTTAAAAGTTAAGAGCTTTTGTTTTTTTTTTATTTTTATTATTTTCAGGATTATTAAAGGGTTAAATTTTAATCTAAATTTAATATTTATTTTAATTTTGCATATATTCAAAATTAAAGTACTGTGTAGATTGTTTTTTAACTTTAGAAATTCATAACTTTAATAGGAGTTCTTTGGAATTAAATTGAATATTTTTACGTATGAAACTGTTTTACATAAGGAAGTACAAAATAATTTAATTTTTCAGTAATTTTTATTTAAAATAAAGATTACTGAAAACATTTGTGTATAGTAGAAAGATTTGGATGGAATTTAAAATTTTTGTTTTTAATTATTTTGAAGTAAAAATACTTAGGAATTTAGATAATCTGTAAAGGAACGTTTAAAGGTAACAACTCTGTAAAGGAGTTGTATGGCAGCTACTCGAACCCTCTGTAGTAGAACAACCAAATTTTGCAGTAACTTTGGCCATTATACTAAACTATTTTTGCAAAAATTTCAGACACCCAGCTTCCATAGGTATAGATTAATGCTCATATAAAATTAGAAGCTCCTTTATTTTTAGAGTTATCGTAATGACGGACGCACAGACGGGCGGACATACATAGCTAAACCGATTTATTTTTCAATTCTGAACCGGTCTATACACTTGAATCTATATCTACCCCCTTCCTATTTCTCTGCGTCACAAACGCAATGCCAAATTTAGTATATCCTTTTGACTAATTGTCATACGGGTATAAAAAGGTGGGAAATATTTTGAATACAAAATTAAGATTCCAATAATTTGTTTAACGGGGGTTTAAGGTGGAAGTTCCCATTCTATTGAATAAATGCTGGTGACTTATCATTTATTAAAAAAAGTTATGAGAGATTTCATAGTTGGATACAAAATCAGGATTGCAGCTTTTTCCAGAGTATTTATATATATGTATACGCGTATTTCCATGGTAAAAGAGGTTTAAGAGTTTGATAAAAAATCAGAATTATATGCTTTCTACAAAATATGTATAAATAATTTTGAAGAAAAATGGAATTTAGTACCCAACCCAAATAAAATTTCGCAATTTCGCAATTTGGGATTTTGTATTTTTGGATTTTGTTATTTGTTATTTTATACTTGAGATTTAATGCTTAGGATCTTGTGATTTGGGGTTTTGTACAAATCTGTAGTTTTCAAAATTGTTAAGCTTCTACTTCCGGTTTCAAAAAACTAGTGCTTGGATTGATATATCTAAGGGAAATCTTGCAATATTTTCGGCTTAAAATATTCTAATTCCAAAATGTTTTCTAGAGAAAAGTTAAATATTTTGAAAGGTAGTTTCTAACAGCTGATTCAGCCCAATATAACAATAATTGCAATAAAGAAATTTCGGAGATCATTGGAAATCATGAGATTGGAGATGTTTGATTTCTATATTACATATTATTTCAAAAAATAATACATAATCAAATTTCATAAGACAAAATTATCAACTCAAAATATGCAAATTTTAGATATTTCCCTTTAATTCAATTAAAAATTTAAAAAATGTATTTTCAAAAATCGGTGGGCAATTTTAAAAATCATTTTCCTCAATATAATTTTTGGTATAGGACTTGCAATAAAAATTTACTGATTGGTTTTAAGCATACTGATTTGGAAACTTAGAATTACAAAAAAGTTCCCTTCTCTTCCTAAAATTCTTTATCTAGAGTCTTAATCTAGAATTAAAATAAGGAACTATGGATTTTTTGGATTGGAATGGAACTTTGGGGACATTTGAATGAAGATATTCCAGCTTCCTCAGCAAAAATGAATAAACATTAATGGAACTCTGAATTTCTAGTCAAATTGAATCTTATAGCATTTCAAAATAATTCTTGATTTTAAATTGAGTCCTTAGTTAGATTTAGTTAAACAATCTTCCTTCCTACAGCAGTTCCTGATTTTACTTCCTTAAATAAAGTACTAAATAAATAAAGTACTAAATAATCTTCTTGTTTTAATTAAAACGATTTTATATGAAAAACATTGATTAGCATATCAAAGAAATTGTATAAATTTTTTAAAATATTTTGTATTTAAAGATTTTCTTCTAATATTTAATCTGTTTTTTTTTGTCATTTACAAAAAAGGGAATATCTTTAAAATATAACTAAAAAAAATATAAAATATAAAAAGTACTTTGGCATAAAAAAAACTAATTAATATTGCAACACAAATATTTATCACCCTATTTTGAATAAAATATTTTTTTGTGTTCTACTCATGCATAAAATTGCCAACTTAATAATTTTCATTTTATGTTTTTTTTTTTTTATTTATTTTATTTTATTTAAGAATTTTTTTATCTGTATTTTTTATTATTAAAAATTATTTTGAAAATTTTTTTTTTTTTTGCTTTAAAATTAAAATTTAAGTTTGGGATGCTTAATTATTTTTTTTCAATTTGGACCTAAGCTTATAGTAAGGTTATGTTAAAGTGGGCCTTGTTAAATTATAATAGTATTATAATAGTATAATGTTTGTAGTAAATTTGTGTATAAAAATATATATCTGTTATTTAAGGATAATAGATGATGCATAAAATGAAGCATTTTTGCATTCATAATTTTATGCAAAATATTCAGCCAAGCAATCAAATATTGAATTAATATAATAATTAACGAAACTGATATTTTGTCCTAATGACTTGGTAAATGTCCGATACTCCTTACATGATTGTGACTAATCCGACTGGGTAAGCTTGCCATTACTTTTGAAAAAAATTTTAATGAGTTTATTAGCAGTTGGAATTTATATCTGCAATTTTGTTTCCTGCAGTCGTTCACTTAAAAAAAAAAAAATATTTTAATTTAAAATTACTATAGTAATACGTAACTCCTGACTTTTCCTACATTTATGGAATTTCCTTCAATATCAAAACTTTCGGTGGCTCATTTTGTTCGGAAAAAAAAAACAAAATTAAAATTACTAACACTTTAAGTTCCAAGAAAATACTGATCGTATCATTAATAGTATTAAAAATTAGCCGGGATAAAATCATTGAAATTTAAAGGTATTGTGTTAATTGAAAAATTCCTTTAGGATCAGCACCTAAAATGAATTCCGACTTTGTGCCTTAATAACTATCAAAACATATTTTCAAACTTAAATAATACTAAAGTAATCTTTAAAACTAAAAATTAGATGACATATTAACAATGATTTCTTATTTTTTAAAAAGCTCATCGGAATTTAAATGTTTTGCATAATTTTAGGCGAACTATTTTTTTATAAAAGATTTTAGAAACTAATTCATCTTTCACTTAATTTCAATTTCATAAAATATAATACGAATAAAAATCTAAATTGTATTTGTATTAAAAAATTCAATTTGTATAAAATTAAATTATATAATTTTATTATAAAATAAAATAAACCTAACTGCAATTGTAAATAAATTGAAATTTGAACATTGTAAAAATTCACTTAAAAAAAATTTTACATGAAAATCTCCAACTTTTAAAAAAAAGCTTTTCAAATATCCTTAAAGTTGTTAGGAATATTAAAGATTTTTCATTTCATTTCAAATTTTTAGCCCTATCTCAAAAAATGAAATATGCAGAAAAAAAAAGGATTTTAAATACAAAAGGAGCAAAAAAAAAATAATAAAAAAAAAAATTAAATTCAGGAATAAAATAAAAAAAAAAAACACGATAACAAAAGAAATTTTTGGAAAAAAAAAGGATATCGCGAGCACATATTTTATCCTTTAATGAATATTAAATTCATTTTGAGAGTCCTTTTCATTTTATTTGTTTTTTTTTTTTTTTCAGTTGTCTTAAATACATACACAATAAACCATAGAACAACAACAAAAAAGAACCGTTACTAATTCTTTTTCCGTTCTACAAAAGACAAATAAAAAAATGGATTAACAAATAGAATATGACAGAAGAAAAAAATAAATATTTTTTTTTTCTTCAAATTTTTTTTGTATTTGTTTTTGTATATAAAAAAAATAAATAAAAAAATCCCATTTTTTTTTAACTCTTTTTATTGTATAGTTGTGCTTTTCGTTTTCTGTTTTTTTTTTGAGAAAAAAAAAATTTATTACCTGTAGGATACGACTGTAAAATCTACGAATATTTAAAATTACATTTTTATCTATAGTATATATTTTGTATATATTATGTTCTTGTATGTAAATAGATCGGAATGATTTAGAATTAAATTATATAATTATGAATGAGTTATTCGTATTATTTGTATAGTGATAGTAAAAATTCTATAGTTATTTAAATAATTTTTTAATATTTATATTTTGATAAGAGATTTACCTTTATATTTTATAATTTGTATTCATTTTCACTACCTTTCGGTAGTATAAAAATAGTATGGTAAGAGTCTCTAAACCACTTCGCCATTATCTGATCAATGATGAAATGATTGTAACGTCGAAATTTCAAGGGAAAGATCCTGGGTTTAAAACACCACTGTCAGACCAAATCAAATAAATAACTTTATTGTAATATATAATAATATTTTATTACTAAAATATATAACTCTTGTGTTACATAAGAGATGGCGCACGAAAATAACATTTTCGTATATATAATGTTATACAATCGTACTACAGTCGAATAATCAATGGCTTATTGAACATAATGATTACAGAAACTGAACCTTTTTTAAGTAAAGGTAAAGATCACAATGTTTCAAGTGTTCTTTTAATAAATTGTTACAAGAAAAGGGTTTTACCTGACTATTTATATACTAATAACGTCGCTCACCTTCCAATCATAAGGTCTTCAAAGTTAGAGTAATTTGAAAAAACCGTGCGAAATGCCCTATGCTCACTTTAGTGAGTTGAAAGGCGAAATTCAGTTTTTTGATTTATTAATTTAGTAATTATGGAACCACAAACTCGGAATATTTTTTTTTATTTACTTTTATTTACTTGTATCTAATTCTCTTTTTACGCGATTTTGAAATAGGTAACACGTTTTAAATGGGTTGGGTCTGAAATCTCGGTTTAGTAAGTCTCGTTTTAGAAAATCTCGGTTTAGAAAATCTCGTTTTTAGAAAATCTCGTTTTAGAAAATATTGTTTTTAGAAAATTCCTTTTTGTTATATATTGTGGAAAAAGCTGATAATTCTGGTTTTGTATCCAACTCAAAAATCCTAAAAAATCAGATTTTTCAATTAAACAAGTGATGAAAAAAACCAAGGGTTTTTAAAAAAGCACATTTGCAAAAAAATATAGTGTTTCATACTAAGTATTTTATCGGAATAAAATGTTGAAGCTTCAATATTAACGTTTAATTTAGGAAATATATACGTTGGTGACTAAGTTACTGCTTACCTATAAAAACAGTAAATTTTTAAGTCCTAGTAGCCCCTCTATGGGGAAGGTTGCCAAATTTCTTAAGGATATAAGGCTCACTACTCCCCTTCCCCCAAACTTTTTTAGGTTTTAGGAATTAAATTGTGAATTCCACCAAAATTTGGAATTTTTCTTAGAATTTTACTATTTAGGCAAAAATGGTTAAAACTGAGAGATACTTTCTTCAATTTAAAGAACCCCTTTTAAATTTAAGAAAAACTTTTAACATATGTTAAAATATAATGTTAGACCTTTAAATTTTGTATATTAAGGAAAAAATATTTAAACAGGTATTCAAGTTACGGGTGTTTAAAAATAGCAAAATTTCAATTTTCGAGCCCTTATAGGTCTTGAACATGGGGCTTGACAAAAAAATTTTTTAACCGACTCCTACTAATTTTGCAAAAATTGAGTTTTGCATAATGGTAAATTTGAGTACCGTATGGCAACCTTAAACATTTATTTTTTAAAAATTTATAAAGTTTATAAAACCAGCTATCTTTTGCCGTTTTCTAGAACTCCTGTTATAACAATTTAAATATAGGGATTTTCCCAACTTTGGGGGGCTGCAGCTCCCTAACAGGTGGGGCTACGGAAAAAAATTCTTCTACGAAATTATTTTTTTTGTAATACCTACTCGTGGTTAAAATTGCTTTTCTATATTTCAAACGATGTAAAAGTTTTTGTAAACATACGGACAGACAGACGGACAGACAGACGGACGGACGGACGGACAGAGTGAAACTATATAGGCACATTTTTACAAAATTTTTTGAAAATGTGCTAAAAAGAGATTTCTTAAAAAGCGAGATTTTTCAATAAAAAACAAGATTTTCTTAAAAAGCGAGATTTTTCAATAAAAAACAAGATTTTCTAAAATGAAATTTTCTAAAAACGAGATTTACTAAACCGAGATTATGGAACGCTCCCGTTTTAAATAAATGCACTTGAATTTGAAAAACGTGTTTAAATTCGCTTTAAAACTATTTGATATTCCAAAATAAAAATTTATTTGGAAAAACAAGTTTTTACTTACACGATTTTTTTTAAACGAATTTTTTTAGAATGTATATCTATCGCGTAAAAAAAATTTGTATTTTATATATATTTTACTCAGTAGGTATTACTTTTATTTTATTAATTAAAATTATTAAATATAAACATTCTATATAAAAACTAAATAAAATTGTGATAATATCACCAACAAAAGACTTTTAAAAGTTAGGAATCAATTTGAAACCTAAACTTCTTAATAAATAAGTAGTGTAGAAACTAATATTATTGTTTCTTCTTCCCATCCCATCTCTATTTTTGTAAATAATCAAATTTATTAGGTCTAAACATTAATATAATTATGAAAAATACCGAATTTTAGTGTTTGTCTTAATTTCTCTTTTTATTAGAACAATCTGGTAACTCTTTTTTATTAATTATATGAAAAATAGCAATAAATAAAGAAAACAAAATCGCAAATGATACGATTATTAAAATTAATATCATTTTTATTCCTAGAATTAGGATTTTTTTTTAATACTTTATACACATACAAACATACATAACTGATTTACTCACTATTTTGCATGTGTTTTATGCTTTATATTAAAGGACTTCAAATAATAAAATGATTCTTGTTTTTTTAATGATATTTTTTGAAGAATTAAGAAATTTTTGTGTTTTATAATTTTTAATTAATTTTAAATCCTCATTACAACTTCATGCACATGTATGTCAAAACATATAAAAACAAGTGATGAAAAAAACCAAGGGTTTTTAAAAAAGCACATTTTCATAATAATATAGTGTTTCATACTGAGTATTTGATCGGAATATAATATTGAAGCTTCAATGTTAATGTTTAATTTATTAAATATATACGTTGGTGACTAAGTTACTATTTACTTATAAAAACCGTAATTTTTTTAATTTTTAATTTCTAATAGCCCCTCTATGGGGAAGGTTGCCCTATTTTTCAAGGATCTAATCCTCACTACTCCTCTTCTCCCAACTTTTTTAGGTTCAAGGAATTAAATTGTGAATTCTAGCAAAATTTGAAATTTTATTTAGAATTTTACTATATAAGCAAAAATGGTTAAAACTGACAGACACTCTCTTCAATTTAAAGAACCGCTTGTTAATTTAAGAAAATCTTTTAACATATGTTAAAGTATAATGTTGGACCTAAAAAGTTTGTATATTAACAAAAAAAAATTTGAACAGGTATTCAAGTTACAGGTGTTTAAAAATAGCAAAATTTCAATTTTCGAGCTCTTATAGCTGCTGAACAGGGGACGTGACAAAAAAATTTTGTTAACCGACTCCTACTAATTTCTGAAGTTCTAACTTCTCCCAAAATTTTAAGACCCCAGCTGGAACCGTTTAACAGATATGTGGGGCCAAAAATTTTGCAAAAATTGAGTTTTGCATAATGGTAAATTTTAGTACCGTATGGCAACCCTAAACGTTTGTCTTTTAAAAATTAATAAAGTCTTTAAAACCAGCTATCTTTTTCCGTTTTCAGACTGAAAATACACCTAATAGAACTCTTCTTATAACAATTTGAATATAGGGCTTTTCCCAACTTTGGGGGCTGCAGCTCCGTAACGGGTGGGGCTACAAAAAAAAATTCTTCTACGAAATTATTTTTTTTGTAATACCTACTTGTGGTTAAAATTTCTTTTCTCTATTTCAAACGATGTAAAAGTTTTTGTAAACATACGGACAGACAGACAGACAGACAGACAGACAGACGGACGGACGGACGGACAGAGTGAAACTATATAGGCACATTTTTACAAAATTTTTTGAAAATGTGCTAAAAAGTGTAGTATTTTAATTATTTATTTTGAATAGTAATTACATTGGACTTCAAACTAGTATCAGTTACACATTCTTAAAATATTCTGCGAAGGAATAAAGGGAATATTTCGACTTCGAATTCAACTCTCGTTAATTTTTGCTAGCTCAGTGCCCTGCATCAACACATTTCAAAATAATCTGGGTAATATTCTACTCAAACGCAATCAAATACGAAACAATACAGTCAAATGAAATATAGGCATATGCTTGCATTTTTAATACTATTACTCCACTAGAGGGCACAGGTCTTTCACTTGAAGTCTTTAACATTCTCTGTTTGGCGCTTTCTTTTTGATTATGTTCAAGAACAGAGTGCATCTTCTTATTTCTTCTGGGATAGTACACTTCCATGTCATTCTGAGACTATACACGTCTGCTATAGAACCACATCTTGGATTCGAAGATATTAAAATTCTTGTCATATCGCTTTCGTCTTTTCTCAATGTGTGTCCGATTCACTTCAAAATTCTTTTGGTTATTTGCTTTACAATAGGTTGTTCGTTCGATAAGTTCCATAAATCTTTGTTACTGATTCTATTCGGCTAGAAATGATTATCAAGGGTTTATTTACGATGGCTTTCAGCTTATTCTTAATGGAGTTGGTTGGTAGCCATGACCAACTCCCATACGGTAGCTTGGATTTTAAAACGGAGTCCTTTCTAAGCATGCTCTATAATATTATACATATACATATATAATTTTTTTAGCCTCTTAAGAACTTTTAATACTGTTTTAATTGACATTCCATGTACCATATTACCATTTCCAGTTAATTTTATTTAACTAAATCTAATTGTTGCTGTATCATTGTATTATTTATTATTTTCTAATTTCTATTAATATTTTTAAATAATAATTATTTTTGCATGAATATAAATATTTAATTTAAAATATTAATTATTAAAAAATAGCATATAACTTTAACATAATATGTATGGTATTATTTATTTCAAATTTTTAAATACACCATATTAAGAATGGGATTTGTTGTATTAAATGAAAAGCTTAAAATTTGAAAATTTTGTGATGTGGAAAAACACCCTCCCTTTTATTTAATCCGGGTATTGTTAGTTATTAGGTATGTATTATTTTTTTGAGCCTCAATGAAAAACAAAAGAATTGTTTTTTTTTTTAAAAAAGAGAATGCAAGAATTAGAAATAATTAATTTTTAAATATTATTTCAGTTGAAATAAATTTTATTCATTTTTGAAAATAAGAATAATATATTCTATTATAATATATGTTATATTTAGTTTATATTATTTTAATTCATTTTAAAGTTAAATTAATTAAAAAAGATTTTATATTAATAATTAAAATTTAAATTATAAAAATTTTGGAGTTTAAATGAAATTCTAGTTCAGGATTGCTTTTTTAGATAAAAAGGACAATGAACAAAAGGACAATGAACTTATTTAAAAAGAAAAATATGACTATAAAAATTATAAGAGGCCTCGGTGGCGCAGTAATTAAGTACTCAGTGCATCAACCGAAGTGGTGCGGGTTGGAACTACTCTTTTGCGATATTAATAAAACTTATTTAATAGTATTCAAATAATAGCCCTAATAAAATATGGTTTTAAAATATTGCAGTGCACATATTTAATTATATTTCCCCACCATGGAGATTTGTAAAGAAAAATAATTAATATTTCATGACCTTTACGGCGTTTTAATTCCCGTCCTCGGTTAATAAGCCTATTTACCCTCTACACCATCGAGGTCCTACTTATTTAATATAAATATGTTGCTTGGGATAAAACAAGATCCTTGAGACAAAGTTACATTATATTAATAAGAAACACAGGCAGTTCCAATGTTCTGAAAATTGAAATCAAAATAAATATCAATTAATTTTCCGCAACCAATTTTTAAAGAACTCGAATCAACTTATGTATGTATATGTATTATATATTAAAAAATTCATACGAATTGCATTTATTGCAAAGTTTGATTTTAAAATTAAAATAATATTAAAAATTTTTTTTAAAATAAATTTATTTAATAAAATTTTTTTTTTTATTTTACAATTCTTGTTTAATATTAAAATCATATCCGGTTGTAAACGGAAATTATGCTCTAATGCGCTTGAATTTTAAATAATTTATTTGTTTTTCAGATGAAAAATTTCTAAATAATATAACACTTTAATAATTTATTATATATATATTATGAATAATAAAATTAATTCGATTTTTTTTATCTATATCTAAATCTATATATATATATATATACAAATATATATGTATATTTACCGGTGAAATATATAATATGAAAATTCGAAATTAATATAAAAATTAATTTTAAAAATGTATCTAAACTATATATATATATACAAATACAGGAGTTCCTAGTATTATTAACTAATATTAAAAATTAAATGTGTATTAATAATAATATTGATTACCTTTGAAAATTTGGTTACAATTTAACTATAAATACCTTTTTTTATAGCATATAATGTTTCAAAGAATATTTGATAGGGCATTAAAAGCTATCAAATTTTAGAGAATTTAAAGGAATTTATTAATAAATTTTATTTTATTTACATTTGATTTAGTAAAACTCTAACGTATGAATATACGTAAAAATTTCATATGAAAAATAGTTTTCCAACAAACTTTCGTTTATCATTATTTTTATAATTCTGATATTATTTACTTAAATATTTATTTTATGTCGAATTTTAAAATATCCTTCGGATTATCAAAAACAAAAAAAATCAAAGAGGAGTTGCTAGGTAAGGTAGATCTGTATTAAATTTCACGAAATTTGTTTATTTTAATTACAAAGTATATCTAATTCCGGTAGGAAATAAATGGTGGCAGAAAATAAATGGCGGTATGAAATAACTCGGTACTAAAAATTTAAAATTATGGATTGGAAGATTTTTTTTGTTTTTTATCGAATTTATTTCAATTTTATTTTGTCTTTGTTTCGAAAAAGTTTTTAAAACTTAAAAATGAAATAAGTTCGATAAAAATATTAAATTTTATCAAATTTAGTTTCGTTATTAATTTTGGTTGCAAAATCAGGACTGCTCCTTTTTTCTAAAATATAAATATACATCAATATTCGGGTCTATAGCTAGTTTCAGAATTCGAAATACCACTTTTTCAGAAAATTAAAAAAAATTCTGGATAATTGTGCTATAAAATCCGCTATTACTCCGATCTTGAACCCTTCTTCAAAATCAATCCGAATTTGACGAATTTGTTTTCGAACTTATTTAATTTTTATTTATTTATGCAAAGGACTATTATTATATCAATTAACAAGTGTCTGGTGTCTGGTACTACAAATAAATAAATTTCATTTTCTAATATTAATAATTTTATCAGATATATTTCATTATGAAATAGGTTCGAGAAATTAAAAATGATATAACCTTGATCGAGAGCATATTCCACTTTTAATTTGTCCAAATTATTCCAATCGAATATATTTTGTACCGCCATCCATACTATATATACACAGGGTGTTTCGAAATTATATAAGCTGTTATATGATACTACTTTTTAGATACTTTCTTGACTAAACGTTTTTGAAGAGCATATAAATTTAATAAATTTTAATATATATTTAATATATTTATTTGCTATTGAACACAACCTATGATAGGTCTACGAATCGTGTTCGAACATTGAAACACGTTTTAGCTTTTGTTCAGTATTTACATTATTGACAAAATAGAATTTGTTCCGTCCTAACGAAAGTTGTTCTATTTGGTCGACAACTCATAAATCCGAACTTTTTTATTTGTGTGTTCGTGTGTAAGAATGTATGTGTGTATTTATGTGTGCCTGTAAACACGATACTCTCGCAAACTTAAAACGAATTTGATGAAATTTGGTCAAAAATGAGGATAAGTTCGTAGTTGGAATAAATCGGAACACGGGATCAGGAGGTTTCCAAACACCATACTTTTTGAGAAACCTCTTGTTCTAACCGTTGAAATGAGCTCAAATTCGATACATAGACTATTGGTTGATACCTATGAATAATAGCTTTCATAAATTAGTTCTAGTATCATTGCGTTTAGAGTTGCTAGGAGTTTAGGCAATGTCAAGTTTTAATAATTTATCTAAATCTCAACCGATTTTAATGAAATTTTGTGTGAATGCTTTTTTTTTTTACCAAAATAAAGAACGGCTTCGTAAATGGACCACATTGGATCAGGATAAGGTTGGCTACCATATAATATAATGAGACTTTACAATACAAACCACATTATACAAGAAGAAAAGCTTATACAATCCATCTTTAATTTATTTCTACGCTTTTTCAATTGGTGACGTAACACGAAATTGTTCCAAAATTTTGTTGTATATTATAACTTTATACCTCGCAAATTTGTAAAATTAAAAAAAGTTCCAATACAAAAAATTACAATTTAATACAATTATACAGTTTGTGGTGTCCAAAAACTTCTCTAATTAGAAAACATTCTTAATGTATTATATTATAAAAAGAATAAATTGACATTTGAATAATAAAAAAACAACATTTTTAATTGAAATAGTTTTAATTTTTTTTACAAATTAATTGAAAATTTTCTAATTTAAATAGAAGCAAAACATACCTATTTAAAAAATTTCAGAATGCATTGAATATATAAGGTATAAAAAAATATAAAAGCGATATAATAAAAAAAATTTTTTTAATTTTTTTTTTAAAGAAATTTAATTTATAAGTTTAATAACTTTCAAAAGAATTCTTTTTTCTTCAATTCTTCAAAAAAACAAAAAAAAAAATGCAAAAAAACTTTGCCCTGTATTAAATTTATTATTATTTTTTTTTTGTTTTATTTTGTTTTTATTATTTTGTGGAAATAAATCATAATTTAAATTTTCTTTTCAATTGAAAGTTCCCAATTTGTTTTTTTTTTTAAAAGAATACCAAATTTAGAACAACACAAAAAATACAAAATCAAAATATTCGTATTCAATTTAATTTGTTGTTCTATTTTTTTTTACCAATTCAAATTTTAATAATTAAAAAAATTTTATTTGTTTTTTTTTTTATTTTAAATTTTTTTTTTAAATGTACCACAAAAAAAAAATATGAACAGGCGTTCAACTTTCTTGGTTATTATTCTTTTCAATCACTATATTTACAAAACAACCATCACCCTCAGCAGACACAATGAAAATAATAAAATAAAAAAAGTTTTGTTTTAATTTCACCTTTACCATTTCCACCAACAAAAGCTCTCGGTTATATAACTCACCCCAATTGCACCACAAATTAAAATACATATATTAATTTTTTTATGCGGACAATCATCGTGTATAACGGAATATCAGAAAAAAAAAATTGTTTTGTTTACATTCATTATTTTTTAAAAAATTACGAAAACAAAACATTGTTTTATGAATGTGAAAAGATGGAAGAATAAGAAAGAGAAAGATAGAGGAAAATGTTTTTTTTTTTTTTATTAAATAATAACAAACAATGGTCTGCGGGACTGCGGCTACTTATAATCACTACTACCCATTAAAAATTAAAAACAAAATTCATAATATTTTTCTTTTTCTCTTGTTTCTAAATATATATTTTTTTTTTGTTTCATTTCCGTTTGTTTCTTTCTTCATCTTTAGTGAAAAAAAGAAAACATAAAACCGTTATGTACTGTGTAGAAGTTTTCCGTCAAGACATTCACATTTAAAAGTTTTGATTTTGTGTCTTTGGTTAAAAGAAAACTAATAAGTTATGGAGAAAAAGTTATGTGCAGAACTGAAAGAGAACGCAGTAATGATGAAGGAATATGAAAATACAAAAGAAGTAGAATGAAACAGTGAGAGTAAGAGTAAGAGATTAATTTCATTATTTTCATTATTTTTATGAAGAACAATTTAAACGATTAAGGCTTCTCCAAAATTAATGCGCGTTTATAATATGGTAACAGTACAGTGCTCAAAAGATTCAGATTTCAATTTATATAACGGTTAATTAGATTAATCAAATCAAAGCAACTATTGTGTTCTTCTCTAAAAATTTTATTATTTTTATAAAATAATTAAATAAAATGATTAAGACTTATCTGATATAGACGCGTGCTTTTAATAAGATTCAGATTTTAAATTATGTGACGACTAATTAGAGTGACGAGAAACTAAGAGTAACTTACGCAAATGGTCGTTGCGATTTACTGTGTTTTTTTCTGCGCGGTTTTTTATTCTTATAATTTTTAGTGTACGTGGGCGCTGTGTTATTCAATTTGACACAAGAAAATAATATTTTAATTAATTTAACTGAAACAATGTTGTTGTTTTTAAACCACAATTTGCCACAGTCCTTCCAAGAAAAACATACATATTTAAGATAATAAATATAGATAAATTAATATAAACTAAAATCATGGCATCCCATGTTATTTTAAATTTTGGCTCTTAAAGACATTTCGTCTCTAATATGACAAGGAAAGCAATAAAAAAACAGAAAACAAAAAAATTAGTAGAGATATTACAATGAATATCAATTTAAAGTATGGAGGGTGTAAATGGGTTAATTATTTTTATTGTAGAGAATTGGTTAGAGCGTTCCATTTTCGGGTACTCTGATAGTATAGATGCTTGTTTATTATTTTGGTTGCGTTTTTTTTTGATTTAATGGTAACTAAAAATAAAAACAATTGGGAATTCAATTTGTTTTTGGATAAATGATGATTGTAATATGCTAATAACGAACAACTAATATAATTTAAAAGCGGGGTTGCTTTGTTTGTGCTTAGTTTTGTTTTTCTGTTTCTTAAGTAAATTTTTACAAATAAACAATTTGTTTTATATTGTTTTTTGCAGATTTTAAGAGTTATGTACGTCCGCCAGTTTAAAACTTTCTTTTGTTTTATCCAAAATCTAAACAAATATTCAATAGCTTTTAAAATTTTTTACATTAAAGTTTATTCAAAAATTTAACATACTCTTTAGTGTTGTTCGATATTCACCGCATACTATCTGTTTTATATTAAAATTATTAGGTGCTTCATTTTTGATCTTAAATCCTTCATTCCTCATTAGAAATCCTTACACTTTTTGCAAGGCACCTCAATATTAAACGAATGATCATTACACATATTCATTACATAAAACATATTTTAAAATAATTGATTTTTGACATTAAATGACCCTTCAGAAATGGTGAATAATATGAGATGTCATAAATACCAATTAAATTTGGTTCTTTGTGATAAAAATTACCCTCGACTAATACATGGGATGGCATGGGAATGGGAAAAACGGATATTTATCATATATTTATTATACATAAAATTGGATCCTAACGGAAACGCAAAGCCACATAAAAGTTTTTACTTTGACTGAGATTCGAACCCGGATCTTTCACATGAAAAGTCGTCACTCTAACCACTGTTCCACCCAGCCGATTGAAGGATGAGGTTAGTCATCTATTTTACAATATCTAAGATTGAATTCTTAAGAAATATAAACTTCTTTAAATAAATGCAATACAACTTAAGCAGTGCTTTGAAAATAGCTGAGCATAGTTACAGTTTCGCTTATAGGAATTGTTTTTGAAGTAGCAACAGTTTTTTAAGAGCCAAGCATATGAAGGGCAATTACAAAATCGATAAAAGCAGATGAAAGAAACAAAGCCACAGATTTAAAAAAAATAGGAATTAAGTAAAATACTCTAAAAATATTAAAGTAATTACATTTCCATTAAAGTTTAAAAACGTTTGATTTAAAAAATGTGTTTTTGCTTTCCATTCGAAATACAATTTTTTTAATTTTCATTAAAAGTTTTATTCTGCTGTTTGTTTTTTTTTTTTTTTTTATTTTTTTATCATTAGGAAAATGTAAATAAAAGAGTTAAAATTAAAGTACAAAAACAAAAAAAACCCCACCAAAAAAAAGTTAAAACAAATAATCGAAAAAATAAACGAGTAAAATTCACCTTTTTATACCCGTATGACTATATAGTCAAAGGGTATAATAAATTTGCCATTACGTTTGTGACGCAGAGAAGGAGGGGGGGTAGATATAGACTCAAGTGTATGGATCGGATCAGAATCGAAAAATAAACCGATTTAGCTATGTATGTCCGTCCGTCCGTCCGTCCGTCCGCACGATAACTCAAAAACTAAAAGAGCTAGGATCTTGAAATTTTCGCAAATTGGTTTTTTTGCAATAGCCGTCATCGCTATTTAAATCCAGCCATTTTGGTCCATGGGTTCGGGTAGCTGCCATACAACTCCTTTTTTTATATGAGTATTACTCTGTACCTATTACAGCTGCGTGTCTGAAATTTTGCCAAAAGTAGTTTAGTTTCATGGCCAAAGAGCCTGCAAAATTTGGTTGGTGTAGTGGAGTGGGTTCGAGTAGCTGCCATACAACTTCTTATTTTATATGAGCATTACTCTCCACCTAATTAAGCTGGGTGTCTGAAATTTTGCTAAAACTAGTTTAGTGTAATGGCCAAAGTTTCTGCAAAATTTGGTTAGTCTACTGCAGAGGGTTCGAGTAGCTGCCATACAACTCCTTATTTTATATGAGCATTACACTACAACCTAATGAAGCTGGGTGTCTGAAATTTTGCCAAAAATAGTTTAGTGTAATGGCCAAAGTTACAGGAAAATTTGGTTGGTCTACTGCAGAAGGTTCGAGTAGCTGCCATACAACTTCTTCTTTTATATGAGTATTCCACTAAACTTAATAAAGTATGTTTGAAATTTTGCCAAAAGTAATTAACCGGATGATATAATGTATATGTTACGGTCATACGGGTATCCCAGAATTGACACAGTCTACTCTACTACACTCTTCCTCGTTTTATTTATTTTTCATTTTTTTATTAAGAAGGTCTTCGAATAGGCCAACAAACCCCTCATTTTTTTTATCTAAATAGAATATATTTTTTTTTTTATAAAAAAACTTATAACAGTACACACATATACAGACAATCCTTTGTATCTGCAGGATGGCTCAAATAAATAAGCAATTATTTCAGAGAATCATTGGTGAGACAGATAATTACAAAAAAATGGTACTGAAGGGAGACAAGTTCTATTTTCTAAAGTTTTCAAAACAACACCAAGAAAAAAGTATTTTCGTTTTTTGTTCAATTTGTAGAATGGTGGGACTCTTTTGCTGCTCCTAAGATAAAATATCCAATCCAGACAATTCAATTTCAACTCCTAAAATCCTTTCATATCCCATTCCTGTAACCAAACTGTACAACACTAACTCTCAATTCAACTCACTAAATCTGACATTGAAAAACCAATTTAAAGTTCTGTGATTTGAAAAATCACTTAGAAACAAACCTGTGCATTACACCATTTATTTTGGCTCTATATAAATCACCTTACTCTTGTTCTATTATTCTTCAACGATTTTTAATCAAATTACAGAAGACTGATTTCAATAGTAGGGTATGAAGCTCAAGAGTTGTGCTAAAATCATAAACTTTCAATATGTCAAAAAGGATTGGACACTTTTTCCAATATTCTTTTTCTGAAAAAAAGTAATTTGTACAACCCTTAGAAATACTTACATTCCCTCGCGGAACACCCTGTATATACTATTTGAAAAGGATTTTCAGAAATGAAATAGTATTTTAATGTGCACGCAAATATCTTTGTTTTAGGCTCCAAAAAAAAAAATGAACGGAATTCGTGTGTGTTTTGTGGTTTTTTGTTTTCTGTTATTGGAGTGAGGTTCAGGTTTCGGTTATTTTAACTCTTTTTTTTGTGTTCCGTTTGCAATCCGTTTTTTTTTTTTTATTTTATTTCATAATTTAACAAAAAATAACAAAAAATAAAAAAATTTATGTACATATATTAACTGGAACTGAAACAAAAAAAAATGGGTGTACCTATATTATTTAAGTCATTTAAGGAAATGAAAATTGTTGTAAAATGTTGATTTCATATGTTGTATCTACATATGTATTATCACTATATGTTGAATATATTGTTGATTATTGTTGGTTTTTTTGATTTGGCGTTTTCCTTTTGTTTTTCTTGTTTTTTTTTTATAATGCATATTATAAAAATTGCTTCCAAATGTAATTGGATTTATTTTTTTTTTCTATCTGATAATGGTGAGCTTCATATTAAAAAATAAAACAAAATATATATATAATATATATAAATGAATATTTAAATAATAAATGGAAATTAGCTTTTGAATTTTTTATTATATTATTATGTATACATATATATAATTATAATGATTGTATATAATGTATTTGTATATATATATATAGAAAATAGTTAAATTCTTGCCAATTTCTTAAATTCAGGTCAAATTTGAATTTATTAAATTCATACGCTGTTGTTTTCGTTTCAGATGTTGTATATTTGTGTTTTCAGTTATATATGGAAACAAGATTTTGTTGTACATATTATTCTTTCTCAGACAGGGTGTTTTGGGATAAAATGAGTATATCTCCAGCCTTATTCTAAAGTATTGGAATTCAATCATTTTAAAAATACATTTTGGTTTTAAACTGAGAGAAAAGTTTGTTTAAAAGTTTAATTTAACTGAAAAATATAATTTTAAGAAAAATTATATATAAAAATTCAACGGCTGGGTGGCACAGTTTTATGCAGAAGGCCAGGATTCGAGTCCCAGTGAAGGTGGAGAAACTTTTCTAATGGTTTTCGACTTAGCTCATCTAGCGTTTGTCATTGGATTCAAATTGGCTTAATCATTATACGATAATGTTACAATATAAACAAATGCAAAATATAAACAAATAATTTAATTGAATAATATAACTCACAGATATAGAATAACGTATAACTCATATAAAATATTACAATAAAAAAAAATAGAAGTTTCTACATGTTATAATACTTAGTACACTCTCATATTTTTATTGAATATGTGGAATTCCTTAAGATTAATTCTAATAAGATGAATATAATATGACCCCCTGTCCCAGCATGTATCTGTAGTATGCACAGGCTTATTAGCCTGACAGTTGAACAGTTAGTGCTTAAGATGGGTTGTAATTTAATGATGAATAATGTTTTAAAACCACTGGAAGTTTAATTTTTAGACCACCAAAGCAAGTACTCAAAATAACGGAATGGAGTAAAGCATGAATTTGATGACTTTTGAAGTATTTATTGTATAAACTAATTTTATAAGCAAACATTTAACCATTTGTATTTTGAATACGAAGAAGTTTTCAATATTTCAGAAACAGTTGGAAGATAATTTTAAGCTCCAATTGTGCAGAAACCATTGGAAATAAAACATTTCATTCAAACAGTTTATCTTTGTCTTGACTTAAGGAATTATCCCCTCGATTTTAAAATACATATTTCCAGGACTCCCTATATACATATATTTGATTAAATATTATTTATATGTACAATTATTTAAATAAAAAATAAATATTCTTAACCAAGGACCAAGGTTTTCAAAATAACTCTAAATTAGGTTAAAATGTCTGCTATTATTTTATATGCAAATATTTAAAAAAAAAAATAAATAAAAACAAGTTATTGTTTTTCATTTGAATTTAAAAGATTAATGGAATGATATATATATATATATATATATATATATATGAATTTTGATTAATGTTTTAGCGTATAATTTGAAATAAAAAAATTAAAACAAATTGGAATGTATAATATTGTATTTAGAGGTTCTTAACTTATATTTTGTTATTTTTAAATGGTCATTATGGGGAGTTGAGTTTGAAGTCTTAACTCTTAATATAGGTATTCTTAAATGAAAATCCTGTACTGTATTTTGCTAATTGCTTTGGTACTGTACTTAATTCTCAATTGAAAAATTTCATCAATTTTTTTAATTTTTGCTGGAATTTTTGGAAAAAAATCTCTAAGTTTCAGTTGAATATTTTAATCATTATGTCAATAGTTAATAAGTTTGAGATAAAAATTGTATTCTTGTCTGGCACTATATTTGACTTTCGAATTAGTTACAGGATATTTGATTTTAAAAATCAAAAAATAATTTTATAAACGGTAAGCTCCGAACTCTCCAAAAAGAAATTAGATATAAAATCGGGCTGGGTATTTGAATAGGTTCGGTTCGGTTTTTTGCGTAGTCCTTTTTTTTCATTTTTTAAGTGCAACTGTGACATTATCCTTGCGGTTCCTTCAAAAGTTTTTGGTGTGTTACGTCATTTTAAGCCTACGATTTGATTTTTACAAATCTTTTATAAACTTTAAAATTTATTTTAAAAAAGAGATACTTTCTACTGTTGGAGAAATATTGAAGCTTATAAAAACTGTAATCCCTTGCTACGGCACCATTTGACCCTTTCTTCAAAATCATTACTAACTTTTAGACGAATTTCATTTCAATTTTGTACTTAATCCAGATTGTTAATTATACTGAGAAGCAGTTTTCCTCTCATTACTATATTTATAAAAGTACTAAAGTTCTTAATGTGTTTTTCCATTAAGTGTAAGAGCTACATATATTAAAAATTATTTAATTCTATTTTATTAGTTTTGCTTCTTTATAATCCCTATAAAAACGGAAAGTTAATCTGATTAAGTAATAATCTAAACATTTTATCTTAATGCACAGTTTATATAAATTTAAATTGTAATTTTTCTGACTTTTTATTTGCGGTGAACCGTGATAATAAGAAGAGTTTTACTAATCTTTTGGTTAAACATATTTTTAAAAGATTTAAAATGAAAGAAAGGAAATTTCTATATTTTTAATTCTTTTTATACTTACATCAAAGTTATGATTGATCATTTAGTAATTTGGTATTTAGCTTTCATAAATGAATTTATTAAGTCTGTTATATATAAGAAACATACAAATATAATTTGAAAAGGTTCAGGGTCAGAACTCCCAGGGACTAATGATCATTTGAAACAAAGGATAGAAATATCATGAAGTCCAATAAGATACAAGTTGGTGATAGGTGACAAACCCGTCTAACCAATTAAAAGTTTTAATTATGATGGTGTTGAAATAAAAGGTGTTAGAGATCTTAATAAACAGTTGAAACAGTTGTCGTCTGTAAATCTAATCGAAGCGGTTCCAAAATCTCGGTTTTTGAAAATATAATATTTTTGGTTGAGCTTTAAAATAACTTACGAATATTTGTAAAAAATATTTTAATTATATTAATATGAGATTCTGAAGTAGCAGGGGGTATATTTTGTATGAAATAGGTTTGCTGAATTTGTTCTCGGACACTAGCTTAAACAATTTAGTTTACGGTGGTTCGGTATTAATTGTAATATTTTTAAACATTTCTTTTTACATTTTATTGATTTAAGTTTTTAGTGTAAGTAGCTTCAATAATTTAGAAAGTGGAGTAATAAGTAATAAGTCGAGATTTGTTTTTTTTAACGAGATTTTGAAAAACGTGATCTCGTACCAGACCAATAACAATTAAAATTAAATCTAAGATTAATAAAAAATGTTTACAAATAATTTTTATGTATGCCTTTAAATGCCGAGAAAAAAGATATTTAGTTAACAAAACAAAAGCTCAGAAATACAGGGATATTAACCTTATGGAATTTATCTCTGAATAAAATTAAAAGTTGTGCTATCAGAAAAACCAGATATATCCAAAGCAGAGTTTGGTGGGAAAGAACGAAGAAAAAGAAAGTTTGGAAATTATAATTTGATCAGAATGTTTATAAACTTGGTATCATTGCATGTGTCATTAATAGCAATCAGCGACAACCCGGAACTTCCCTCGCATTAAAAAAGCAGACCAAGTTGTATATTTAACTTAAAAAAGTAAACCTAGTGAGTATCTAACCAAATAAAATACGATCCAATAGTCAAAATTAAATTCGTGCAGTCAACGACAATCCGGGAGTACTACCATTGAACAAATGAGATAAAATTGAATATTTGACTTACAATAGTAAACCTAGTGGAGTATCAAAGAAACTATAACACGATCCGATAGTCAATATTGAATTCATACAGTCAACGACAATCCGGGAATACTATCATTAAAAGATGGAGACAACATTGAATATTTGACATACAATAGTGAACCTAGTGAGTATCAAAGCAAAAAGTACCCGATCTAATATTCAATATTGAATTCCTGCAGTCAACGACAATCCACGAGTTCTCTCACATTAAAAAAGGAGACAAAGTTAAATATTTGACTTACAAGAGTTGATTTAGTGAGTACCAACTCAATTAGGACACGATCCAATAGTCAATATTGAATTCATGAAGTCAACCACAATGCGGAAGATCTCCCACATTAAAAAAGGAAAAATACAGGTGGAATATTTGTCTTACAACAGTGAACCTAATTATTATCCAATCAAATGATTTCAAAAATATATTTATATTTTTTTTAAAACTATGTTTATAAAATACAAACTTTTATTTTTTTAAAACTTTAATTATTTTATATTTCAAAATTATTCTAAAATTTTTTTTTCACTTATTCTTGAGAATATATATATATATATATATAATATTTAATTACAAGAAAAAGTTTTTTTTTTATATTTTTCTTTTAAATTGGATAATTTGTAAATTTTTATTAATTAAATTAATTAGTTTCTATAACTGTAACAAGTTTTATAGTAGAAAAATTTTTCCAATTAATTCTTCTTATATGACATTTTTTTTTTATAATTTATATCTTGTGTAGGATTACTTTAACCTGTTTTATTTCAATTTTTCTACAAGTTTTTATTTTATTTCTATTAGTTTCTGTTTTTTTTTTTTTTTTATTATTCTTGTAGTGTAGTTCTCAACATATTCAACATGTTTTTCTTATATTTGCAAAACTTTACTTACTAATTAGAAACATTTAAAACTCAGAAAATAAAATAAAAAAAAAAATAACAATCCGATACATAATATGAAGTATAATTTTTATATTTTTTTGTTACTCTTATTTTTTTCTTTCACTGTTGTTTTGTTTTTGTGTTTTTGTTGTTTTGTTTATGTTCTATTTTAATTTAAAAAGTTTGTTTTGAGTGTTTGTATTTTTTTTTTTTTAAACTAAAGTTTGTTTTTTATTTTTGTATCATTTTTTTGTTTTTTTTATATATTCATTAACTATAAGATACATATCAAGTAAGTATGTATTTAATGAAAGTCCGGGAAATTATAGATAAGTGGATGAAAAGTGCAATAGAAGAAAATTTTGTTTTTTTTTTTAAAAATGAAAAGAAAAACTTTTACTCCCTTCACACCCCTAAAAATTTTTTTTTAGTTTTTCATTTAAGTTTTTTTCATTTTTTTTTTATAATAAAATCAAAACAATTTTAACACATGTTATATTTTATATATGTATATGTGTATATTAGTTTTATAGTTTTAAATATAGTGTAAATTAAAATCAAGTAATTGTGTGTGTGTGTATGTAGATATGTTAGGATTAAGTGTTAACTATTAAAAATATGATGAATATGTGAAAGTAGAATATGAAGTGTACGTATTAGTGTTAAAAGAAGAGTTAAAAAAAATTTTTTTTAAATTTTTTTTATTTTTTGGATTTCAAAAGAAGAAAAAATGAAAAAAAAATTAAAATTTAGTTTGAGTAAATATTTACGTAAAGCAATCATATCATTACAAAACTATAATGTATATAAACAAAGTATACAAACAAAGTGCACTTAATATTTTTTTTTGTTTTTTTTTTTGTAATCAGATGATAAGGAACTGTTAAACAAAAATAAGAAGTTGAAGACTGCAAAAAAAAGTACTGTATTAGTACCATTATATTATAAAATGATTGCTGAAGATTACAAATAATAACATGAAATGAATGAAGAAAATTTATATATTAGACACAATTTTTTTAAAATGAAGTGATGAAATGTGGGAATAATGTAGAATTGTATTAAGTATGGATGTTTATTAAAAAAAAGAAAAATAGATTACTTGTACTCTTATAAAGTGAAAATTAATTATAACAAGTTTTTTTTTTGAACACTTTAGAGTTTTAGATGGGAAAATTAAATCATAAAATATAATTACGTTCATAATAGTAGTTTTAAAATTGTCTGAAAATTTTTAAATAAATTTTGTATGTTTGTTAATGATAATAAGAGGTTCGGTTACGATAACTTGGTTTTTGAGATCTTGAAAATCAAATCTCATTTTTTTTTTGAAATCTCGAAAATCATAATCTTTTTTATGTTGGGTCAATGCGTCCAAATGTAAACAAGGGGTAAATGGAAAGACTTTAAAAAACTAACAAATTTAATAAAATTTTTTAAACAAAATTCATAAATTGTAAAATGTTTGAATGTATTTTACCATGTACATGCTATATTATATAAAATAGATCACAAGTTCAATTCGAAAGCGGATAGTCGCAAAAAAAAATTGATACAAAATTTGTTAGATAAAAAGTAAAAATATTTTTCAATATCTTGGAATCAGATAAGAACCTATGCTTTTGCATAAAACAGTTAAAAATTAATTAAATATTTAAAAAAAATACTTGATTTACGCTTGGAAAATGAAAAAATTAAATTTTGTTACTTGTTTGCATTTTAAATAATTATTTAAGAGGCTTAAATTTGTTTTTGCGGTAAATGTAAGCGCAAAAAACGGGGCAAATGTAAAAATTGTTTTTTTCTTGTAATTAGATATTAAATGCGTTTAAATAAATATTTCTTCTAATTTATCACTTATAATAGTAAGAAATTACATTAAAATATAATCACCACCATCCTATTCAGTAGAAGATATTGAAAAGCTGTCCATGATGTTCAGAATTAGAAAAAAAAACATATTGATCCAATTAGCATAATATATAATCGCATTAATGGGAGAAGTACTCCAATAGCAAATATGAATCAAGGACGGCATTTCTGTTTATCATTTCAAACCAAAGAAGAACTAGTTAAATGCATTTTATATCGTTAAAAAATTGGATATCCATGTAATAAGAAATAATAGCTCGATATAATACAGAAGAATGTTAATCTGCATAGCTTTAAAATGCAGTTCAAAGATGGTAGACCGGTGGAGCACTGGTGGCAGAATTTTATGAAAATGCATACCATTCTTTCATTAAAAAAGCCCTTCTTTCTTTTTATAAAACCTTGTTCAAATTTAAATAGAAATTTCTAATTGTTTACATTTAACCATTATAAAATCCTTCTGAAGTATTATTTTATTTACAATTGCCCCCAAATATTACTTAATTTATTAGGCAATTGTGAACATCAGTATTTCACAAAGAAAATAATTCTCCAAATTTCTTTTAGATTTCAGTAACGTTTATTATTCCGCACGTAGTCACAGGTGCCCTTAAACTGGTAAAATTGTATTTAGATTCACCTCAGGTTATTGACATTTACGCTGTTTTAAAATTTTTAATTCCAAAAAATAGTTCCTAAAAACTTAAAGACCGTCCAGATTTAAAAATCTAATAAATTTATGCCAATCTTTTGTCATATACTATAAATTCTCTTATTATAAACAAGAAATCATTTTTTTTTATTTTCTTTCATAGAATTTTGCACATTTTTAACTATTTTAAAAATCTTTTCAATCAAAGTGCCTTAAAGTATGCAATTGAAAAACAATTTGTTTTTCTTTTTTATTCTTGCATTTTAAATTATTAATTTTTGAATGTGTGAAGTTTTTTTATATTTTATGAGTTGAGATGAAAATTAAAATATATTTTTTTTAATATTTTGCTATTTGATTTTATTTTAAAATCAACATAGCACCTTTTCTTTTTGTTTAAAGTGCTGCACTTTACTAATATTTTATATTTGTTATTTACACATGTTCAACTTTTTAGAAAAAAAAAGTGAAACAAATTTTATTTTACTTGGAAATTTTTTGTTTAATTTTTTATCAGGAGCTCTTATTTTTGTATTTGACTTTCTTTACTTTTATTAAATATTTAATTTAAGTGAAAAGAAAATATTTTGTTAATTAAATAATATAAAAAAGAAAAGAAAAAGAAAGTGTTATTTATTCTGAAATGGAAAATTTAGTTTTTTAAACATCATTCCAGATTAAAAAAAAAATTGTTAACCAGTTTTTTAACTAATTAATCTTAAGATTGGAGAAAAAATGGAACAAAGTCTAAGGAGTCAAATATTGATATAGAATTTAGTTTAGCACACTTCAAGTTAAATTCAAAAATTAAAAAAATTAATTTTGAAGAAAAGAAAAGTCTTTTAATATCAGGTTAAGATTTTGTTTTTCCGAGTGCTTTTCCAAGTAGTTTTAATTTTCTTGGAAAGACCTAGAGAAAAACTTTTTAAGCATCAATTAGCTCTGGAAAATTGTGACTTTAAAAAATATATATATATTTATGGTACAAAAACCTTATATAACTAGTATATAACAATATAGCATAAATATGTTTTTATCCTGATGAATTTTTAAAAATATCTAAAAAAAGAAGTTTAAAATTTTAATTAAATGTCAGATTTAAAAATTTAAAGATTGTTATTAAAAAAAAACTTTTAAAGTTTACAGTCTTTAATTCGTAAAAATTATTTCCAAGAAAATTTCGAGAAGTTAAAAGTAAATTACGAATATGTTTAGTCAACTTGATTTCTTTTTTCTTATATCCGTATTACTATAGGTCAAAAGGGTATATTAAATTTGCCATTACGTTTGTGACGCAAAGAAAGGGCGTAGAATCAGTAAATCGATCTAACTATGTATGTCCTTTTACACGATAACTCAAAAAATAAAGGAGATACGATTCTGAAACTTTGTTTCTCCATGGCTTGGCACCATGGGTTCTAGTACCTGCCATACGACTTATTTTTTTTAATTGTGCATTACTCTATACCTAATAAAGGTGGTTGACTAAAATTTTGTCAAAAATAGTTCAACGGATGATATAATATTGACACAGTATACTCTACTACACTCTTCCTTGTTTTTTGTTGTTTTGGACTTTAGTTATTTTAAATAACTTTTAAAAGTTTTGAAACATTTGAATTAATTAAATACTTTGGTTTTTGACAAGACTTCTAAGTTCTCAGATAAAAAAAAAAATTGAAAGTGGTTAAAAAAAACACTTTAAATATGTATTTAATACGAAAAAAGTCAATCGTGTAATTAATAGTGTTCACCATATAAACTCAAACCTTTTAATGTCTAATAAAACTTTATTTTTAAAAGGAGCGAAAATTAATTGTGTATTCAGATAAAATATTTAATCTTGAAATATAAAATCTAAAATGGTTTGTTAATTAATTAGAAATGCCGTTTGAAGTTGTCAATGTAATTAACTTTTTTGAATATAATTTAAACTTTTCAACATTATCTACTACGGCAAAATGTTATACGACATAATCGCGCTTTGGAAAATCCTATACAAATTACAATATTCTTTCCAAAATCTACTAGATCATAATCTAGTCAAATCAAAATTTATATACAAATATCAATATATTGCGAAAAGTGGCAATCCTGTTTTTGAGTTCAACTCTAAATTACCTCCTAATTCACAATCTGATATACATTCAGCAAAAGGCGAATAATCTTGATTGCGAATTGTTTGAGTTGATTGCGAAACTTGTTAAAGTTGTTAACTGTGCAATTTGAAAAGTTGCCAGCTCGAAAAGTTGTTTAGTCACATAAACATATTAGTAGAATAATTCTTAAAATTAAAGTTTGAATGTTTTGTTTGGCGGTAGGCTTTAGTGCCTCAGCCGAATGCTTCTTAAGAAGATATGTGAGAAGAAAACCATAAGGAATGATCAAAATCAGGGTATTCTCAGGTTTTTCCGGAATATTTTTTACATTTCTATACGCAAGACTGGGAAGTCAAAAAAGGCGATTCTTGTTTATTCCGTTATTTGGATTCGATTTCAATTTTTTCTTATTATAAAACATAACCGACTAGCCTAATTTATTTCAATAATTTTAGTTTTTAATATTTTTTTTGGAAATAAGATAGAATTTCAAATTCGACTTCATTTCCTTTGTTTTTGTTAATCAAATCGGTTCTACTTTATTTTAACCCGCGCCTCCTCTATCTAAACAGTTTTTATAATTTTTTTATCAATTCAAAAATTTTAAATTAAATCTGATCAAAATTTTAAATACTTAAAATTTTATTAAACCCAATAGAAAAATTTATGGTAAAAAAATAAATATTTTAAAACTACAAAATTTTTTCATTTTCCGGGATGATTTTCATTTATATTTTAATTTTTAAAGCTGCAGCTTCTCAAAAACTTTATGAAATTGTATTCATCAATTTTGAAAAAAAAAACTTTTATATAAAATTGCAATAAATACAATTTGTGCTCTTTTACATAAAATATATAAAAAAATACATAATACTCTTATATATAAGATACTAAAACCGATTAATTAAAATAATTTCAAACTTTTTTAAAAGAAAATAAAAAAAAAAAAAATAAAAAAATAAGAGTAAAAGCGAAACCGGAAAAAAATGAAGGAGTTGAAAGAAAATTCTCTAGACGATATTTTAAACAATTGAAATTGAAAAGTTTTTTTTTTTTAATTTAGGTTTTTCTTTTTCTAAAATTTTTATATGTATAATTTTATAATATCTTTAGATACAAAACAAAAAAAAAAAAAAAATTGTTGTTTACGGTCAGCTACACTGAAAATCATTTTATAGAAATTAATTTAAAAAAAAAAGAAATTTTAATTTGAATAAAAAGTGTTAAGGAAAACTTTCACCACCTTCTTTAGTTTGAAAAATTTTTTTTTTAGTTGCAGAATTGAAATTAAATAAATTTTAAAAATTATGAGAGGTATTTAATAAGTTTCAGTTTATTATATTGAGGTTTTTAAAACGTAGACTACCGAACATTTTAAGAACTCAATTTTTTAAAAGTTTAAATGGTAGAAGAAGTTATTCAGCTAGAGAATAAACGTGACTTTAAATTAAATTAAATATTTATTCAATATTAGTTAGTTTATTTAAATAATTCAAAATATAGCTTATAAGTTCTCTGAATAATATAATTTATTAACTTTTATACATAGTATATTAACAATTAATTTTTTCGGGATTTTAAAATTAATGAAAGTTTTATAGGCTGCATTTGATAATGTGTTGATATTTTTTTACTTTATATTTATATAATATTATATATATATATTATATATAATATAATATTATTAATTTTGAAATTTTCTTTAATGTTTTTAAAGCTGTTATTCACAAGACATTATGTTCGAAAAATTTTGTAAAATACATATTTTAGAGCTGTGCAAATTAGATTGAAAAGTTTTCTGAAAAGGTGCCAAATCTGCCACATTCTACTCTATTCCAATGTTTAATTAAACTAAAGTTATTTTGTTAAAATTAAAGTTATTTTATTAAAAATTTAGACAAATTTTTTACGGGATAAAATGCGAATGATTTGGTAGATAATGCGAATGTTATTTATTCATTCTTAAAGTATATTAGAAAATAGGAAAAACAGCAAAGATATTTAAGACTGAGCATTCTATGGAATCTTCATTATATTGAAAAATTATTTTTTTATCTGAAATACTGAAAAACTTTTATAATAAGCCAAGGACCAACATTCAGACAAAAAGAGTCAAATAATAAGGATTGGGTCTGAAATCTCCGTTTAGTAAATCTCGTTTTAGAAAATCCCGTTTAGAAAATCTCGTTTTTAGAAAATCTTGTTTTGGAAAATTTTGTTTTTAGAAAATCCCTTTTTTTTATATTCTGAAAAAAGCTGATAATTCTCGTTTTTTATGCAACTCAAAAATCCTTAAAAACCAGATTTTTAAATTAATAAAGAGATTTTTTCAAAAATTAAGATTTTTTAATAAAAAACTAGATTTTCTAAAACGAAATTTTCTAAAAACGACATTATTTAAAAACGAGATTAAAAAAAAAAGATTTACTAAACCGAGATTATGGAACGCTCCCAAATAATAAGCATATTATACGTATAAAATATTTGCCGACGCGATATCTAGCAAAAATTTTGGTAAAAATACTTAACATCGAAGTTCAACCTTGTTTGGAAAACTTTATTGTAATTTCCTATAATAATTAGTCTGTACACTTTGTTCAAATTAAGATTTTTTAATATTTTTAAAATTTTATCAGCTTAAGATTTCTTCGTTATCCGACTATTATAACAAGTAGATGTTATAAAACTCAATTGTCATTTAAGCTGCGAATTGCAACATAGACAATACAACAATACTTTTATTGTTTAAAATAAGAGAACAAATAGATATGACATTTTGGAATATTAAGAGCAAATATTAGAAGTGAGCTTCACATTGAACTGATCTATCCTTCGAAGGCATAGTGGTTAGGATGTTGGTCAAATGAAGATTCTTAGGTTATTTAATTAATACATTTTTGGCATACCTCATAATCTAAAAAATAAATAAATGTACAAATGTAAGAGACAGGCTGCCCCACTCGATTACCACATTATATTTAAGCCAGAGGGTCAGTGCCCGCTATAACATTTGAACTCGCTAGTATCCTCAATAACTTTTTATTTTCAATTTTATTCTGTGTTTCTTAGTTAGATTTAAACTACTTATAATAATTATTATTTATATTATATATATATATATATATATATATATAGAATATATACTAAATATAACAAAAAAAAAATAAATGGAAAAAAAAAAAAACTTAAACTTTTTTAATTCAATATTGCCAGAGAGAATAAAAATAATAAGATACTTAACTTTAAGATACCAAAATTATATCTGTGTACTTTTAAAAACAAAAAACCTACAGAGAAAGTTACTTACGTCAATAAATAATATAAATTTATTTATTTATATATGACTGATAACATATTCGTATACCTAGATACAATATTTCAATATAACTAAAAAGTTTTTCTATTAAATTAATGATCTTGGCCTAAAGGTGCAAAAATAAATTAGGCATTCTTGTAAAATAACAAAAACATCATCAAAAAACAAACACTTTTATTGAACAAGTTTATCAACTATTCTACAGTTAAGTTAACTGTTTTAAATATTTATGTATATAATGATATTATTAATGTATATTATATTGATTATTTTAAAAATTTTTATACTCGTGCATACTAATAAGAAGGCCACGGGTATAATAAAATTACTCCACCGTTTGTAACGCATCGGTCTATACGAGCTAGATAAAGTGTTTAAGGTATGTATCGGATCAGCATCAAAATGTAATTCGATTCCACAGGGTGTGTCAATCCGTCGGTCCGCAAGTGTGTCAGCACGATAACATAAAAACTAAAACGGCTTGAGTTTTGAACTTACACAAAACCGTTTCAAGACAATTTTTAGGTCCCTATTGTTTTTGGTTAAAATCGGACCAAGGCTTCGGAGAGTTGCCATACAACTTTTTAGAACCAATATGAATTTCTTTAAAACTAATAACACTGCGAGAGTGAAAATTACGCACAGTTAGTTATGTAGAAAGACAAGCACTTTGATAAAGTTTCCAAATGATGACGTTTCATTTTCGGGGAGCTGTCATACAACGTTTTTGATCCAATATGAATTTCTTGAAAACTAATAAGCACTTTTATAAAGTTTTAAAGTTGAGGTTTCATTTTCGGGGAGTTGCGACATCAAGTTATCAACACGATAAATGTGAATCTATGGAAGTTACGAAATTAATATTAAAACTGGGCAAGTCAAGTAATAGGGCAAGCTACTTGGCAAAGCTGAACAATGATCGGACAAACTTTTAAGGTATGCTAAAGTTTTTTGTCATTTTATGTTGTTTTTAGGCTTGCTTGGCACAGTTCCACATCACTCTGACCAACTATAGATGGGAAGAATATATTTTTTTCGTTTATTTGCTTTTTGGGGTGGTTCGTTTTTTTTTCGTTTGGTTTTTGGATAGAGTGGGTCAAATTTTTATTATTTTATTTTTTAATTTTTTTTAATAATTTTTTTAATATAATCGGATAAAAAACTAATTAATATGGTTTTTTTTATTTGATACATCATAGTGGGTACCTAAAAGTTGACAAGGACAACTATAATCTTCCACGTTTTTAGTAAAATTAAAGTTATATAATAACAAAATTCTGAAAATTATTTTTTATTATTTAAAATAATTTCGGAATTGAAAAAATACACGCGTACAGAAAAATTTTGAAGGAACAGGAAATAAATAAAATAACCACTTCAGTGCACAGGTGAAAAAACAATTTTAAATTATCTTTACAATATGATTATAGTGTAGTACATAAGATATTTTAAATTATTTTTTAAATAGATGATTTTTATTTTTTTTGCTTTTAGGTTAAAATATGGTTACTTGATTTGTACTTCAGACTTCAGTCTTTTTAGTTTTTTTTCTAAACTACATCTTTTTTTAGCACCTTTTCAAAAAATTTTCAAAATCTTATAAAGTCCGTCCAGAATTTTTAAAGCCCGTTCGAGTGTTGACAAAATTTATGCCCGGTTTGAAATAAAGAAATGAGACGGAGGTACAGCCCCCGAAATTCCGTAGAAGTTCTTTGTTTAAATTGTTATAACAAGAGGTCTGTAAGGTATATTTTCAATCTGGAAACGGCTATATACAGCTCCTTAAAATTAAAGGTCTCTTAATTCTTAAAAATGTTTTCTTGTATACTTAATAAAAATTCTAAGGAAAGATCCTTGAGAATTATTGAGAATCACTAGAAATGTTTTCTCAGAAGAAATATTTCTTATTTAAGAGCTATTGAAGGACTTAAAAATATTTAAAAATTAGTTACCTACACAATGTTAAATGTAAATATCTCTAAAGTCCAATATTTACATCGAAGCAATAGTATTTAATTTCGGTACGTGTTAACAAACTTTCTTGATTGCATTGGCCTTAAAATTTAAATATAAATTTCATTTATACTCATAAATAAAAATGAATTCATGAAATAAATAAATTATAATATTATCGTATTATATTTTCTTCACAAAGTAAAGCTAAGTTGATGCTTCTTTAAAAATCCTAGAATTTTTTCATTACTTGTATTTTTTTCTGTTCTTATTTTTTTTTGATTTATTTTGTACAATGTATAATAAACAGAAAAACAATTAATTATTTATTGTTATTTTTTAATTTTTTTTTAAGTTATTCCTTGTTCTATGACAAACTGTAAATGAATACATATACATATAAAAAATACATAGTTTTTAGCACATTTTCAAAAAATTTTGTAAAAATGTGCCTATATAGCTTCACTCTGTCCGTCCGTCTGTCCGTCCGTCCGTCCGTCCGTCCGTCCGTCCGTATGTTTACAAAAACTTTTACACCGATTGAAATAGAGAAAAGAAATTTTAACCATGAGTAGTTTTTGCAAAAAAAATAATTTCGTAGAAGAATTTTTTTCTGTAGTCCCACCTGTTACGGGGCTACAGCTCCCCAAAGTTGGAAAAAGCCCTATATTTAAATTGTTATAACAAGAGGTTTGTTACATATATTTTTAATCTAAAAACGGCAAATGATAGCTGGTTTCATAAACTATATAACTTTTTACAAGGCAAATGTTTAGGGTTGCCATACGGTACTAAAATTTAACATTACGCAAAACCCAATTTTCGCAAAATTTTTGGCCACATATATCTTCTGAACGGTTCAAGCTAGGGTCTTGAAATTTTGGGACAAATTAGATACCTAGAAATTAGTAGGAGTCGGTTAACAAAATTTTTTTGTCAAGCCCCCTATTTAGGAGCTATAAGGGCTCGAAAATTGAAATTTTGCTATTTTTAAACACCTGTAACTTGAATACCTGTCCAATTTTTTTTTTATTAATATACAAAATTTAAAGGTCCAACATTAAATTTTAACATATGTTGAAGGTTTTTCTTAAATTTAAAAGGGGTTCCTTAAATTGAAGAAAGTGTCTCTTAGTTTTACCCATTTTTGCTTAGATAATAAAATTCTAAGTAAAATTCCAAATTTTTGTTTAATTCACAATTTAATTCCTAGAACCTAAAAAACTAGAGGATGAGGGGGGGGGGAAGTTGAAGTTAGATTCTTGAGAAATTTGGCAGCCTTCCCCATTGAAGGGCTATAACAACTTTTAAATAAAAAATTTACTGTTAGCAGTAAATTTTATAAGTCAGTAGTAACTATTTCCAAGTAAATATTTCCAAAGTTAAACTCAGTATGTAATACAATATAATTTTGAAAATGTGGTTTTTTAAAAACCCTTGGTTTTTTTTCATCACTTGTTTATGAAATTCTTTCAAAGTAGAGTCATTCGAACTGTGTATGAGTTATGTTTACATATTTAAAATGTATATATAGATACAATGTATATCAACATTATTAATTGTTGTGTTGATTTTATTATTGCTGTTATTTTTGTTTTTGTATATAAAAGGATTTCTCTAAAAAGTATAGTAAGTACCAATCAATATTTATGTATTAATTTTTTTAGAAGAGTTTAATTAGTGTAAGAATTTCAAGGACTTGGTGGTTTTATTTTTTGAAAAATATGCCATATGAAAATGTTTTTAAGTTTATAATGTATTTTGGAAGAGAGTTCAGAAATATTTAATAAATTTATTTTTAGTTTAGAATAAAGGGGTTTTTTATTTAGTAGGTTTTCAAGATTCGAATAAAAATAGCTTCTAAATTCCTTTGAAGGGTGTTATAAGTGTTAAACTAGAAGAATTTGCAGTTTTTCTGTAATTTATTAAGTGTATGTATTTATGATATCGTTAAATAATATTCAAAGATATTTTCAAAATGTGTTAAAAGTAGTTTTGTAAAAATCTAGGAAACAATTTAGCTTAAAACTAATGATATAATAATATGTATTCATCCATTTTCCACGATTTACGGATTGAATATAGGATTAATATACAATAATAATTAAAATGAATTTAACAACTTTATATTCAACCTAATTAGGAAAAACCAAAATAAAACAAAATAAGAATCAAAAAAGTAATAGATATTACATACTATGGGAAATCAAAGGGATATGCAAAATAAAAGATTAAAATACATCAATGTCATATACTGTACTTAACAGTTTCAACTTTCAATGAATAGTTCATTGTATCTACTATAAATAGTGTAGAGAAAGGCATATTATTTTTATATTATTCAATTGAGTTATCTTTTTATTTTTATGAGTTAGCAACTCTTTCAGTTTCCAAGATATGGGGGCTTAAATAACATTTCAATATTTTTTTTTGGTTTTCATAATTTTACTCTTAACTCTGTTTCTAGAATATTTTTGAAATTTTGTTAAATGTATTTGGAAGCCTAAGAAATCCTCTTTTAAATAAGCACATACTTAATTTTCTATCTTTTAGAGTTTCAAAACTGCCTGCTTCTACATTTAAAAAATGTTGAAATTTTAACAAATTTTTTTTGAAAAACCACATTTACGTTATGATGTTATAAAAAAGTTTCAAAATTTTATAACACTAAATTTATTTACTCATAAGTACCTATGCAGTGGTATATAGAGTGTATCTTATTAGGAAACATCCTGTATATTTTAGTTAATACAAGTCAGCTATATCCAAAAACAAAACTACCAAGCAAAAAATCTACTTATAGAGTAATTTGACATTTTACATTGAAACAAACAAATAATATCTGTCAATATCAAAAATTCAAATTAGAAAGACGCAAATAGAAAAACAGTGTTGCCGCTTTACATTTTTTAAAATAATAATATTATAAATTATTTTATAATATTAAGTTCCAGTTGCAATTTATTATATTCGACTCAAGTTTTGATTTTGAAATGAAATCAAATTTAAATTTTCTTGGAACCAAACTCTGTACCCTATTAAAAGTTGGAACTATATCTTACCATTTTATTAATTATTTTGTTGTTTTTTTTTGTGATTCTAACGTTATCATACTTTAATAAAGATTTTTTATAAAATATAAATAAATTTTAAACACAAGTTTATTATCAACGTGAAAATTAGAGTCAAGGGTAATATTGTACCTTTTAAACTGTTATACTCTCATTGTATTAATAATGTGTTTTTTGTATAAGTATATATATAAAATTAATTATATACTAGTATTATACATAAAGTAGTTAAATATTTTAACATTTGATAATTTTCTTGTTGTTTTGTTTTTTTTTCATTGTTTATCAGTTTTTCTCTTTATTATTATTGTTTTTTTTTTTTGAGAAATTGTTCTGTTCATTTTGAAAAATTTTCTCACAAAATATTTTCTTAACTTGGAAAAATTTTAAAGAAAAGTTGTTATTTTTTTTTATTAAAATTGTTTTGTAGTTTGTTTTTTGTTTTTTTTTTAGTTAAATTGTTATTGCTCTAATTTTTATTATTATTATTATTGCTCTTGTTGTAGTTGTATTAGTTGTTGTTGTTGTGTAGTTGTTTTATTTAGCTTTAAACCAAAAAACAATTAATTTTTTTTGTCGTGCGGTTTATTCAAAATTAAAAGTAAACAACAAACGTTCTGTTTGTTTTTTATTTTTTGAATGTGGTGTTCTTCTCATGGTTTTCTTCACTTAACATTGTTTTTTTATAAAACTTTTTATTCAAGTTTTTTTTTTTTTAATTCATTTTTATATATGTATGTTTTTACTTATTTTATATATCTACTCTTTATCTACTATGTGTATTATAATTTATTTATTTTTAATGTTTGAGGTGAAATTTTTAAAAGATAATAAATAAAAAAAAATATTATTTTGACGACCTTCCTTCACCTTTCCCAATTATGATTAATATTATTATTATTTATAATGTAAAAATTGTTTTTCATTTTATGAAAAAAGGAATGAAATCTCTAGATAAAAACTGTAGGTATTTGCAATAATTGAAGTTTGTTTTTTTTTTTAAAAAAAATTATAATTGTATAAAAAAGTATCTATAGATTGTATATTTATTTTTTAATAAAAAAAAAAAAATATAATTAGAAAATATTGTTGAATAATTGGAAACAAATAAAAAAAAAAAAATTAATTGGATTGTGCTAATGAATTTTTTAATGAATATAAAACACAAGTTAATATTTAAAAATATTTAAATTTATTTCGAATTTTAAACAGTTGAGTATTACTTTCTCGAAATAAATTTTCTTCGAAATTAGATTGTCTTTGATTAGGTATTAATGACTATTTGAACTTTAAACTGTATCCGGAAGTTAGATTCAGAAGTTAATTTTGAAAGAGTGTGTTAAAAATCATACAGGGTTTAAGAACTCAATTGTCAAATTGATCGACCAAATTAAAAAAATGTGGTGTCGATGAAGACGGATACAGAAGAGAATTGTAGTAATACAAGCCCATTCTATAAGAATGTATAATATAAATAGCTTTATAGCTTTGCCTTAGCTTTATTCTTCGTTACAATATGGTTTAAAAAATTCTAAGTCTGTTAAAAGAGTCAACTCCATTGTCGAAGAGAATCGCGTCTACAAAATTTGAAAGCAATCAGTCAAATCATTTTAATTTTAGAACAAAAAATTTTAATAATTTCACAACATTCCTAACATTACGGTCCGTTAAATGGTTAGATCAGAAACACTCCCCATGCCCAAAAACCTTTCTTTACTAACTTGCATCTTAATCGTATCAGCATTTTAGAAGTTTATATGCTACAAACAAACAAACGTTCACTTTTATATACATAAATGAAAATAAGTATTAGCGGCTTTGATGATGTTGTAAGCAATGGCATGGCTTATTGAATAAAATTAATTATAAATAAAAAGATGTAATTGAATGTAAAATAGTTGGCAAGGCATTCAATCCTCCTTCAAAACAATAAAATTTTCTTAAATTAATTTTAATTAAAAAAAACAATAAAAGTTATTTTTAAGTTAGTAAAGCTACTTAAAATCAAATTAAAAGATAAAATATTTCTTTTTCATTATAATGGTCGTTGAATTTGAAGATGGAAAATTCATTTTTTAATTTTTTTTTCTAAACAAACAATAAAATAACAAAAATAAAATAATACCATTATATTATTATTTAAAATAACCTTGAAAAATTAATTTTTTAAAATAATATTATGAAAAACAAAAGCAAACTGCAAAATCATTTATTAAAAAATATAAAATTACAATTTTTTAAAAAAAAATTTTGTAAACATAAGCTTTAAAAAAACAAAAAGACAAATTGACATTGAGCTGCTAAAATAAAATTTCATTTGACATTTTGACATTTTTCTGTCATTAAAAATTTTGTATTTTTTTTTAATAATTTGTCATAAAGACATGACATGAATTTTTACAAAATTGCATTATGGTATTTACAAAAATTTATTATTTAATATAAAAAATTAAAAAAAAAAAAAAGGAAATTGATTTTTGAAAATTTTTTTTAAAATATTTTTTCCAAGTAAATAATTTATTAAAGTTAGAATAATATTTGTAATCTGGTTAGACTAAGAGATTTCGTGAGAAAAAAATTTTTAAGCAAATTAATTTTGTATTATTTCTTTATTTGTTTTCTTAAATTTATTAGGCGCTATAGTAGGTGGAGTCCTTATATCCAATTTGAGCTTATAATATTGGATATAACGGCTGCTCTAATTTGATTAGGATATAAATAATTATAAATTATATATTTTTATTAGATATGATCTGACCAGGGCTTACATCCGAGATCTTTCATTTGAAATGCCAATATTCTATTCACTACGCCATTGGTCGGATACAAAGTTTTTTAAAATATTTATAATTCATTATTTGTGATACTATTCTTGGGAATCAACATGCCGTTTGACAATTTCGAGTATACCTCTGAGAAAATCAATCATGGGTCAAACTTAAAGATTAAATTTTTTTAAAAATATACAACCGTTATTTAAAACACTATTTAATAATTATATTTGCATTGTTAATTGGTATAGAGGTAAATTGAATATTACAAATTTGTTTCCCTCTGTTCCAGTATAAACCTAAAGTAAACTTAATAATGTTGCAGTAGTTCTGATGAATGTCTTTTGCGATTTTTCACGTTTTCAAATTTCTTATAATTTTTTTTCACAAAACGTCATTTTGGCAAATATCACTGCATGATTTTATGACAGTATTTTTTGTTGGTCATCAGTTTCTAGAAAAAACTAGAATATATTTCAATATTGTTTTTTTTTTTTAATATATTCTCATACAACTATTATTACATAGACAACATACATTTTAGGTGGGTAATGTAAGTTTTAGGTTAGCTTTAGTTGGATTTAATAGTTTAGCCTTGTATTTTTGTGCTTATTTCAAATTAAAATTTATTAACGATCTATTAGATTAATTTTCAAGTTAACTCATTTAGAAAACACATAGACATCTTAACATTTTGAATTAAAATGTATTTAAAAAAAGACTTTCCAAAACGAACTTTAAATAAGAACGTTTATTTATTGTTGGTTAGTTTTTTTAATAAAAAATTAATTAATTTATCAGAGATTGGAATGTCAAAAATTTTTTTTTAAAAAGGAATCTAAATTCATAAGTTTTTTTTTTCATTAAAATATTAGAACGGTGCCATATATGCATTATACTTAGATATTTAAAAATATTGTTATTTCTTACACCCATTTTTTTAATAATTGGTGTAAAATTAAACTTCTTATTACTTAAAAAAAGGACAACCTACTAATAAACACTTCGAATGCAAATTTTTAGAAAACAAAACCAATTAATATTAGTAAAGTATAACCTAATTCCCCAGTTATGGTAAAAAATTATAACAAACAATTCAAATTTATGATACAATTTGATAATTTTGTTTTTTCTTTCATGTTTTTTTTACACTTACAACTTTGCCAACAGGAAATAAACATTCTAATATTATGGAAAATTTCCAAAATTTAAATCAACATAGTTTTTTTTTTTCCATTTCATTTTTAAAATTTACTAGCCTCTAAAGTCTAATTATTCTATAGGGTCATAAAAATTTATAATGTATTCCAAAAAATTCTATGACCTGGGCTGTATTTGAAAAAAAAAATTCGAACACTAAAAAATAATGTTTGAAATAACACTTACCTCCTTCATCAGTCATAACTAAAACTGTCGTTGCTGGTCCAAGTCCTTCTGGATTAAAAACTTGGACTGATACCAAATATTGGGTGTATGTTGACAAGCTTTGAATTTCATGACTCTGAAAAGATTTAAAAAAAAATCATATTAGAATATTAGAATATGAAATATTTTATAAAAATATATATATATATAATGATTATTGTGTGAGGATTAAACGACACAAGAATAGTTTTTAAGTGCATCAGTAAATAGATCAATTTTATACAATTGTATTAGTGGGTGGGTGGTATTTAGTGGGTGACTTTTAAAAATAGATGGCCTTATTAACATTAATTCTTATGAGTAGTAATTTTTAACTTGTAAGATTACATATACTTTAAACCTATATATAAAGCATTTAGTTTAAACGTAATGGGGTTGGGTACAAAATTTCGTGAGTCAAAATCTCGCGTTTTAAAGCCTTATTCAGTTTGGGTACGAAGTTCCAAAAACTTCCACTTAAATAAACATACATATTTAGTAAAAGGCAAATATAAATACTCTGGAAAAAGCTGCATTCCTGATTTTGTATCCAACACTGAAATCCTTCCTAACTTTTTTTTTATAAATAAGAAGTTAACAACAAAATTTTAAAACCATGGGGGCTGACGCGCACCAGCCCTTGGTAAACCAATTATTAAACCCCGGATTTTGAAACCAACTTAAAAATCTTTGCTAATTGTATTTTCTGCTTATTTATTTCAACTATAAAACATTTAAAATAGTCAGGGCTGCCGCCCCAAGATGAAATATGTCTAACAAGTTGGTAATATGTGTATACATGTAATATAAAGTTGTTTGAAACCAAAAAATGGCAGGTGGGATTATTACATATTTTGAAGATTTGAATTTAATAAGGTTTTGGCCCGGTATTTATAATATTTAGTTTGCATGGTTGTGCTACAAAATTAGGTTGTTTTAAGAATTTTAGTTTAAAGAATTGTCTACACATAGCTTAACTAGTTAACAGATCGAGTAGACAATACTTATGTAATGCATATTACTTTTTATTCGATTTGCTCTACTAAAATCATCTAATTAACTAAGTAATTAGGGCAGACTTATTGCTTTTCAACAATTTTTATCAAATTATAAAATTAGAAGTAAATTTTAAGAAAAAATTGAAAACTTTTATACTAAACTTTTTAAAATTTATTATTAAACTTCACAGTAGCATTTACTACTTGTTAAACAGTTTAAATTAAATATAAAGTTTTTTATCTTTAATAGATGTTCAATTATTTAACTTTTATTCATTCCTGTATTTTTTAACTACGATTAAAAAAAAATAAAAACAATTTATAAATATTCAAAAAAAATAAATATAAAATAAATTTTCGATATCTTAAAATAAAGATAATACAAAAAATCGTTACCATAATAACAATGATAACTATTTGGCGCCAAAATTTGTAGAAAAAAAAAAGACCATAACCAGGAACAAGTTCTCCATCCTGAATTTAAATAAAAAAGTTGATACTTCGAACAAAAATAAAAATAGTGTCTGGGTTTTGTATCATTCGATAGACATCATTGCCCATTTTTATGTTAATTTGTTCTGTAATCTGTTTGTTTTTTTTTTGTTTTTGCTTGTGTTAATTTAAAGGCTTCTATAGTGATATAAAATTAACGTGTACATTCAAAAACTTGGCAACTTGTAATAAAGTAAAAGAACATCACCAAACCTTAATTTTAAAAGCAAAAAAAAAACATACAATGTATGTATATTTATAGTTTTATACAAATAAGGGCTAAGAACTAATCGTTATAGGAGTTGAAGAAGAACAATTAAAATAAAAGTGGAGATTCCGGTCTTTGAGTATAGTATTCAAACTTTTATACTAATTATTTACTTTTATACAACTCTTATCAAAGTACTTGATTACTTTTGGTATGTTGATTATATTTGGTTTGAAAGATGTTATTGAAAAAGTTTTTCAAATAAATTTTAACTAGATCTCTGTTTAAGATTATGCATATTTTTTATTGCACCTATGCAATAGGCAATAGGCATGCAATAGGCTGTTTTTAATAAGTCTTCTTAATGCCTTCATTAGTGCTGTGATTCCTATAGTTTACTAATTACATAAACTAAGAAAATAACAAAAAAATTTAGATTTAATAAAATTAACAAGAGTGCGTAGAGCAGACTGCGTTAACTCTGTGATAATAATATAAGTTGTATGACAATTATTCAAACCCCTTGAGAAAACTGATTGAATTTAAGGTCGAGTCTTGCATTAGAATGAGTTTGTAAAAATTTTAGAATTCTATCTTTTTAATTTTCGAGCTATGGTGAAGACGGTACGACACACTTAATTAATTTGATTTACTTTTTGATACTGATCCGATTCATACACTTGAGTATCTAACCCCCAAACTACCCTAAAATCTACCCACAAACTAAATTCAAACTGGTAGAAATCAAAAATTGGGCGGTAGAAATCTAACATTGAAACTTAACTTAATCTAAGAGTAAAATGTTGTATTTGAAATATTAAAACATTATCACACCCCGTATTATTTGTAGATTCAAGCAGACAGAGAGCACTTTTTCATTTAAAAGGAAAAATTAACCAACTTTTTTGTTCTTTTAAATAAATAAAAATTAATTAAAATAAATTGTGACCAGATATTAATTTAAATTTTATTCGTTTATAACATTTTTAAATTTAATATTCATGATGTTTTTATTCATTAATTTAATATTGGAGTTATAAATATTTATAGTATTTTGTACATATTCCATACACTTGAGTATCTATCCCCCAAACTACTATAAAATACTACTATAGTATTTTGTACATATTTCGTAGACTCAAAAACTTTATTTAAGTATAAAATATTAACACAGACAAATGGTGGGGATTGACATTATCAGAAAAGGGTGAGAATGACATTATCAGAAAATTTAAGATTTGGTATTACGAATTTAATCAATTATTATTATACATAACAAAATCCTATCAAAATCCTATTTATAATGAATTTTATAGGATATGTTAAATGGATCATTTCATTATAATGTCCACTAATTTATTTAATTAAATCCTGATTTTAAAAATCCTTAAAATAAATATTCTATATACCTATGACAAAGTATAATTGTTATACTTTGCTATACAAGATTATCCCATCTTTTAGTATCACTTATAAAATTTTGCCAAACCGATACCTTTAAACAAAACAACAATGCAGTTTATAGTCATATTAATATTATTAAAATTTTCGAATGTAAACTTTAAACAATGAATTAAAAAACAATAAATGAAAAAAAAACCACTAGAGACACCTGAATAAAAATAAGAAAAAAAATGACAGGAAATTCCAAAAATAATAAGGGGTAGAAAGAGACGCACAAAAAAAATATAATCACAATATAACCTAAAGGGTCTCAAAGGACTGCTTTTTTTAAAATAAGAAAATTATAGAAAAACTCCCGAACGCTTTGAAACGAATATAAAAACAATACCGAAACCATTAATTTAATATTCATGCTCTGTACACTAAAGACCAAGAGATGCAAAATAAAAAAAAAAAACAAAAACATAAAATAATGAGAATTTTCCTATATTTGGTTTTTGGAGTTTGATTCTGTGTGTCCAGGGGGAAACCCGATATCCTATTTCATTTAAATTTTTTTTTCATTTTGTTTTTTATTTTCTGTCTCGTTTTTTGTTTATTTTGTGTATAAGTAAAATGATAATGTGCACACACATCGAAATATATATATATATATATATATATATATATATATACAGGAGATTGTTGCTATGGTTTTGTTTTATTTTTTTGTTTCAAACATTTTTTATTTAATATTATGGGACAGTTTTCTTGTTAATGTATGTATATATGTATGTGTATATTTATTAGTTTGGTTGGCTAAGAATATTTTATGGTACGCTAATAAAGGTTTTTATTTTTTGTTGTTGTTTTTTTAAATAAAAGGAGTACATAATGAGAAAAAGAAAAGGTTTTTCAAAAAGCACATTTCCTAAATTAAATAATTATATTGTGTAATGAGGTTTGAGTTTTGGGTTACACTTTCTAAATTCAAAAGAAGCCGCTTATAATTATTGAAAACTGTTATACATATTGTGTATAAATGTTTGACTTTTAGGCTTATAGCCAATCGATACCATTGGAGCATGTTGGGAGAGAGAGGACATAATATGGTCTTATTATTAAAATTGATTTTAATCTAATTTTAATCCTAAAAACACTTACATTTTAAGTATAAGATCGAACTTTATGAGATTAAGAAACATCTTAGATTTTCAACAGATACAATTCTATTTGTTATGTTTTGTCATAATTTTATATGGGATTGTAAGGTATTTCTACATCTGAGAGTTTTATTATTAAATTAAATTATTTTTTTACATTATTGTTTAAAGGTATAGTATTAATAATATCAAAGGATATGCTTTTATTTGAACCCAATGCCAAATTATAGTTCAGTTTAGTCGAACACAATATAAATAAGCTTTCACATTAACGGGAAATGAACTCGGATTCTCGAATAAAAGTTCGCCACTCTAAACACTGTACTACGCAGACGTTCTGTATATATTCCAAAAAATTTGAACAGTTTATTGAAGTAACAGGTGTTTAAAAGAACAAATTTTTTAGTTTTGACACTTACTACATAAGAATATTATCTTAAATGACTCTTATCTATTCTAAAGATTTAACTACTCACAAACTTCAAATTTTTAAATAAGACCACGTAAAACATATAAGGGCTAAATATCTTCACAAAAATTGAGTTTCAAATAACGGTAAACTAAAATGCTAAATGTCATAACAATCTACTAAAAAAACTTATAACAGCTGCTGTATCCAGATTTGAAGTTTGAAGACTAAAAATGTTATACTTTGAAAATTGTTGCTATGGCAATTTACAAAGGGCTTTACGACCTTTGAGAGGGTAGTAAAAAAAAGATTCTCAATAAAGTTTATTCCTTCGCATCGCTTACTTAAAATAGTGTTGATATTTTATAAACATCCAACCAGACAAACAGACAGACAGACGGTTAGTTTGAAAATAATAGGCATAAGTAATTCCCTTAGAAAATGTTCTAAATACATCAGCCTGTACAACAACCAAACTAATAAGAATTATTGTTTTTAATTTTAACTTTAGATATATAGTACTACCAATTCAACTCAACACAACTCAGTTTAGATAACAATAAGGTAGATGCAACAATCTCAACAAGAGTAACATAAAGTTGAGCTGACGAAATTGGAAACAATGAATGGAGAATAGGTAAGAAAAAAAAAAGAAAAGAAAAGAATATGTGCGGTTATCAAACTCATGAACCTTAGAGTTTATAGTATACTTAGAGTAGTAATGGATTAAAATGCAATGTAAAACTTTGTAAAAAAATACAAAAAACAAAAAATAGTTTAGAAAAGGATGGTAAAAGAGTAAAAGAGAGGGTAATACACATTATTGCTATATAAGATACATATATACAAAATATACATATATATGAAAAGTAAAAAAAAATTGAAAATTTCGTTGACAAAATGTCTGAATATTTTTTTTTACTTGTAAAATGATGTTGAGGTATACTAAGTTGGACGTTTTTTTTATAGCCCCTTTTTCTGGAACTGAGCCAAACAATAAAAAAAACAAAAAATTGAAAACTATTTTGTTATATTAGTTCTTTTTTAATGTTGATGTGTTTCTACTTTTATTGCCAGTTTTTTTGATCAGTTCAGGTATTACATCTTCATTTATACCGTAACTGGGGCAAATTTACATTTTTTTTTTGAATTTATGTTCCTTCAAGTTAGAATTTTTTAGAATATTATTAGTGTTTACTTTACTAAGGGATCTAGACTTACCGTAGTTTTATTTTGTAAAATTTTATAGAAATTAAAAAAGAGTTGAAAAAAATTTTGTAATATCCGTTGAATATAATAATGTATTAGTGTATTTTTGTTATTATATGTATATATATATATATATATTTACATGAATTGCTGCCAAGTTTTATATTATCAAGTGAAATTGCAATGAATCTGTTTGGAATGAATTACATAAGAAACCATTAACATGAAAAATGAACAGGTAATAGGTATTGTTCACCAAGGTAATAATGATATTTTAGTGTTGTTGTATTTGTAAGAACTCATTTATTTATTTATTTATTTATTAATATTATATAGCTTAAATTATAATTCAGTATTTTGAAACCATCGGTGAGTGGTACACTTGTAGGTTAGGATACCATTATTTGACTAAAACCAATATTATTTATTATATATATTTAATTATACTCGTATTATACTAAGAAGAACATTGTGTGCTGATAATAATAATTTATTTTCTTGGCTGTGTATGAAAAAACTGGAACTGAATGTGAATAAAAGAAAGTGTATGCTGGTGGATGAAGGTTATGAGAGTCTTAAAAATGTTTGAATTGGTAGTGGAAAAATAAAAACAGTTGATTCTATAAAATAGCCTGGTGTCTTAATTCATGATAAACTATATTCAGATAAGCTGGATTTCATTTGCTTTAAAATTTCGAAAAAAATTTCATATTTGGGATGGATTTAAAATAAACTAACAATGAACTGGGCTGTTATGCTGTATAACATTACAAATTTGCTTCATTTAGATTTTTGAGTTTCAATTTTATTTTTATGTAATGAGAACATGAGAAATAGGTTACAAATTCTCCAAAACAGGCCAGTGCGAATCGGTTTTAAAATGTGGGAGTGGAACAAGTATTCAGTGTATGCTTGGTGAACTCAAATCTGGCGTCAGTTTGTCAGAAGACTTGATTTATATATTTTAGTATATATGTTTAAAATGAAATATAATTTGTCTCATGAATATCTAACAAGAAGTCTTAACTATGTTGGCGACGCATCATAATTAAGTATTATAACCTCTTCATTTGTAACCAGTTACGGTACAAATTATTATAAAAAGTTTGAGATCAGTGAATTTTTTTCAGACTTCCATTATTTCGTAGGCATATTACGCAGAACAATTTATTTTTTAAAGGTCTCCAAAAACTGATGTTCTTTTTCAGAGTGACGATAAGAAATGAAAGGAATTTGAACATTTGCAAACATTTAATAGTAAAACTTTTTGTACAAACTATAAAATTTTATTTAATAACCCTTTTTCGCTTATGTATAATAATAATAGGAGTTTTTTTTAGAAGTAAGAACTAAATATTGTAGACCTTCTAATATAGAGTCTCACTTAAAAAAAAAATTTTCCAAATACTCTTTGCTTTATATTACTTTACTCAATAAAATTTGATGTTATCATACTTAAATTAAAAAGATCAGAATTTCTAAAATCTTATCATTGAGTGGGAAAATCCCGGTTTTTGAATATTGCCTATTTGATAATATATGGTAGCCTCACGTTAAATTTTTAAAAATTTTATATTAACGCGGTTTTTATACTAGATGATTTTAAAAACTACTTTTTCGGATTACTGGACCTATAAACTATTATGATTTGATGAATTTCTTAGATTCAGCATTTGGTGACGAAGAACTATGTTTACATCATGTACTCCCAAAAAAACAAAAATTTTTTATTTTAAAAAAACAACAACGCTGTGGTTGTTAATGAAATTTCATAGCAATTCAATATTTAACAAATACCAAAAAAAAAAGGACATTTTTTAAATATTGAAATTGAAAAATAATTTAAATTATTCTATATTCTTTTCGTCGTTTTTTTTTAGTACAACTTAATTGCTTTTTATATTCAAATATTTGTTAATAAAAAACTTTAATAAAAAATATTTTTTAGGTGGAATTTTTTCTTTATTTATTAATTTGTAAACTGTTATATTGTAGTTGTTAAAAAATTAACTATATTGTCAGGACAAAAAAAAAAAAACAGAAGTGACTACCAAATTGATTACCAAAAAAATAAAAACACATTTATAAATTTACTAACACAATATCAATTCCACTTTTATAAATTTACTAACACAATATAAATAAATGCATGTTTTTTTTTTTTTGTGAAAAATTCAATTACAAAATGGAATCATCAAATAATGAAATTGTAAAATAAAATATTTGTAAAATAAAATAAAATTTTAATCGAATATAACAAATATATAAAACAAAATATTTTAGTAATTTACATTGCTATTTTTATTGATTTTATTTGACAGTAAGTTATTAGTTTTATTAGATATCTAAATTAGTAAATTCTATTTCGAAATAATTGAGTTATCAGTGGAAAATTTAATTTAAATATTTTTACGGAAGTTTTTTGAAAAATAATGTACATACAATGTTTTTTAATAACTTTTTTGCAGGCCAATGCAACATTTCATGGTTAAAAGTTTTTATAACAGTCTGTCTGATTTAAATTCTAATAATATTGCAAAATGATATTAAGATTAGAAATAAGGTAATTAATTATTGCAGCTTTCTGGAATTTCCACGCATTTTACAGAAATTTTATGCATATACAACTTTTAATTTAATAAATGAGAACACAATAACAATTTTATTAAAAAGAAAAGCCTAAAAGTATGCAAATTCAAAAAATTAACTATATTTTCTTTAAATAATACATTTTCACTGAATGTCCGGGACTTCGATTTCAGCTGTCAAGCGATCAAGTTTATTATCCTTTGTGAAAATTAAAAAAATTAAAAATAAAAATATTATAAAAATCAAAAATTAAAAAATATTTAAGATTAAAAATCTTATTAAAAAATCTAACAAAAAAAAAAAAAAACTTTAATAAAAAAATAAATTTTTTAAAATAAATAAGTGGTATAATTACAGATTGCATCCTATCAAGGATAGCAATCATGCCATCGAAAAAAAAAAAAACTTATTAAAAGAGACAATAAATGTCAGATTTAAAGAAATCCTAGAGAAAAGTGAAAATAAAGACCAACAAAAAGCTAAAAGCGGTGCAAGCCGAATAGAGAATTTAGTTGAATATTTAATAAAAGAAAATAATGAATTACGACAAGCCTTAAAAAAGTTTGTCCCCTCAACATCATCCAGTTCACCTAGAGACGAGTCGAACTATTACAGTTCTTTAATGGATCTTACCGATGAATGCAGTGATACAGAAGAAGATAACAACGGCAAAGCAGAGCCAAAAATTGTTGAAATTGACGATGAGGATACATTTGACGTCCTTAACCTCAAAAAAACACCAACAAAAAAATCTGAAAAAGAAAAACGACCATCAACTATTAATTCCCTACACGGAAAAGGTCAAAAAATGCCACCAATAAACATGTTTGATACCAGAGTTGACAGGCTAAAATGTCTTATCAAGAATAAATTAGGTATAAAAAATTTTGCCATAAAAGAGCACAGTGAAAAGCATTCATCATTGTACACATACGACATGGAAGATTTTAAAAAAGCTCGTGCTTTGCTAGAAGATGGTAAAATCGACCACTTCACATTTACACCTAAAACGGAAAAAAAGAAAACCTTAATCTTAAAAGGTTTAAATAGCTTGTACTCACCAGAGGAAGTTCTTCATTATTTAAAAGATCAAGAAACAACAAATATTAAATTTGAAAAGGTTACACGATTAACCACCAAATACTCAATTAACAACGGAATAACTCTTCCACATTATATCGTTCAAGCTTCAGCTGATAGCTTGACAAATGATATCATGAATATTAAAGTCCTGGATTATCAAATAGTAAAATGGGAAAAACTAATAAAATCCCATAACTTGCAATGTACAAAATGTCAACGCTTCTCACATTCAGCGGCTAATTGTTACATGCAGTTGAGATGCGTTAAATGTGGCAATAATCACAGACCAGAACAATGTTCAATTTCTGCAGAAGATCCGAGAGATAAATTATACTGTACCTTGTGTGGGAACCACGGTCATCCGGCATCATACACCAAATGTCCAGTTCATATTAAAAAAATGGAACTTCGCCAAAAAATTAAAGATAATGCAAAACAAAATATTGTAAGTAAGCACTTTAATTCAAATTTTATTAATAAAAATATTTCATTTTCAAACATTGTAAAAAATAGCACAAAACAAAATAATTCTAACCTTAAAAATAACAATAATAATTCTAGTAATATAAACTCAAATTTAAACACCAATAATAGCAATGATAATATTTTAATCGAAATAAAAAATATTTTAATTAATATGCAAAATGAAGCTATTACACTAAAAAACCAAATTAACCAAAATTCTAACAATATAAAAATTTGCATGCAATCATTAAAAATTAAAAACTAAATTGTAAATGAATATTAACAATACTAAATTAAAAATAATATCCATAAACGTCAATTCACTAATCTCCAACAATAAAAAGCTTTCTCTTATGCACTTTGTAGAGTTCAATAAACCTGACATAATTTGCATGAGCGAGACAAAATTAAAACCAAATAACCATATGTCATTGGATAATTATGACATAATTAGAAATGATCGAAATATCGATATTGATGGTGGCGGTGTTGCCATATGCATTAAAAAATGTTTCCAATTTGATATTGTAAATAATCGCATTTTCGATAATTTTCTATGTATCGAACCATGCATTATATCATTACAATTAAAACAAAGAAAAAAATTATTTATAATTTCTATTTATGCATCAAATAGAAATTCAAATAGTTTTTTAACAGAATTAGAAAAAATATTCGAAATTTTAAATCTTTCGAATCTCAATAATTTCTATATATTAACTGGCGACTTTAATGCCAAACATACTTCTTGGTTAAACTGTGTTAACAATACTCGAGGCAATCAATTATACAAATGGTTACAAGACAACAAAATTCTATACAAGAGTAACTTACTCTTAACCGATGCACCAACACTACCACGTGCAAATTCTTATATTGATTTAGTGATAACAGATATTAGAATAAAAATTTGTTTTGAAACAAATCAAAACAAACTCACCACTCTCCCATACGATAGTGACCATAATGCCATTAAAATTCCAATGTCACTAAAAAATGAAGAGCTTTTATTGCAAGAGTTACCAAGTCATAGTAATAAATTCATATTTTCAAAAGTAAACTGGGGCAAATTTCAAAGTAAATTAAATTCAAACTATTTTTCCAAATACAACTCCAACAATTGCAATAAAATTTTCGATAACTGCAATTTGTCTAACCAAAATGTAGATTATCATCTTTCACAGCTGAACGAAATAATTCTTAAAACTATGGATGAAGTTATACCAAAAATTAAAAATCAAAATAATTTAAAAAAATTCTATTCAGTTAAGCTAAAAATTCTTTTAAACAAAAAACACAGCCTCATGAACGATATACATAAGATCAAAAAACAAAGATTAAACTTTTCTAATCAACAAATTCAACTGCTCAAAAGCCTCCTAAATAACATCAATACATTAATTAAACAACAAATTAAAATAGAAATTAATAAATACTGGCAGCTTCGTCTCCAAAAAATAACTCCAACAAATAGCTCAAACATGTTCCCCGAAATAAATAAAATATTCCGCAAAAACAAATACAATCAGATTTCAAAATTACACATAGACCAAAATGATATAACTTTACTCTCTCAAAATAACATAGACTTCAACAAATTAAATAAAACCACCACAAATAAATTTATAGTAGAAGATCAATCACAAATTTACAATGTACTTGGCACATACATTGAAAACACTCACAAAATCAATATACCTACAAATAACAGAATACATAACCAAATCATAAATAAAATAACACAATTCAATAACTCTCAAACATTAAATTTCAACTCAACTCTGAGTAATTTCTCCAACACAAACAAATCATCTGAGCAAAGTGGTGAAAATAGCGAATTCACGAACCAGTCAGAGCTTTCTTTAAAGTTTAAAGCTTTAAAAAATAAAGTTTCTTCTGGTATCGATAAAATCCCAAACATAGTTTTAAAAAATTTAAGTGGTGTAATTATTTCGAAATATGTTATCCTATTCAATAATGCAATAAATAATTCGTATTTTCCGCATATTTGGAAAACATCGAAAACGATATTGCTAAAAAAACCTGGCAAAGATCCAACCAATCCCAGCAATTATCGACCGATAAGTTTACTGCCAAACATTAGTAAAGTATTTGAAACCTTAATAAACGACAAAATTTCAAATTATGCAAAGTCAATCAATCTTATTCCAGAAAATCAGTTTGGGTTTAGGCACAAACATGGTACTGTTAATACTATAACCAAATTAACCTCAGATATCTGCTGGTTCATAAACAAGAAATACGGCATTGGTGCCTGTCTGATTGACTTTGAAAAGGCTTTTAATTCAGTTTGGTTGGATGGATTAATCTATAAACTAATAAAATATAAGTTCCCGCCACGCTTAATTATACTGATTAAAAATATGTTATATAACAACAAATTTTTAGTATATAGCAAAAATAACGAGTCTGACAAATCATTCCTAATTGAAAACGGTCTTCAGCAAGGTATTGTTAATGCACCTATCCTTTTTACTATATATACAGCAGATCTTTTATTCTTGCTAGAACGAGTAAAAGGAAATAACTACGCCCTGGCATTCGCAGATGATATTATAATATACTCTGCGAATGACACTGTAAATAGCATTCAATATAATGTACAAAAAATGTTTAATATTGTGCAGGATTATTGCAAGATATGGATATTAAAATTGAACTACAACAAATGTGAAACCATATTATTCCGTAATACGGTTGACAAAACTAGTTCAGACATTAGAAAAAATTGGAAACATTTTAAAATTAAATCGCCTATGTCAACTCTCGCAAACAAAAAATTCGTTAAATATCTTGGAGTTCAGTTACATCGAAACTTAAACTTCATAGATCATGTAAAATACTCAATAGATAAAGGCAATAAATCCTTTATGGCAGCTAAAAAACTCTTTTACAACAAAAATATTAGCAATAGAGTTAAAATAATATGCTACCAGACATTAATTAGGCCAAATCTTGTCTATGGGGTACCAATATGGTACAACATTAGTGCAAGCTTAATGGAAAAAATACGTAAATTCGAAAGAAAGTGCATAAGAGTTTGTATTAATAAACATAGAAAGCCTGAGTCCGAATACAAGCATTTTTATTCTAATAAATATTTGTACAAGGAAGCCAAAATCATGAGAATAGATAATTTTATGATAAAATTAATCAGAAGTCATTTTGATAGAGCATTAAAAACTCCAGAAAATGGTTTAATATCACATATATTTTACCACAATGAGGAGTACATTAAGAAGACCTTGCTCACGGGTTTTATAGCTCCTGAGCACTTCATCTTCTTAGACAAATATAGATACACTCAAAACCAAGATCATGTCCCTATACTATTTCATTATAGTAGACGGGCTACATGCAAAAAAATCGAGTATATCCCAGGCAATATTAACGGAGATAATTTAAGATACGAAATGTCCATACCAGAAAAAGATAAAATTATAAATAAAGATTATTGGTGGTTAAATACATCTTAATATAATTTTTAAAAGCATTTGTGCTATTTTTAGTCAATAAGTTAGTTTATTTAAATTTAAGTTTAGGTTAAGTTAGGTTAGGTTAGTTAAGTTTTATAAAAAAAAAAAAATTATTAAACATTGGTTTTTTAAAATTTTTCAATGATGTATGAATAAGATTGTACTACAATAGTTTTGTACTTCAAAACAGAAATAATTTTACTTATTATATATTAAATTTAACATAAAAAAATTCAAATATTTTTAAATGTTAAAAATAAAAGAGTTATACCTTGTTTGTTAACTTTGTTTTGTAGGTTAAGACATTCATATGTAAAAATTATTACAAAATAAAAGTTTATTTAAAAAAAAAAAAAAAACACTGAATGTCCTTTCACATTAAATATTTTGACAAACAATAATCTAAACACTGAACATCTTCTTCAACTTAACCTCAATAGAATAGATTTAATACAAAAGATAGCTAGGGATTTTAATATTTGGAATAAAATTTAGGTATAATCGTAGAAGAGGAGAAAAAAGCAAATTCTTAAAAGTTATAATTAAAAATGTAAAACTAAAACCACATAAAAAAGTAATGTCAATATTATTGCACATTATATAACAAACATGAATTACAAGATTGAAAGCTTTTAATTATTTAAATTAAATTATACATAAGGATTAGTTCAGAAATCAAAAAAGTAGTTCTCAAAATTGTAAATTAGAAAAAAGGTAGTATAACTTTAAATAAGCATATTGATTAATTAAGATAATTATAAAAATAGTTTTAAGATTCAAATTTAAATAAGATATAAAAATTGAAAGATTAATTAGAAACAGCCCACAATGACCCTGGCAACCGAGCGCTTTACCAATATTGCGTAATTATTGTAATGCGTAATATTCGAATAAATAAATAAATAAATAAAATTTAATAGATTTTTAATTTTTTAAAGGGATCTATTTTGGATTTGCACTATGCAGAAGAACTACGCACGCATAGCAGTTTTACTGGGAAATTATAACTAAGGATGTAAATTTATTCTAAGGGATCCTGAAATTTGTGCTACTATTCAGTTCAGCAACAAGATTATAAATAATAAGTGGTCTCATCTTAGCTGTTCAAATTTGGTTTAAAAAAAAACAAATTTCCTTAATGAAGAAATAAATAAACATAAATCAATTACTCAACTTTAGACTTAGGCAACGTTTAAATACTTAGTATTAAAAGTATTATAAAAAGTAGACTTCTTTCATTTAAGATTAAATTTTAGAAAGTAAGAATTTAACTTATTATTTAATTAACTTTTTTTGTAAGTTTTATAATTCTTGAAAAAAATTTGCTGCCAAGTTTTATACGAGTATTCAACAAAATATTATCTAGTTGTTCTTGAGTGTGGAAAATTTTGAACTGTCGTGTATTTAAATTTGAGTGATTGTCTTAGTAGTGAAATAATTTCTCTCTCTTTCTATACAAAAATTTCAAGTATTGAATTCAGTTGATAGGAAAGTTCAAATGGAAAAAAGATTAAACCGTTCCTTAATAGTTGGAATCAAAACTTGTGTGGCTCGGATTAATCATATTAACTTGGAAAGGCAAAATTAAATCCACTTAGTTCTTCTAATAATACTTTCTAGTAAATTATATATTGAAAAATTCAAAAAATTAAAAACAATGTGGTTAAGGTCTTTTATGGCTCTATATCTTTTACTCATTCAATTGACAGGTCACTTTAAGTAGCTTTGCCAATTGTGATATTTATCTATGAACTTGAAAATTATTAAATATTTAACTTAATAATAAAAATGCATGTATTATATAATATTGTGATAAGACCAACCTCCTAATATTTTACTACAAATTCCTTTGTTAATATCGCCTTTTTCTGATATTGGACAGAATATAATTGAAAACGACCCGTTTAAAAGAAACTTTTCTATGTTCGATTTATTGGTCCAATGATTAAGTATCATTTAATAAAAACGTTTATGTCTTAGAACACCTATTAATTCTTTTAAAAATTGTAAAAGATTGCCAATGCAATACAATACAAAAGAAAAAAGTGTTTTAATTAAATCCAAACAGACACTTTCTTTTAGTTCTTTTTCCCTTCAGCCATTTTCCATGACGCAAATTACATTTCGTAAATACGGTAAAACACAGCTAACTAATTTTTTACCGTTTTTTTCTTTTTTTGCAATTTTTCCAGTTTTGCCCAACAAAAACATATTAGCCAGCAATGTTTAGTTGGTTTTTCCAATATCTATGCATTTGTTTGAAGACACACCATAACTAGAGGATGCTTCTATCTTTGTTTATTACCAACTGCTCTAAAAATAAAATGATGTTAAAAAAGTGAAAGATTGAAAAAATTCAAAATTGAATTTGAAATTCACAAAAGAAAAATCACACAACACAACTATGGTAAAATTTTCCAGTTTTATTTGTGTTTTCCTTTTATTTACTCTAGTTTATATGTGTTGAAAGTATTGATATAAGACTAACTCAATCTACAATTGCATTTCAATAGGATATGACTAGGGTAAATATTACACCAAAAATTGTTACCGTAACCCATTTGTAAAGTAATAAAGATGAGAAGTTGTTATCTTTAAGAGTAGAAACCATGTAAATATTTATATTCTGGATTTTTTAAAGGCGCGCTTTTTTTATTTTACATGTAAATAAGTGGGATCTTTATAAGGTTTTTTGTAACTTTAATGCTCTTTTAAGAAGTTTGAATCTTAGAAAATGGAAATGTTCAAATATAGGTCAAAACGAGGAAGAGTGTAGTAGAGTAGACTGTGCCAACTCTGGGATACCCGTATGACCATCATCCGGTTAATTACTTTTGTCAAAATTTCAAACATACAGGTTTATTAAGTGTAGTGGAATACTCAGATAAAAGAAGAAGTTGTATGGCAGCTACTCGAACCCTCTGCAGTAGACCAACCAAATTTTCTTGTAACTTTGGCCATTACACTAAACTATTTTTGGCAAAATTTCAGACACCCAGCTTCATTAGGTGTAGTGTAATGCTCATATAAAATAAGGAGTTGTATGGCAGCTACTCGAACCCACTCTACTAGACCAACCAAATTTTGTAGACTTTTTGGCCATAAAACTAAACTACTTTTGCCAAAATTTCAGACACGCAGCTGTAATAGGTACAGAGTAATACTCATATAAAAAAAGGAGTTGTATGGCAGCTACCCGAACCCATGGACCAAAATGGCTGGATTTAAATAGCGATGACGGCTATTGGAAAAAAACGAATTTGCGAAAATTTCAAGATCCTAGCTCCTTTAGTTTTTGAGTTATCGTGCGGACGGACGGACGGACAGACGGACGGACGGACAGACGGACGGACGGACGGACGGACGGACGGACGGACGGACATACATAGCTAAATCGATTTATTTTTCGATTCTGATCCGATCCATACACTTGAGTCTATATCTACCCCCCCTCCTTCTCTGCGTAACAAACGTAATGGCAAATTTATTATACCCTTTGACTATATAGTCATACGGGTATAATTATTCAGGAAGATTTTTAAAACTGGATGAGTAAATTTAAAATGTCTCTTGATTAGGTTCGAGTAAAAATGGATGAATTAGAAAATTATTATTATACAAATCTCTAATCAGGGATCAATGAAAATATGTTTCATCTTGTTTGGTATAATTTTTAGTTTAAATTAAGTTTTAACTAATTTGACAGTATTACCATACTTACAATAATTAAATTTAATTATTTTAAAATAAAATTTTGTTAAAATAACTAAAATAACTTTATGTTTGACTAAATTGGAAGCTGTACGATGTTGCATTGATGAATGTGGGATGTTCATTTCGAATTTTCATTTCTCATGAAAATTTTTTATAATTTTTAATAATTTCTGACATCTTGTTTAAAAAAAATTTTTCCAGTAATTTTAAATTCAAACAATTTTTCTTAATTTGTAATTTGGCATTTCGAGAATGCAGATATACTTATCACTTAAGATAATGGCTTTTTTTAAGTATTTTATTATTTTTAAGAGTTATTACAATTTAGCAATATTTTACATATTTGTAAATTTGAAAAAAAAAATATTTAATTAAGTCCTGCAATGAAGGTAATAAATAACAATTACAGTGAAACTCAGGTAAACTCAGCGGAAACTTCGTAAGCAATTTTTTAAGGAGCGGTTTTAGAGTCAAAAATATTAAATATATTATTTTTCATTTTATTGGCCATATATAGGAAAGCGACACTCGCTTACACAATTATATCCATTTCCTTGTAACAAATTAAGCATCCAGTTTCATTAGGTATAGAGTAATGCTCATATAAATTAGAAGACGTGTGGCAGCTACTTGAACCCGTGCAGCAACTTCGCTGGATTTCAATAACAATTAGGGATTTTGAATAAAACCGAATTTCTTAAAATTTCAGAAGCCTAGCTCTTTCAGTTTGTAAGTTATCGTGCAGATGGTCGGACGGAAAAACATACGTAGCTAGATCGTTTTAATTTTCAGTTCTGATCTGATGCATACCTTTGAATTTATAGTCAACCTCCTCCTTTTCTTTGCATTACAAACGTAATGACAAATTTATTATACCCTTTGACCTACTGTCACACGGCTATAAAAATTACCTTTTCAGCATATTTGGCTTCGTGTAAAAGCTATGCTTAGAATTGCCCAAAAAATTTTTTATTTCCTATTCGATGTTAGCATCAAAAAAAAAAACAGAGCTAGAGCAATGTTTGCAATTTAATTTTTCTAAAAGTTTAATTTTTCATTATTCTTTTTTTCCTTTATTTCACGTTCTGTTTTTTATTGTTTCCAGAACTCCATTGATGGCGACTCGTTTCATTTTTTATACATTTTTTTTTCTATCTTCATCAGTTTTTCATTAGATTCTCGCACTCTATTTAGATTTTTTCTATTTTCATTAAATAATAAAGCTGAAGTAAAATTCAAAAAAAAAAAAAAACAACTAAATTAAAAATTGTTAGTTAAAAAAAAACAAAAACAAAAATAATGGTGAACACTGAAAACGGAACGTGAAAATTGTATAATGGAAAATCAAAATATTTGATTTAGTGCAAGGCTTGCAACTTAAAGCACAGTTTTAAAAGTTTTTTTTTTAAAATAATCAATAGAAAACTCTTTTATTGTGAATTTAATATAGCATTGATTCTATTTTATAAAAAGTTGCTTTTTTTTTTTAAAAAAACAAAAACCATTTTAAATTTTTTATTTTGTTAAAAAAAAAATTGAAATAAAATCCATATTAAATTTCGGAAAACCCATTTTACATTTGATACTATGATTTTAAAAGTGTGGCATTGGTTTTTTTTTTATTGGAAAATTTGATATAAAAAAACTGAAAAAAAAAATAGTTCACAGCAAAGCAGGGAAGGTATAGTAATATTAGATAAATTTTTCACTGTTTATTATCAGAAGATGACAACACTGGAACCAAATTTATACTCTGAAACTTTTCAAATCGCCGAAAGTCATATGTAATAAGCCTAGTATTAATAGTCACATGTAAATGATTAATTAAGTTAGGAAACTTCTAAACAAAATCCCTAAAGAAGAAATCCCTAAGATCAAATACCCAAGATAAAATCCTGAAAGCCAAAATCCCGAAAAATAAAAATACAGGTTTATAACCAATTATAAACTATCTCTTAATTCAGAATCACGCTTGTTAAAGTTCTTATATATGGAATTACTTTAATAAAGGCTTTGTGGCTATGGAGAATTTTATTTAGTGTGGATTTTCCCCTTGTGATTTATATTATTCAATTAAATTATTTGTTTATTTTGTCAGATTAATGTATTTTTTTTTAAAGATATATAATGATTGATTAAGCCATTAATTTGAACCCAATGGCGAATGATAGCTGAGTCGAGTCGAAAACCAGAATATTGTTTTAACTTTCCCTGGGATTTGAACCCGGGTCTTTCGCATGAAAGGGCGGCATTTTACCTACTGTGCGACCCAGCCGTTTTAAACTTGTGTTGATTACATGATTGACTGTACATAAAATTTAAGTTTTATTTAAGAGGTTTTTTAGTGCTCTGTTTAAAAGTGTAGGTACCTTTCATGTTAAATATCTTACGAAATTTCACCAAGAAGCATCTGAAATTCTTGAAATTCCAGTTGTTATTTAGATGAAAAATTTAATTATTATATAATTCCTCCTTGATATTCTTCAATCCTCGATAGGTTTTTAAGAGATTTTACACAAAAACCCATGTTCTGAAGATATTCACTATTTTAATACCTTGCGTAAGGCAACGTGTCGTCTAAAAAGTAAAATTGTTGTATGAATAAACAAAGAGTAGGAAACAAATACCCTTTTTCTCATATATGATTAAAATTTACGAAATTGTATACAGAAAAATATATATATTTACGTAAGAAAGAGATAGAAATAAAGTTATAAAAAAATGTTCGATTTCCTGATTTTTCATTTCAGATCAGTTAAAATTGGCGAAAACCAATAAATTTTGTGTTTTTTTTTTCATTTCTTTTTGTTTGTAGTTTCATTGAAAGGGATGATGATTGGAAATTTTGGGGATGATATTTTTGCTTTTCTTCTTTTTTTTTTTAAATAATTTGATTTTTATTTTCTGTCATTATTTTTTGTTTGCTTTGCTTTTTATTAAGAATAAAAACCGTTTTATTAGTCCAATTTTTATAAATTTTGCAATTTTATTAATAAGTTTAAAAAAGTGAGAGTCGAATTCGATTCTCGGACCCAAGGAAATATTTAGGGTAGTTTTTATTATACCCGTATGACTATATAGTCCAAGGGTATAATAAATTTGCCATTACGTTTGTGACGCAGAGAAGGGGGGGGGGGGGGGGGGGTAGATATAGACTCAAGTGTATGGATCGGATCAGAATCGAAAAATAAATCGATTTAGCTATGTATGTCCGTCCGTCCGTCTGTCCGTCTGTCCGTCCGTCTGTCCGTCCGTCCGTCCGTCATCACGATAACTCAAAAAGTAAAGGAGCTAGGATTATGAAATTTTCACAAATTCGTTTTTATGCAAAAAACGGAATCGAGTTTGAAATTCAGCCATTTTGGTCCACGGGTTTGAGTACCTGCCATACAACTCCTTCTTTTATATGAGCTTTACACTACACCTGATGAAGCTGGGTGTCTGAAATTTTGCAAAAAATAGTTTAGTGTAATGGCCAAAGTTACTGCAAAATTTAGTTGGTCTACTGCTGAGGGTTCGAGTAGCTGCCATACAACTCCTTTTTTTATATGAGGATTACACTACACCAAATGAAGCTGGGTGTCTAAAATTTTGCCAAAAATAGTTTAGTGTAATGGCCAAAGTTACTGCAAAATTTGGTTGGTCTACTGCAAAGGGTTCTAGTTGCTGCCATACAACTCCTTCTTTTATATGAGGATTACTCTACACCTAATAAAGCTGAATGTTTGAAATTTTGCCAAAAGTAATTAACCGGATGATATAATGTATATGTTACGGTCATACGGGTATCCCAGTGTTGACACAGTCTACTCTACTACACTCTTCCTCGTTTTTTTAATTGATTTATTATGAAATCTAATTTTAGCAATGTATCTTAGGAAATATTTAATAACTTTTATAATATGAAATTTAATTAAAACTTAATTAACAAGTTCTAGGAAGGGATTCAAAGGAAAAAATTCAATTTTGCTAATTAAATTTGTATTTAATTTAAAATTCATTATATTTTAATTTCATAATACTAGGAAATAAAATATGTTTTTGGAAACATTTTTTTTTTTGTGATCAAAAGATTTATTTAAAAAAACACATACATATATAATAATTAAAAAATAATTAATAAATTTGATAAAATTTCATACTTTTATAATTTCAATTTTTATAAATAAGAAATTTATAAAAATTTTAGAAAATCAAATGAACTTATTAGCAAAGGAACTATTTAATAAATCACAAGCATGCAAGCTAAAATCAACTATATTGAGAGAGTCATCTCAAAGTTAGGAGTTTGAAATAAATATCGCGAAATTAAAGACAGTGATCATTGTCACTATCAATAGTCCAGGTTACCTAGTAATAAACAATACACTCCTAGAATTTTTGAAAGATTTCCACTACCTATGCTTCATTTTAAATAATAATGATAAAAAGACTTTGGCAATGTTGTCACTTGCATCCAATATGAAGATATACACAACTGCATGCCCAGAGGTACAAAATTGTAAATATATAACAAATCTGCAAAATTAACTTAAACATACGGAAATGTGTTGTTCTAGGAATCTAGTTAGTTACGAACAATATCATATGAAAAGTACAGCGTATTTATCAATAAGCGTCTTAGGATCATACATGTAATACATATTGCTCAAAGACAACAAAATAAACTAAACTATAATATAATAAACTATGCATCAACCTATATTTTTTGTCGCTTATCCAATATTTGGTTTTTATCCTAAATTTAGGTTTTTATTCTACATAACTCATATAATTTCCAAATTTTATTTTCCCAAACATCCTTTTGTAATCCTAAAATAAATATATGGACTGATGCTTCCATTACGTCGCTGGGATATCTCGATAAAGTGCAAAATAGAGCTATTCGTTTTATAAATGATGCCAGTGTTACCTCAACGCTCACTTCACTCAGCCATCGTCGCACTGTTGGGTCACTGAACTTGTTTTATAGATATCTTGTAGGGACAAACACCTGTTCTAAAGAAATCAAATAACTTATGCCTCCATTCAAGAATTTCCAACGGGAAACAAGGAGGGCAACAAATGGTCATCCCTACACAGTTGAGTTAGCCAAATTGCATAACACGGCTTAAAGAAATTCATTTGTCATGCGCTCATCGCGTTTATGGAACCATATTCCACCAAATGTGTTCCCCAAAGTTGATAAAGTATATATGTACGATTTAATCAAATTTAAGAAGAACATTAATATCTTTCTTTTCAATATCCTATCCAATTTTCCCCACCTCCCATAATCGAGAAATTCCAAATAACTTTCACCATTTGGAAGGTTGGTATTTTAAAATATAAAGTAAAAACATTGGAATTGATCTTCGATACTCTCCCTTCACCCTTGTTAAAAAAAATGATCTAAAAAAAATGTAAAACAGTAATGTACAATTTTGAATATATCAAATTAATGTAATTCAAAACCTATTTCCAAAAATAAGTCAATTTTTTAACAGACAATATAATTAAAAAAAATAGATTTACAGTATTTTAAGATTTCATTAACAATGGCAACACATATTTTGCTTGTTTTATTATTTGCAATTTATCATTTTATTTAGGTAATGAAAAGTAATGAATTATTTACAAATTTAAATATTTAAAAGTAAACTTTTTTATTAATTAAATTTTTTTTATTATTTGAATTGTTTGAAAAATTTTCTAAATCATTGAAAATCTTTACATATAAATTTTTATGTGATCATTTTTTTAAGTCTTATTTTAAAAGTTTTTTTTTTATCCAAAATGAAATATTTGTAATAAATACAAAAGTTTAAAAGTCGCAAACTTTTATACACTAACAACAACAACAAAAAAAAAAAGATAAATTGGAAAATTTTCTCATTTAGTTTATTTTTTTATAGTTTTTTTTCTTTTTTTTTTTACTTTTATTGAAAATATTTTATCTGCATTTTTATAAAAGGACAAGAGTTTAAAATTAAAATGTCCAAAAACTTTTTAATAAAGTAAAATTGGGGTTTCAGTTTCTTTATTAATTTTTGTTTTTAGTTTTTGTTGTTTTTTTGGGGAAAATAAAGAATACTTTTATTTATTAGTAAAATTGAAATAACTACCAAAAAACAACAACAAAAAAAATGATAACAAAAAGTAAGTAAACTTTACGTAAATTAATAAAAAGGTTTCCTACAGTTTTATTCCTATATACTAGATATTGAATAGACAAAGCTATTAAAGTTTTATCTCTACAAAAAAAAAAAAACAAAACAAATAAAAAACAAAAAAAAGGACGTATGTGAACTAAAATAATACCTTAAATCATTTGGTTCCGAATTAAAAAGAAAAGAAAAGTAAATATATGGAAACTTCTTGTATTTTGAATATAGTCTTATAAAATCTTAAAATATACTACCTGATTTCTTTTGTTACATAGTCTATCGATTGGACCAATGTCAAAAACTCAAATGGGAACATTTAAATTCAATAACAAATAAATATTTTAAGAGCATATTTTTAAAAAATTAAAAGTTCACTTGGATATGTAATCTCAGATCTATTCCAGTTAACATGCTTCCTAATATCGAGAACAATTAAAGTAAATTTTTTTATTTATTTTGATCTAGTTAAATATATTTAAACAATTGCAGTAATATCAGCAAGGTCTCTGGCTTCAGAAACTATTTTGTACTTGCAAACTGACATTAAAACTCATTGAAATACTTTTTACCTATTTGACAAAGAATAGCATACTTTTAAGGATATTTTTAAATCTCTTTTTCAATTACAAATTCATTGATTTTTAATGTACCGTTATTATTTCTGAACTAACTGTAATATGATAAAATTGCTTTAAATCGAATTGCATACTTTTAGGCGAAATGATTTAACATATTATTCTTTTTAGAAATTTATTTCTTTACCAAATCCCGTCCTCTTTTAAACTAATTGTAATATTTATTTATTTATATTGAATTAGTATTATAGAATAAATTACAGGATATTGGTATAGCCCCCGGCTGCTAAGTTCAATATGGGCTTGGTAGTTAGTAGCTGTTATATAATTAAATTATTTTGTACCTATTAGAAACAGAATTGTCTACCTATTAGACAAAGAATTGCATACTTTTTAGGGATATTTTAAAAAATAATATTGTTTAATTACAAATTGATTGATTTTTCGTAAACCGTTATTACTTCTGAACTATCTGTAATATTAAGATGAAATTAAATTTAAAGAAAATTGCATTCTTTTGTACGAATTTTTTAACATATTATTCCATTTAGAAATTTATTTTTTTACCAAGTACCTTTACTACTTCTAAACTAATTGTAATGTTTATTTATTTATTTATATTGAATTAGTATTATAGTATAAGTAATAGAATTTAGTAAAGCCCCCGGCTGCTAAGGCCATTATGGGCTTGGTATTTAGTAAATGTAGTAGGTATAATGAAATTAATTTTTACCTATTTGTTAGAAACGCAATTGACATATATTCTTAATCCTTACTACTTTTATACTAACTTTAATATGATGAAATTACTTTTTAATAATTAAACAAAGGATTGCATACTTTTTGGCGATTCACATCTTTATTCCTTTACCAAGTACTGCAATATTTCCGAAATAACTGTAATTTCATGAAATGTTTTTTAATCTTACCGACAATTTTAAGAATTTTTGTGTGTTTTTTTTTTTTGTGATCAACTATATATTGAAATCTATTTATTAAAATATATTAAATACTATATATATTATAGACTTTATATATGGTACATATAGAATATTCTTCGATAGAAATTGAATCCTTTTTTTTTCGATCTTTTTTTACTGCTATTAACTTTCTCTATTTCTCCTAAAAATAATTTTTTATTTTTATTAGTTTTTCGGATTTTTACTTGTTTTTTTTTTTATTTTATTTGTAGGTCATATTGAGGTTATAATGCATAAAAAAAAACAAAGAAAAGATAAAAACAATGGAAGGATTAAGTATTCAATGTAACTTGACCATACCATTGAAATCATTATTACAAAAAAAAACACATTGAAATAATGTAAGAATTCGCCTATATCATATTCTAAAAATAAAAATGGATTTTTTTTTTTTGAATACTTATTCAATATTGTCTATAGGGGGGGACAAAAAAACAATGAAAATCATAGGTTGGGTAGAAAATTTTTTTTTGAAATTTACAAATATTATGTATGTATAGTTATGTATGTTCAATATTACATTCTAATAGTCTGATATTTTGGCTTGCAATAACGTTATATTGTACATATAGTAAAACCTTTTGTCATATAGATTAGTTTAGAATGATAATCTAGAGTAGTTTTGACAATATTTCAAACTTAATTTTTAGTAACTCGGTTTTTTAGAACTATTTTTTTGCAAATTTTTAAATTTAATAATAAATTTATTTTTAAATCTAACTATTTAAATTGTTCTGAATTTTCTGTTAAATGCGCATCATTAAATAAAAATACTTTAGATTGTTGCATGCAATTTTATATTAACAATTAATTCTAAGAAATAACAATTTCAAATAATTATTAATTAAGAAGCTATTAAATTAAAATGGCTATTATATTAATCTTAATTCAAATTAATTTATATTTAGTACGTCAATGAAGAGCAATAAAATAAAAATGAAGCCATTAATTACATAGCATGGCCTTTGTGAGTTAAAGGTTATTTTTAATGTAATTTAGAACAGTTTACCTGTTAACAGTAATTGATTATCCTGAAATATCCTTATATTGATTAATTGTTATTGATTAGAATTTAATAAGTGGAAGGAATGAAAACCAAAAGTCAGAGTAACTGCATTAGGATTCTGCAAATAGTAATCTTGGGCTCTAACCAATTTAAACCAATTTTTATGCAATAATGGTCTTTAGTCCTAACTCTGTTTTGTGTATGGGGACTAGAACAGATAACCTAGGTAATGCACATTGGCAATTATAGGTCATGGATTATGATAAAGATTATTAAGAAGTTTTGGAAGATATTATGGGATATTTATAGTTATTAGAGGACATTTACAGTTTTTAAGGAATACGTAATTTGATAAATGATTCCATAAACAATCCATGCTTGAAACAACCTAATTTTGATAAGCTGTGTTGCACTAGAATTTTAACGTTTCTTCGGTTTAAAGAGGAGCATCTATCCCTAAATTTGAAAATTTAGTTAAAGTTCAAGAGCACTTTAAATTCAGAATTCATTCAGGCTCAAAAACCATTAAAATTAGAAGTCAACCTTTGGCATCTAATATCTGTTAAACAAGAGCCGTTGAAGACATATTAGTTCAATAATTTTTTCAAAATTATTATAAAATCATAGAAGATTTTCGTTTTTGAGAAAAAAACAGGTCCTGGAATATTTATTTGCAAATATATTAAAAAAAAACCCAAAAAGACAACTAACTAATATTCAACTGCCTTTTATTTGGAGAAAAAAAAAATTTATTTCCTTAAAATGTACAAAAACAAAATTCAATACATTTATATAAGACAGAATTTTAGTATTCATAGTAACTTATCTATTTTTATTTTCTATTTCTATTTATTTAAGAAAATCTTTTATTGTATACGTATTAGTGGTTTATTATCAATCAATCAATCAATATTTAAGTATTTATATGCATACATATATACACATTTAAACTTTTATTTATGTATTAAGGAAATCATTTTCTGTTCTTATGTAGTAAAATTTATCATTTACAAAAGGGATCCTTTAATCAATTGATATCCTTAGGATTTAAGTATATATAGATTTATATATGTACACAAACAAATATATTGTTAAGTTAACTATATTCTATACTTCTTACTAAATATTTAAAATCTTATATAATACATATACGTATATGTTATATTTTATATAAAATTTTCATGAACATGAATTTATATGAAGACTTTTATTTAAAAAAAAAAAACAAAAACAACAAAAAAAAAAATTGGAAATAAAACAGTTAAAAGGATTTAAAGTGAATAAAGGAAAATGGTAGGTACTTAAAAAGGAAAATGTTTAAAAAAAAAAAACAATAAAAAAGAAAATTGAAGATAACCGATTTCTTGTTAGTGAACTTGTATATACGGAATAAAATCATCAACATGATCAAATCATTGATTTTGTGGTCGAAGTGTTGAGATTTTCCACGATTTTAAATTGTAAAAAAAATAAAAGAAAACCAAAGGAAATATAAAGAAAATATTTTTTTGAACAATTTGTTTTTTTTTCTTCACAGTTGTTTTTTTTTTGTTTTTCCTTTTTTGCTTTCCTTAAAAAATAAAAATTATGAGAAAATTCAAAAGAAAATCGAAAAGTGAAAAATTTAAATGATTTTTTTTTTTTTTTTTTTATTTTATTTCAATTTGATTTTCTTTTAAAATTTTTCACATTTTAAAAAGAAAATTCAATTGAAAAATCTGAATTTGCTGAAAATTAAAAAAAACCTGAAAAGCAGAGGAAGAGAAAAGTAATATTTTGAAAAAACATTCGAAATAAGAAAAAAGCACAAATTTCCAAAATGAGTTTAAAGGATATTTAGAGCATAAAGCTAATGTTCAAAGGATAATAATTTAAGTGGTGTATTAAATATTTTGGTTTTTAAGTTGAATTTTTTTTTTTAGAACTTTAGTATTAGTTATTTTAAGTAATTTTATAAAAATAAAATGGTTGGCTAGTAAATATAATTGAAAAGAAAATTCACTTAAAAAAGATTTTTCTTGACTTTTTAAATTTATGGTGGTTTTTTCGTTTTTTGTTTTTTTTTTGTAATACATTTTAACTGTAATTTTACCGTTAAAATTAGATGAAAATGTATGTGATAAAAGGGTGAATAAAAATTTATGTGATCATACCTTTTATTTAATTATAAAACTTCAAAGTTAATACTATTACTTAGATGAAAATCTATAATTTATAATGAAATTGAATGGCTTGGAGATTTGTTGAATGCAATTTATATTAATGTTGACGTTGAATGCAATTTCTTTGATTTTCAAGGGTTTAGTTTTGGGAAATACTTTTAACTATATATAAAATTGTTGATTCACATATTTATTATCACTTTTTGGAAATATGAGATTGGGTAAATCAAAGTATAGTAAATATTAAATTAAGTGAGAGAAAAATGTGCAATTATATATAACTAGCTGCTGGCCCGGCACAGAATAAAGGAAGGTCAATTGAAATAAATTCGCAACCATTGCATTTTATATTATGCCGATTATGCTTCGATTCTAGTAATATTTAGAAACACAAAAAAAACAAATGATTTATATAATTTTATTGTTGTATCTTAAAAATTTGAAGATGAATATGTTATGTAGTCAACCTTATGTAAGTTTTGAGGTTGATAAAATATCAAGGTCGTTAATTCAAATCTCTTCGTGAAATTTATTTTAATTTCAATTAATATTTTTTTTTATTTAATTACGTACTTGTTCAAATTTTAAATTTTTTAAAATTAAATTTGATAAATTTGTTTGTTAATAAAAGATTTGAAATTTTTTTATAACTTTATTTTGTTTTTATAATGATCTATTTCTCTAGCTATTAACTTTAAGTAGACATGATTTTCAGAAATGTTGCTAATTTATGTATATTGTTTCTCAACCTTTGTTTAGATTCAAATCGAAATACTTGTTTGTTGTCAACATTTCATAATGTACCTACTCATCATGCATTTTACAGAAATAGAATATTTTGTTTGATTTCTATGGTGCATTTCATTTGGATGTATTTTAGGGATGAAGGAAACTTTGGAATAACTTTGATTACATTGCTTGGTTTAATTTGATTTTCGAAGCAAATCAAACAACGCAACAAAGCTTACATTGGACTTTCGCCGTTATTTCAGTTTTTCACTGAGAATAATCCAGAATTATTACAGAAATGTTCCTGTGAAGCATAGTCTTAAGTCTTAATTTTGAATATAAAAACGTTTTACTATTTATATAAAATTTCCAGAAAATGTACTGCGAGTTTTAAAATCTGAAATGAACTAATTCATAAACATTTAAAATAATTTAAATTCATAAAAATTTTTTTTTTATTTTTTTTTTTTATTGAAAATAAATAAAATATTTTTTGGCCTGCTTATGATAATTTATGATATTTGATTTTCTAAAATAAAACACATTCAACAAAACATTAATATTTTATTTTTTTATAACTGAACACATCAAACAAAACTTATTTAATTGAATGCGTTTGTTACACGCCATTTTCTGAACAAATATATTAATAATAATATAATAATTATTTATTGAACTATAATTTAATTTTATAAAAGATTATAACTAAAATTTATTTTTTATTTTAAAGACCTTGCATCTTAATCCCCGAGTTTATTTAGCTTATAATTTGTCCTGTTTTCATAAAACAAAGCTTCGTAATTCTTTAGGTTTAAGAGATAATATATATTTTTTTATCTTTTAAAGGTTTCCATCTTCTAATTAAGCTTTTTTGAAACGTTTGTGGCACTCAGTATTGCCAGCTTATAAAAAATATATATATATCTTTAAAGTTGTATAATATTCTTTAAGGACCTGTCTTAATTATAAAGTTATAAAGTCAAATAATTTATAATTTGGTCTAAAAGCTCTCTGCACAATTTAATATCGGCAGATATAACGGTTTATAGACAACAAGACCAAAACAACAAAGAATACTTCTTAAAGAAAAATATGACCCATTGTGCATTTATATATTTTTTTTTAAAACTGGCATTACCATCTATCTTTGAAATATATTGTCATTTGGTCCTATGCGGTTACACCAAATGCAACAGAATTCTCCGTTTATTTATATGAAACCCGACATGGATACAGTAAATGAGTCATTTGGATCTAATGTAGAAGATTATAGATTCAGCATATCTGATATCTTTAAGATATTTCAATTTAAAAAAAAAATATTTTATTTAGAGAAAATAAAGTTTTATAAAGGCTTTAATAACTTTATGTTGAAAGATAACAAAATTTTCTTAATTTATATACTTTAAATTTTATAAACAATTCGAGATTATATCCTTTGTCATGTTCTTTTAGATCATGACTATTGTACTTATATAATTGCACTAAAATACTGACATTTAAATTATATCTAAAATGTAATTTTTAAAGTCATTTGCGTGAAGTCAAAGTTTTCAGACTCAAATACACTAAGTATACGTATAATAAAAATTAATAAAAGGGAAAAATCCCTCAAATTCCTTTAATACCAGGAACAAATATATTCCATTAGCAAATATTAGATTTATTCCATTTTTAAATTTTATATTCTATTTCAAACATTTTTACTTTGTAAATTTTTTCTTTTTTACATTTTAGTTCTTCTAATTGACCTAATTTCATAAAACTCTTTCACATATTTACACTTCCCAACCTTCTGTTTTTTTTCACATTTTTTATTCATTTCTTAAAATGTAAAAGATGAGTCACCACCTATTTATGCTCCTTCATACAATCCAGCTTCTAACATTTTATCAATTATTTTGCAACAATATTTTGGTTATGCAATCATCGTTGCATATTCAATGTATAATATATATGTATATATGTATATATACATTTTTCTTTTTCTTTTACTAAGTATATGTACATTTCTTGCTTTTTTTATTTTCTTTCTCTTTCTTTTTTTTTTTTTTAATTCTCACTTTGCTTTTCTCGGATATTAGACATGCAATTGTTTAACGCTAGATAAAATTCAAAAGTGGATGGATGCAGCTATTAAAGAGTAAAGAATTCTAAAAAAAAAAAAAACCAGATGGAAAAGAATTTACAGTTAAAATGATGCAAAAATGTGTTTTTTTTTGCTGCTATCTATCAAATGTTTGTTTTTGTATATTATGTAATATAAAGGGTGTTCCGAAATTCAAAGGTGAGAATGAGTGTAGGTAATAAAAAATTTTATAGAGAACAAATAATTATTAATCAGAAGGGGTAGAGGGGGGTCTTTTTCCGCCTTCAAATTAATTTTGTAGAATAATTCAAAAAAAAAGTAACATCTTCGCCCCTGTTATACATAAAAGATTTGTTAAGTGTCAGTAGCCAGCTAGATTGACTTTCATTATAATATTCAAATTGTATAAGATTATTGTAACTGTTCTATGAGGACTTTAATTAATTAAAGCTCAGGAGTAGGTGACTTTAAAAATTTAATAAAATTTGTATTTTAATAAAGGTTTTTTATGGAAAAATTACAGTTATTTAGTAAAAGCAGTATTAAAAATTCAGTATTTTTCTGACTTAAGTCCTCGTCACTCTTCAACTATATGAGAGATAATCCATATTTCGGATATTTTTATGAAAATCTATGTCTGCAAGCTAGCTACTGACACTCAAATAAATATTTTAAATTGCACAGGGGTAAAGATGTTATTATTTCTGTAAAAAGTTTACAAAATCACTTTGAAGCCAATTCTCTTGTAAACCGTTAGAAATAAATTCCCTTTCCTGAAAAATCTCTATTCTCTCCACTTTTCATGATTTTTGACTCCAAAACACCCAGTATCAAATACATAATAAATATTATATATATACTAAAACACATAACAAATTGGTAAAAAAGACAAGAACATGTTCCAAGATAAACGGGAGAAACTTAAAAATGCTGTAATTTGAATGTTAAAAAAATTGCATATTGCAATCTTTGAGTACAATTTTTGTCCTTTTTGTTTTTTAAATTTTATTTTTTATTTTTAATTTTTTTTACTTTTTAGTTTTTATTAAAAAAAAAAAAAATATTGAAAAAAAAAACTTAAAGATTATCAAAGTTGTTTATGCAACATTATCCTTTACAGTTTTGTGTCAAGAATGGGAAGGATAATCGTTTATGTTTTGATTATCTGGATGAGATAAAACAGTATAGTAGAAATTTACAGTTATGTTACAGATCCAGATACATACAGAAATGGAATGTAAAAAAAAAACGAACTTTAAGAGATAACTTTTGCAAGTCTAGGAGGAACAAAAGGTATTTAGTATAAGAAAAATTTGTTGGGTCTAAAATATTATTTTAGACTTTTTTGTGCCAAATTTTTTCTTCTGAATTTTTCCAAAATTTTTCTTCGATTTTCCGTTGGTTTGACTGTAGCCAAAAAAAAAATTTGATCAAGTTTTTAACTCATTCATTGTAGTGGGGGTTTTTTTTTGATATTTTTTTTTTTTTTTTTTTTTGAAAGTCTTCCACTATATTAAAGACTTAAAATTATGTAAAAATAGTTGAAGTATGTAAAATTTCTTCACTTCATTTAAGATGTTTGTTTTTCTTGCTTAAACTTGGAGTCACTTTTTATTTTTTGTTGTGTTTTTTTTTGGAATTTATTATATGGTAGATAAGGAAAAGAATTCAAGAATCATTGATGCATTTTGTATCCAATTTTTTTATTTATGTATAAAAAGTACTACAATCTGTACTGTTTTTTTTTTTTGTAGTATACATAATTACAATACATTATATAATAAAAGAAAACAGTTGTCTTTAGTGTACATATTATATAGATAATTTTTAAAACAAAATAGTATTTAAAGAGTTGATCTGGTTGAAAATAGGATAATGCAGCTAAAATTTTCAAATAATTTTGGAATTGAAAATAATAATATTTTAAAGTTTATATTTTTACAGAAGATCTACGGGAAGTGGTTATTGTGTATTGAAGTCCTAGAATATTCAAAACGACTAGGTACAGAGTTTTAATGAGTGAACCACAATGCTTTTCGAAGCGTATTAGTGATATTTAAGTAGTGTTATCCTTCAAAATATTTCCTGTCTTCCAACTTGGTTCATAGTCCCCAAATCCTATCTCCAATTTCTTTTCCCAATAACAATTCAGCTCCTTTCAAAAACTGATCTTCTAAATTATACGTATATTTTTAAAGTTTATTTCAAGTTTGGATTTGAAAGGGGAATAGTTTTAGTTGGTTAAAGTTCAAAATAATCCAGATACCTAAAGCCTGAAAAGTGATTCTGGTGGGCTTTTATGTGCTTGCCACCAACCCTCGCTAAAAAAACTTCTAAAATATTTTTCAATTTCGCATTCGACATTTTGACGGTGAAATAGTTTATATGTTAATCTTTTATTAATCTTCGCTGCATATTGGAAAGGACTAATCGCTTAAAAGGATATGTAGAGCGACTTATTCTAGGATACAGTAAATTAATGAAATTGAGAAACACGGAAGAGTATTTTTTATAGAAAAATGTAATATAGAAAGGTATATTCACAAAAACATGGAATCCTTATTTATTAGACTCTAGGTGCTGACCCTCTGCTTGAGTTGGCTCTAACCGACGTTTAAATGAAATCCATTAAATGTAATTTAATTTGAGTTTGATTAGCAATGCATGGACACTTTGATCTAAGAGAAGCACTTCCATTTAAAACCATTTCTAAATCTTTAATTTTACAAAACTTATCTGAATAAACTTAATACCATTTAAATTTTTTTATATCTTGTAAAATTCAACAAAACAATGAAATAAAAACTACAAAAATAAAAAAAAAATAAAAATAATGAAAATAATTTACCTCGACGGTACTATCACGAATGTAAATTTCGTTAACTTCACTTGTATGCTTGTCTCGAGGACGATACGTTATTCTGTATCCTAAAAATTCACCAAGTATTGTACTGGCAGGTGGTGGCTTCCATGATATATATATTGAACTAGATGATGTATTATGTGCAGCTGTTGTTGTTGGCTTTCCTGTGGGTGCTGTAAGAATAAATATAATAAATAAATAAATAAATAAATATATAAAAAATTTAGATAATAGTATATAAAAATAATGAAAGAAAAGTATATGATAATTCGTTAGAAGAACTGATAAATCTTGTTATGCAATTTTTCATTTTTTATTTTTAAGATAATAGTTTTAATGTTTTTCTTATTTAACAATATTTATAGTAAAAAAAAACCCAAGACTTGGTATACCTAACATTTTCGTAAATTTAAAAAATATTAAAATTAGAGATACAGTAAGTAGAAGATAATAATATAGGACCTTAAATATTTGACCAAAGATTTTTCAGAAAACTTGAAGGTGTTGGTGTTTTTAAAAATATGAGTAAATTAAATTTGGATCAATTTTCAGTTTATTTTAATTCGAATATATCAATTAAATATATTTATATCCTTCCTCCTCTCTCTTAGTATATATATTTTATATATTATTAAAATCAGTTCCTTCATTAATTTAATTTTAAAACTTTAATTAATTTTTCAACATTTATCTTAATTAATCTTCAGAATTTCCTCTACTTTAAATTTCTATATAAAAAAAAATTCAACCCATCTTTAAAGGAAATGAATTATAAAAGTAGTAAAAAAATGTTTTTTAACAAATAATTAATTAAATAACCGTTAAACAGTTTAAAAAAATTTTAAATATTACATAATATAAAAATATAACAAAATATTTAGATAAAATAAATATTTGCCCCAGTAAGTATGCAATTTTTTGAACATGAAGAGAGATCGTTCAGTGGCGCAGTGTTTAAGTGGGGTTCAATTCTCCTACTGATGTATTATATTACTTATTACTTTTTAATAATAGTATTGAGATTGAGAATAAAAGTATTAATATTAAATTACTTTAGTATATAGTAGTTGAAAGTAATACTAATTAAATGTAGATTGTATCTTAAGATTATATTAAACTAATTAGTTTGAATGTATTATGTTTAAAGGCACAACTTATCACTTTAAATTTTATTTTCAAATATGTTCAGTTAAAAAGCCTCTTGTATTCAATCTATGTCTTAAATAGAGTAAGATTGTTCTTAAAATATTGTATATTAAAAAAATATGTGATTGCCTTCCATATATTGGACTCATTTTATTGTCTTTACTGTACTTCGATTTAAAAATGAAAATTGATAAACTGTTATAATAGGGAAGTAGTTTTTAAAGCATTTAATGTTATACACGTTTCCGTTCCATTTCCTTCCGGATTAATATATAATTATTCCTAAATAATATAAGTAACACTTTAAATAATTATTTTTTCATAAATTATCCAATTTTATAAACCCCTCTGTTAAATTTTTAGATATAGTTTGATTTTCATTATTATCTTCTTACCAATATTTTAACAATTTTATATTCCAAGAGAAGCTAATCACTGGATTTAAAGCAAAATTTAATTGAATCTTCCCATCAAAATTTTACAATTTAAATTAAAACAAAAACAAAAAAACACAAAAGAATTAAATACAATGTGCTATACAGCTATTATCATTATTGGTAGTGTAATTTCATTTTAAAAATGGTTAATTTATATTTTAGTTTTTATTCTTTTTATTTTTATCTTCCTTCTCTTTCTTCCGCTATTTATTTCACTTTATTAATTAATCATCCAATCACACGCAAACAAGAATAATCTCTATTTCTGTAGCTGTCTTTAATTTTTTATGTCATCCTGCTTTCTCTTTCTATCATTTGTATTTTTTTTTTTTATTTAGGGCAGATTAATTTCACTTTTTGTTATTGTTGTTGTTTTTATTTATAAATTTTTTGTTGGTTACTTCCTCACCATCAGAAATTTTTTGTTATTTTTTAAGAATTCAATTCAAATCTTTTTAGATTTCATTAAAATCTTAATTGCATTCATTTTAAGACGATGAGCATTGCTTAATCATCGCAAAATCTTCTTAAGATTTCCTCGTAATGCCTCTGTTTTTTGTTTTTTTTGTTTTAAATAAAAATTCCTCTACGTATTTATTACATGAAATATTTTAAATCTGTTATTTTATTTTATTTCATTCTGTTACAAAAACTTTTGTGTGTAAAAATGTGGACTTAAAAAGTTGAGATAAAAAATAAAAGGGTCAGGTACGATATCTCTGTTTTAAAAATCTTGTAAGTCATTTTTTTCGTATTTTTAAGATTAACAAAATCAAAGTATCGTTATTTTAAAATCTAGTTTTGTTTAAGTCTCAAAAATCGAAATCCTCTTTTTGGTTTTAAATTTATTTTGTTCAAAATTCCTTCGAAATCTCACGCCTCAGAATCTCGAAAATAACATTAATATTCTGGAAAAGGGCAATATCCTGATTTTTTAAAACAAGTGAAATTTTACAAGTTTTTTGCAAAGAAAGGGATTTTGAAAAAACAAGATTTTAATTTTCGAGATTTTTTAATAAAGACTTTTAAAAACACAAAATTTGGATTTACATGATTTTAGAAATCGGGATATCGCACCGTACCTAAATATAATTTTTGGAATGATGGAAGGCCTTTAAGTTACAAGAATAGATTTTTAAATGAAAAAACTTTAAATTTAAAATATGGTGGGAACAATTTTTAAATGAGCTGCGATAGATATGCTAACAATTAATGAGTATAACTGTTTGTTTAATTCTTTTTGTTTTTTTTTTTTATTTGATTTGTTTTTTATATAACGGTATTTTTATATTTATATAATATAAGAATTGAAATAAAAAGTTATTTTAATTAGTATATAGTTCAGGGTTGAATTTAAATGAAATGTGGATGTTTTCAGTGATAAGATCTGCCAGCGAGTTCGGGGGATCTGAGATTTGATTTAATCAATGAACTGCCCACCAACATTGCGGTACATGAAATTGGGTACATTCAGCAACTTATTAAAAAATTCAATTCATAATAAAATTTCGTAGGTTAACCTGATAGGAAAGGTGCTTTTTAGTTGTCAAAATGAATTGTAATAGTCAATGGGTCAGCAACTTATTAAAAAATTCAACATTCGGTTAACTTATTACAATGTGACTATGGAAGAAAGTGAATAAATAATATGCCTTTCGATACTTATATATGTATTATAATTTTTACTTTAACTCCTGAAATTACCACTTGTATTATAATTTTTACTATAGCCACCAATATTTTGGAATATGAAACGCGGTACATTCAGCAGCTTATTACAAATTTTCTATTCAGTAACTTATTTCAATATGACTATAGAACATAATGGATTAAAGATATGTTTTTCGAGCAATACACAGATTAAGTTAGTAGCGTTTATTCAACTGAATATTTTGTAATTACATGCAATTTAGTTTTACTATCTTTAAATTTAGAAAGGGCTTAGGAGATTGCAATGCCTTTTTTATTTGTATTTTGTCATATACTTTGAAAACTAGTTTTTTAATTGCTTAGTTTCATAAGTTTCATTTAAAAATACAGGTTTTTAGTTTGTACAATAAAAGTCTGACATTTACTTCTTAAACACCGACTCATAATATTGCGAGTCACACTCATATATAAGATAAGAAGATCTTTAATATATTTTAAATATACTTTGAAAACTAGTTTTTTAATGGCTTAGTTTCATAAATTTCTTATTAAAAATACAAGTTTTCAGTTTTTACTATAAAAATTTGACATTTACTACTTAAACATCGACTCATAATTTTGCGAGTAACACTCAGATATAAGATAAGAAGATCTTTAATATATTTTAAATACTTGATAATTCGGTTAAAAAATTAAAGTAGATTAAAAATTGTAACTCTAAAATGTAACAAATACTTTCAAAAACTTTAAATTAATACAATCACATTGTTCAAAATTTTAAAATCAGATAATTTTAATTAAAATTCAATACCAGCAACTTAAATCGAATCAACTATTAAAAAATGTTTAACCCTCCACTGATTAAATTCTAATATCACTGTATATATTTCACTGTATTTCATTTAAAAAAATAACAACAACAACAACAACATTATAAAAAAAAAGTAAAATTAAAGGCGCAAAAGTGCGTACAGCAGTGTATATAGTAATAATGGTCCGATGTAATTACATCGCTAATTAAATACTGTCATTTAGGAAATTGCTTTAATTTATTAGAAAGTATTTTTCACCATTATACAAAAAAAAAAAACAAAAAAAAAAAAACAATAAAACAAAATAAACAGTTAAAAAAAAAAAGAATAATAAAAAAAAAATAAATAAAACAATAAAATAAAAAGTATGAAATAACAAATGGGTTCGCGTTTAATATAAAATTAAAATTAAAACAAAAACAAAAACATCAAAACTAAAAAAATATATATTATTATATATATATGTATATATATAATTTCACTTTAAAAGCTTTTACCATATTTTCAGTCATTAAATGTCAGTATACACTAAAAAACTGTTAGTGTTCTGTTTCACAATTTATTTTATAATATTATTTCTATCTATACACACATACAATCATATTTATATATATTTAGTTAGTACACGTGGAACTGTTGCTGTTTTTTTTTTGTATTTTTATTTTTTAATAATATTTTAGTGTTTTTATATTATTTTTTTAGTGATAAAATTTTCTATGATAATGTTACATACACAGAAGTTGAGTGTTGGTTCATATTTTAATTGTTACAATATTGTACAAAAAAAATATTATATAAGTATAACGGTAAAAATGAATGTTTTGACATGAAACAGTTTGAAAATTGTTAGTGATGAAAAGTGTTTTTTAATATTTTTTTTTTTGTTTTATTTTTTTTTTTTTTTTTTAAATAGAAGAATAAAAAATGTCACTGGATAACAAAAGGTAATAAATTATGTGTCTGTATATTTGTATTTATTTTTTTATGTTTTATGTATGAATTTAATTTTGTATTGTTTTAAGTGCAGAGTTAAGTACCATTTTGTATTACCCAGATTAAAATATTTTCAATTGTATTTGTTGTATTGCTTTAGTTTTTTTGTACGCTGGTCGCGTACTTATTATATGTTTTATCTCTTTCATACAAAAAATATTTTTGGAAATTTAAAATTCTGGAAAATTTTGAATTTATTTTGAGTGAAAATAACTCTTCTGTGTGCAAAAACGAACAATAAAATGAAAGATAAGTGAAATTTTTGAAATATATATTTTTTGAATTATTTAACAATAGAAATTTAAACAATTTTTAAAAAAGTTTTATTTTATAATAAATTTAAGGAAAATTTTTAGTAGGATGATATGGCTTTGCGTATGTATACCAGACGTAACTATCGGCAGAAGCATAAATGAACTTACGCCAGAAATAAAATGATTCTGGAAGAATTCAAATTTTTCAAAAAACATTTTTTTCCCCAACAAAAGCTCATAAATTAAAGTCAGAAAACACGTGTAAATTTCATCTGGAAAAATTTTATTTATGGTTCTGGTGATTGTTCATTCTGGCGTAAATGCGCAGAGCCAGATTTTAATCTAGTGAGTGTGGTAAAAAAAACTTCATATTTATTTTTGAAACGGAATCGGGTATTGTTCGAAAATGAGTTCGAATTGATGGGAAATAATTATGCAATTGCGATTCTAAGCAGAGAAGCTCAAGTTAAGAAGTTGGTATAAATTTCTAGTAAGACTTTTCATAAGTTAACCTGTCTGATAGAAAAAGTTGTTTTCAGTAATTAAAATAAATTGTAATAGTCAATCGGTCCGACTAATATTAGTCAATGGTACTGTCAACACTCAAAAATTAAATTTTTTACTTTATAAATTAAATTAATAATAAGATTGAGCTAGTTATATCGAAATTAAAAAAATAAGTAATAAGTCATAAAGCTGTTTATAAAGAGTTTTTTAGTCACTTTATCAAAAAAATCGCAATACTGAGAGATGCAATATTAACTAATATAGAAACACTGAAATCACTTTAAAATATATTAAAAAATTGTAAAATAGTATAATAAAAATAATTTTAATTTAGACTGAAGGAAAAAAGTCCCCTAATTAAAGGACCTTTTGCAAATGCATATTAGTGGAATCTTGAATTTTGTTACTATAACTCTAAAAACCTTGTCATTTCTAAATCTCGCCTAATTTAAATTTTGAAAATATTTTGGCCAAAAACGAAAATTAAAAAAAATGTTGTTCAAAACTTTTAGGACTTTTAGGGTCTTCTTAGCAAATTTTCAAAAGATTTTTTAAAAATATACTTATATAGTTTCACTCTGTCCGTCTGTCTGTATAGAAGTTAGATTCTCAAAAATTAGTAAAAGAGTCGAAAAAAAAATTTTTTTTGTTATGCCTCTGTATTGGAATTATTAGGGGTCGAAAATTAAAATTTCACTATTTTTAAGTACCTACCTGTAACTTAAATAACCGGCCAAACATTTTTTTATTAAAATACAAAACTTAAAGTTCCAACATTATATTTTCCCATGTGTTAAAAGTTTTCCTTAATTTTAAAAGAGATCCTTAAAATTGAAGAGAGTGCCACCTCTCCTAGCTTTAACCATTTTTGCTTAGATAATATAATTCTAAGAAAACTTCCAAATATTAGAAAAACTCATAAACCCCATTTAATTCCTAAAACCTATAGATTTTGGAATGGGAGAGGTGGTGTTTGATCATAAGCTTGCTTAGTAAAAATTTGAGAGTCTGCCCCATTAAAGGGCTATTAAAACTTAAAAATATCCTATTTTTATAAATCAGTAAATATTTAATGAAACTATGAAAGAAACTGGAATGGGTCATAATGAAGTATAAATTTCTATATAAAGTCTATTTTGCTAAAGATTTAAAAAAATTTAGTAAAATTAAATTTAGATTAAAATAAAAATTGAAACTAATATTACATTTCTTCTCAAATCCAGCACCTATTTCTTCTCTTCTCCCCTGCAATCAACCCAATCCAAGTTTTTTTGAAAGTTCTAATTTAAAAAACCTTTATTATTAAATAATAATAATCTAATCTCTTTAACGCGTACCTCCTCTTAACGAATCAGCATATAAATGACTTTTATCATTTTTATATACAATATAGTTTGATTATCTTATTAGCAGTTTAAAGTAAATGAAAATTTCTTTAATTTTGCTAAATAATACCCTTAAAATTTAATTTCCCTGACAACAAAAAACAAAACAAAGAAAAATACAATAGAAAATTTTATAATTTTTCACGTTCCTATCAGTAAAAACAGAATAGAAATAAAAATTACTGTTAATATTAGTTAAAGGTAACAATTCATTAATTAAATGACAATTATATGGCCCAAAAAAAAAAACAACAACAACAAAAAAATAAAAACAACAAAAAACAAAAGCAATAAAATAAAAAGAAAACAAGAGAAATTGTTAATTATACGTTATAGGGCAGATTTCAATTGTCCTTAAGAGCAATTAAAAATAAAAAAAAAAAAAAAAAAAAAATAAAACAAAAAATAACAATACGACACAATCAAAAGTAAAAATGTAAAAAAAAAAATAAGAAATAATGAAAGAAAAGGAAAGGGAGAATAAATATAAAAATAAAACAATATAAAATTAAAATAAAAAAAAAAAAAAAACAAAATTAAACAATTGTAACAGTATTTTTTACCTTATCCTTTTTTTGTATTTATTTTTTACTTTCACTTTTTACTTTTTTTTTGTATTTTATTTTAAATATAATATCCTTGAGAATGTAATTAAGAGGATATTGTCGGTCGTTTATTGTTTGAATGGAATTTTATTTTGTACTTTTTTTTAAACATTTATTTTTTATTTCATTTTATTTGATATGTGTGTGTGTGTGTGTGCGTTTATATGCATGTATTCATATTAAAAACAAAAAGCCTTAATTTTTTTTTTTTTTTCAGGATATACTGTTAGTCCTCCAAAGGACATTCAATTGATGGAAAAAAAATAACAAAATATAAAATTTGTAACCATATTGTAAAAGACATTAAAATTAAAGTTTGTTTTGTTGTTGTTTTTCCTTTTTTTATGTTTTTATTATGATTTTTATTTTTAAAAATGCCACCAGGAAAAAAAAAGGATTACAGGGAGGACAAATTATTTATACTAAATAGAATTTTTCATTGAAATTTAGCTTTTTTTGAATTTTTTTTATTACAATTTTTTTAAGGTTAGATTTGTAAAAGTGTGAGAAAATAGCTAAGGTAAAAGGTGGATGGGGAAAAAGTTAAATGAGAAAGATAACGGTAAAAAAAGGGTATTTAAATTTAGAATACAAGGAGTTCCTTTATTTTGGGTACAACCTGGTTTTTTGTTATTTTTTTGCAAAATTTTTTCATTGTCAAATTATAAATATATTCCATTTAAATATAGGTGTTACCTGGTAACCTGGAAAAGTTTTTCCAGAAAAAAAACCGAATTCAAGTATTTACTGTTAGTTTGAAATTTTACATAAGAGGTTAATTAGAAAGGGTTCTGTTATTTTTTAATATAAAATGGAAAAAATTACAAAAAAATAAAAAAAATATGCAAATTAAAAATAAAAAATCAATTAAATATCAATAAAGACAAAGTGTTTTAGTATTCTCTGAAGTTCAAATGTAATATAAAAGTTTTATTTTACAGACTTTTTTGTTAGTTTTTTTTTGGTGAAAAATCAAATTTTAATTATCTTAAGTTTTTTATTATTAAATTTTTTTTTTATTTCTGTTGTTTCGTTTTTTTTTTTAAATTTTTTTTTTTTTTAAAATTGTTTATGAGTTTCCATTAGTAATACTTATTAAAATGGTTTTATGGTTTTTTTCAGAATGTTTCTGAATAATGGAAAGGATAAAGGGAAAGGAAATTTACCTTAAATTTAAGAGAACTTTAAACCTGTAAAAATTTAGGTATCCTTTACTCTAAGAGATAAAAATATGATATTTTATAAATGGTAAATTTGTAATTGTTAGTATAAGTTAACTAAGATAATAATTTTGTATATAAGCTCCGTAAGGGGCTAAAATTCAAGGGGTTACCAAAGGGGTTAAAATTTGAATATTTGTTGTTGATTTTATAGATGAAATTTTTATTTTTAAGTACTAACTGTTCAACTGTGAGATTAGTAAGCCTGTCGATACCAAAGAAACATGTTGGAACAGGGGGGACATATTAAATTCTTATTATTAGAATTTCTCATAATGAATTCCACCTAAAATTTACACATCAGATAGTATTAGGGTTTATAACTTATGAAAACGTCTTAAATTTCAATATATACAATTCTATTTGTTATATGTGTATTTTAATAATTTTATCTATATATATAAAAATGAAAGTTTGTTTGTTTGTTTGTTTGTTTGTTTGTTTGTTTGTTTGTTTGTTTGTAGCGAATAGACTCCTAAACTGCCCAGCCGATTTTCATGAAAATTTGTATATAGAGGTTTTTGGGTTCGGAAGGAAATCGTGGCCCAAAAATTTTGCTCTAACGGACCGCCAAGTTGGGGCTGTGGTGCAAGTATTTAAACTTCTTTGTTCTAAAATGAAAACGGTTTGACCGATTGACTTCAAATTTTGTATACGTGATGCTCTTTGAGAATTGAGTAGACACTATTAAGAATTTTGGAATTTGTTAACCCATGTCGGGCCGACGGGTGGTCAAAAAAAATTTTGGGTCCAAATTTTGTCCGATTTTACGAAATTCTGCTTTGGCTTAAAAGAAAGCCCCAAAAAAAATTTTGTTGAGTTCCATTAACCCATTGCGGCCCAACAGCTTTTTATAGGTTTTTTCAATACTTTACTCTAAATTCGAAACTGTTTGACCAATTGACTTCAAATTTTGCATACGTGATGCTCCTTGAGAATTGAGTTGACACTATTAAAATTTTTGGAATTTGTTAACCCATGTCGGGCCGACGGGTGGTCAAAAAAAATTTTGGTCCAAATTTTGTCCGATTTTACGAAATTCTGCTTTGGCTTAAAAGAAAGCCCCAAAAAAAATTTTGGTAAGTTCCATTAACCCATTGCGGCCCAACAGCTTTTTATAGGTTTTTTCAATACTTTACTCTAAGTTCGAAACTGTTTGACCAATTGACTTCAAATTTTGTATACGTGATGCTCCTTAAGAATTGAGTTGACACTATTAACAGTTTTGGAATTTGTTAACCCATGTCGGGCCGACGGTTGGTCAAAAAAAAATTTTGTGTCCAAATTTTGTCCGACTGTACGAAATTCTGCTTTGGCTTTCAAGAAAGCCCCAAAATAAATTTTGTTAAGTTCCATTAACCCATTGCGGCCCAACAGCTTTTTATAAAGTTTTTGGTTATTTTACTCTAAATTAGAAACGATTTGACCGGTGACCTCAAATTTTATATGTGTGAAGCAACTTGAAAATGGAGTTAAGCCTGTTAACAGTCGGTCCTACGGTTAGTCAAAAAAATTTTTTTGGAAGTAAATTACGTTAAATTTTGGAAAGTAGTTTGTACTGCTTTGAATTACAGAAAGTTTCAAAAATTACTAGAATAATCCTAGAAAAATCTTTTTAAAAAGATTGCTTTCATACATATTAAAATTTACATGTGTAAACCGTGTGTACTTTTTGTGTTAACTTTTTGCTGTATTATCAACTTCAATTTAACTATTAAGAGGCGCAGCAAAGCGCACCGGGTATTAGCTAGTATTAAATATTTGTGAATTATTTTATTAAATTAAATTACTTGTTTACATTGTTATTTTAATGTATTTTTTTACTTAAGATATATAATTATTAATTATTAGCACATTTTCAAAAATTTTTGTAAAAATATGCCTATATAGCTGCAATCTGCCCGTCCGTCCGTCCTTTTTAGCACATTTTCAAAAAATTTTTGTAAAAATGTGCCTATATAGTTTCACTCTGTCCGTCCGTCTGTCTGTCTGTCCGTATGTTTACAAAAACTTTTACATCGTTTGAAATATAGAAAAGAAATTTTAACCACGAGTAGGTATTACAAACAAAATAATTTCGTAGAAGAATTTTTTTCTGTAGCCCCACCTGTTAGGGCAAAAGATAGCTGGTTTTATAAACTTTATAAATTTATAAATGTTTCGGATTGCCATACGGTACTAAAATTTACCATTATGCAAAACTCAATTTTTGCAAAATTTTTGGCCCCACATATCTTATCTAGGGTCTTGAAATTTTGGGAAAAGTTAGATCCTCAGAAATTAGTAGGAGTCGTTTAACAAAATTTTTTTGTCAAGCCCCATGTTCAGGAGCTATAAGGGCTCGAAAATTGAAATTTTGCTATTTTTAAACACCTGAAACTTAAATACCTGTTTAAATATCCTTAATATACAAAATTTAAAGGTCTAACATTATATTTTAACATATGTTAAAGGTTTTTCTTAAATTTTAAAGGAGTTCTTTAAATTGAAGAAAGTGTCCCTCAGTTTTAACCATTTTTGCCTAAATAGTAAAATTCTAAGAAAAATTCCAAATTTTGGTGGAATTCACAATTTAATTCCTTGAACCTAAAAAAGTTTGGGGGAAGGGGAGTAGTGAGTATTATTATAACCTTGAGAAATTTGGCTACCTTCCCCATAGAGGGGCTGCTAGGACTTAAAAATTTACTGTTTTTATAGGTAAGCAGTAACTTAGTCACCAACATATATATTTCCTAAATTAAACGTTAATATTGAAGCTTCAACATTATATTCCGATAAAATACTTACTATGAAACACTATATTATTTTGAAAATGTGCTTTTTTAAAAAACCATGGTTTTTTTTTATCACTTGTTTACCTACGGCTTACTTAAAACTATTAGCAACGGGTAAGTATTGCAATTAAAAAAATTTAATGTGAATACTTTTTTCTGTAACCCCCCCGTTACGGAGCCGAAAAGTCGGAAGAAACCCTATATTTAAATGTTATACCAAGAATTGTATGAGGTATATTTTCAATATGAAAACGTCGAAAGATAGCTGCTTTTATAAGCTTCACAAATTTTTAAAAACAAATTCAATGATTTGCCATACAACTTAAGTTTTGCAAAATTTTTAGCCCGACATAACTTCTGAACAGCGCAAGCAATTTTGGGAGATGTTAGACGGAAGTTAGTAGGTGTCGTTTAAAAAAATTTTTTTGTTGCGCTCTCCGTTTAAGGGTCGTAAATTGAAATTTTTCTATTTTTAAGCACCTGGATTTGAATACCTGCCCAATTTTTTTTTATTAATATACAAATTTATTTTTCAAAAAAGCTTCGATCAAGATTTCTCTATAATTAATTTTTATAATCCTTTTATTTTTTATAATTTTATCTACTTTATAGTTTACAATTTTATTTTTTATTAAATTTTAATAATATTACAATGATTAGAGAAAACAGTAGGACGGTTCGAGAAATTATTTCAAAAAAACTTATTTGAAAATTTATTTGAAATTTTTAAAATTTCATTTTCTCAGTTAAAAAATATGTGAATGAAAAATAATAATAATTTCATTTAAATTGTATTTTCATAAAATAAAAAATAGATATGTTATAAAAAAAAACATAAAAATTTATTCAAAATTAAATATTTTTGATATCTTATGTTTTAATATTTTAATTTCTATTCTTTTATGATTATTATTTTGTTATATTTGTAGTACAAAGATATCATGTTGATTTTTCTGAGAACATTTTTATGAATATTAAAATGTTTGTAAAAAAATAAAAAAAAAATTATAAAAAAAAGAATGCCTTAAGATATGAAATTTTATAAGCATTTCAAAAGAAAATTTTTTAACTCTGATTTTGACATACAAAAAAATTTTCATAATATTTGTTTAATTTTACTTAATTTTTTTTTTATTATGAGATGAAATATTTCATATTGTAAAGAATAATAACTTTTAATAACTTATTATATTTCTATTTATATAAATTTATTCGAAAAATATATGACTGTAAATGTAAAATTAAAAAACCCTTTTAAAAAAGTGAAGAAAAAAAAAATTAAATCAAAATTAACATTTTAATTTAATTTTTAACTTGAATTATTCTGTGAAATATCTTTGAATTAATGAAGATATTTAATTTTTTAAAATAAAATGTTATAACTTTAATTTTAATCTCGGATATGTTTTTTATTATCATTTTAGTTGTCGTTTTTAACTTTCATGGTGAAAATACATGGAATTTTATTAATTTATAATAATAACCTATAAAATTCAAAAAGTAATTAAAGAACATGGCGTAGACAATTTAATTTTTAAATCAACAAATATATTTATAGTAATAATATTGATTAGAATTTATTTATATTTAAAATAAATCATCCTTACCTTCTCTGAGTGTTACAATGTAATAAGACTCTTTGGACGGAGGACTAACACCCAATTTATTTACAGCTAATGTTCTAAAACTGTAAACAGTAAATGGTAAAAGGCCTGTCACCTGATATGATGTAGCATTATTTTTTGTAAAAATTTGTGGTACTTGGTCCCATGGTCCATCTTCACCAACTCTGGAATAAAAAATTATTTAAATGATTATAAACTTAATATATTTTTAAATTATTTAATTATCGTGCTACAATGTAATAGATATCCTATTATAGTATTGAAACACGTTTTTTTTTAAATGAACTTTTTATTGTAATAGAAGATTAGACTAATTAATATTTAATAAGGTTAATAATTTCAGAAAAGATAAGATATAAAAGCAAACCACCTTATTACAAACCTTTGTTTGATTGTATTTGAATAAGAGTTTTATATCTTAATAAAAATTATATTATATATAGGCTATAGATTTAAATATTACACTAAAAACCAAATTTCATCATATTGTACAGTTATGAAGTATTCAAACAAACCAACAAAATTAATAAAAATAAGTGAATAGTTTTTAAATAAGATAACAGATGGCACACAATGCAGTTCACTTCTTTGATACAAGCTATAGAAGTTAGTTTTTGGTTTATCCAAGACGTCTTTTTTTGTAGGGCTCAAAGCTAGTGCCTTGGATATTGAATATTGAATATAAACAGTGTGATTTTCTTAAAATATGACCAACGGCCAAGGTATGCATCGGATCAGCATAAAAAAGTAAATCGATCCCGTTGAGTGTTATGATATGAACAGAACAGACTTGATATGAACAGAAGGATGAAGAGACATCCGACCGTCCGTTCGCACTATACCTGAAAAATAAAAAGTTAGAATTTTTAATTTTCACAAAAATGTGATTTTTAGATAAATTGTAGGCTTGGGGGGTCGTACAACTTTTTTGAACCAATATAAATTCCTTCAAAACTAATAACACTGGCCGAATAAAAAGAAATTAGAAATAGAATAGAAGTTATGGTAAAGAGATTCAACCTTTGACGTATAGGTTAAACCGTTATTAATATTTCAGTGGTAGATTATACCGTTATTATTAATTAAAGTTATAGAAATTATGGAAAGAACATTTAATATTTGACATACAGGTTAAACCGTTATTATTTTGTATCAGTGGTAGGTTATACCGTTATTAATAAGAGTTTCGGAATCTAATTTGGTTATGGAATTTTAGATAGAAAGAATGAGCAAAGGGAGGTTCTAAGTCAACGTTCAAATGTCCTCAATGGAATTTTCCTTGTTATGTAATGCTGAACGAAACTTGTAAACACTTTTTAGTTATTAATGTAAACATTAATAACTTAAAAATTTAAAACTCTAAGTATATAAGTAAATTTGTACCGTAAAAATTGTATTCAGGCCTATATTTCATTCTATAAAACATTCATTAAATAATCGGGCAAAAATTACTATACAAAATCTGACATAATAATCTTATTAAGTCAAGATTAAATTTTTTAAAAATTTTAAAACAAATCATAATTTAAAAATGTTTTAAGAAATATCCCGGTAATCTTGTAACTAAGTTTGGCATTTGGACTCTTTTTTTAATTTATTGATTTTAGTCGATGAAATTTATGATTGGTTGAAAGTATACTTTTTAAATGCCTTTAATATATCAAAAAAATAAAGTAATATATTTGAGGTTTACCTCAATTTCCATTTATTGTAATTCGATTTTAAATTATTGTGTAGAAGCAGATTTTAAAATTTTATATTGTAGGTTAAATGTCCAATATGTGGAGTGCATTAATCTAATTGTTTTTCAGTTGAATATTAATTTAAACCGAAATAGTGTTTGTTTTGTCAAAAATTGATAATTTGGTTTAAAAACCTTTTACCGCGATAGTTTTGCAAAATTTAATTTAAACTTACAATCAAAATAATTGGGTTTAATTGTTTGTTGATTGTTTGACAGAAGCTAATAACTTACCTAGTTTAATCAAAGTGTAGTGTTAAAATTAGGATATATACAGTTAAAATGTTTTTATTCCAATATTTTGTTAGTAACTTAATTTTAATTTTCAACCAAACGAATTTAAAAGATAATAAAGTTAAAAGTTGACTTAATAATATATTTTGGTTTGCTAGAATTAAATTTGAATGGAAATGCTTTTATTTTAAGATTTTTGTAAAACTGAATTTCAATCGCAATCATAGTTAGGTATTGGATGGAACATTTATATTTTATTTATAAGTTTTTTTAAGGCTTTTTATTAGATACTAATTAGTTATTGTTTTACCCTTTAATACTAATAATGTCAGGGGTATATTAAAATTACTCCTCCGTTTGTAACATATCATTTTGGACGAGCTAGATATAATGTCAAAGGTATGTATCGGATCAGCATCTAATAAAACTACGAGTTTGAAATTAAAACTGGGCAAGTAAAGTAATAGGGTAAGTTACTTGACAAATATGAACCAAATAGGCCAAATTTTTGTTTTTGTTTTTATGGTTTGCTAGGAAAAGTTGAACATTAATCGAAAATGCTTTTAGGGTAAGTTTTTTGTTTATATATTTTTTTATATAATAGCACAAGGGTACTAAGAAATTGTTCATTTTATTTTAAACATCATAGTGGGTTAGTTAGGGTATCTAACCGTCGACTTAGGCAATTCTAATCTTCCTCGTTCTTTTAAGGGTCGAAGTTAGGGTAATACTCTAAAATTCTGTGTTTGTTTGTCATTGCGATTGAGAAAATTCTAAAGATTTTATTATAAAACACATATTTACGTAGATCTGTACTGTGTTGGTGGTTATTTATGTCTATCGTCCATAATTTGGTGATTTACTGGACTCAGATAATAGATCGCATATAAATAAGAACGCAACTCAATAGTTTAATTAAATAGCTAGCTAAACGATAGCTCAAATCCATAGTTGCGCATCTTAAGATTTTGGGAAAAAAATATTTGATGAAACTGAAACTTAGTCAAATATTGTAATATTAGGTTAGGACAAAGCGACTTGGCGCATTTCTTTACATCAAATGTTCTTTACATCTTACAGAACTTCAGTATTTGACAGATACTTTCATCTCAGCATCTGAATATGACACCAAAAGTGCCAGTATAACGAACTGATAAATCAAATAAGAATATATCTAATGTTTTATGTACGTAAAAATTACAAAAAGAAAAACAAAGAAAAAATATTTAATTATTTTCAGGAATTCATGATACAAAAAACCAAAAAAAAAGTACAAAACAAAAAATAAAAAAATATTTTCTCGCAAATATAATCCAGAATTTCTTTTGTTATGTTGATAATTATTTCGTTAAAGGAAGGGATACAATTTTTTTTTTTTAATTTTTTTTTGTATTCTTTTGACTTTGTCCTGATGGGATTATTAAAGTTCTTTTTGATTCCTGATTATCTGTTGGCTACTAACAGAAAAAGTGTGACAGTGGATTTTGTTTGTTTTTAATTTTTTTTTGTATTTTTCATTGTATCTGTCGTAGTTTTATTATTTAATTAAAGTTTACAATGACTCTTTTATGCTTTAAGCATATTTAAAGATCACTTCCTACCATCCTTAGTCCTTACAAAAAAAAAAAGGAATAAAAAACAAAAAAACTGAAGAGAATTATACAAAAGTGAATCAACAAAAGTGAAATTAAAAAAAAAAGAAAATAGGAAATAATATTGCATATAAAAAATGAAAGCAGGCGTTTCAACATAATAAAAAATGAAAATGGAGTGTTTTATATAATTATTAAATTTTCTAAATAAATTGTAGTTGGCAGTTTTGTTTATATTTTGTTGGTTTTATTGTTAGTAAGTATTGTGTAAGTATTTAAAAAAATAACTAAATAGGTCGACAATCATAATCTTAAGTAGAACATTCTAATGAATTAGTTTTATTTCGAATGCAGGATTATTTTATAGAATAATTGGATTTTATTTGGAAAATGTAATGTAATATAGTTATTAGTAAGATGAATTAGAATCAAGAGTTGATTTAAAATTATAATGTAATTTTTTCGATCATATACATATATGATCATTCAAGTACATATATGATCGAAGGATAATTATCTACCTATGAGTTTTAATTTAGCTTGGTAAGCAACGGTCTACGAAACAATATTGGAGCAAACTTCAATTTTTATTTATTGAATTAATATTAGAAATTAATTTTATATGTAAATAATTTTAAAGATGTTAAATATATGAATCCATAAATACTACTTTGAAGCTCGCATATAAATTCTAATTAACTAAATAAACTTCAAATTAGTCAAATTTCCTGTGAGATTTTAATATAAAACTGAAAAATAATTTAGAGACTTCAAATAATCCAATCTAAATAATATTTAGTTTTAAGGTTAGTTTAAGGTCACATATAAATAAATAAAAACCTAGTTCTATACATAAAATTAATGTAAATGTATAATGTAATGTATTAATGTTCATTTAAACCAGCTAATACTAATAAAAATGTCTTAAAGTATTTATAAATTAAACTACATATTCTATTACTTATTAAAACTTTAACAAAAATTTTTCTTTATCAACTGAAAGAACTTAAAATTTAACTGGTTAATCTTCTTTAATACCGCTGTCATTCAAAAAGTTTAACTCTACTATATAAATATATATATATGTATGTATATAAGAGCACCCGCATCACAATGACAAAACATTATTTTGTTTCTGTAAATTCACCATTTATGTCTTAAATTTTTGAAAAAACGCACACATACGAAAACAAATTATCCAAAATTTTCAATTATAATGTTTAGTCAGTTACTACATTTTAAGACTAATAGGATATAAAAATGAATTCACAGAATTGATTCACAGACTGAAAGAAGAGATGAATGAAAAGATGATTGTGGACAGAAATGAATTGCAAGTAACGATTTACTGCCATATAGGAAAATAAGAAGAACAGGATAATTTTGGCGTTTTTATGGTTATTTTAGTTTTATTAATTTTTTAAGTCTTTTAATCTCTTTGCTATTTTTCATGTAAGATCAGTATATGACAAAAATAAAAATTTACTACAAGTTAATCCAATACTGCCGTTTCCCACATAAAAAGTAAGTGACAATATATGTATGAGGGTGCGTTTATGTTGGAGCTGCGATGAGTGATGAGAGCGTTGATGACAGCATATAGCGTAGAAAACTATATACAGTAATAGAGATGTTTAAATTGGAGCATCGCTTTGATCATCGATAAACAATATAAATTTTCTATCCTATGCACTTATCGACGCTCCTATCACTTATCGCAGCTCCAATATAAATGCATCCTTAGTTGTTACTTAGATAGAGAAGGGAAAGGAAGAAAATTTTTCGTGAATTTAATATTGAACTTAAAAATTAAGGATTCTACTCAATTATATTTGTTTAACTAGATCGAATTCAGAAATTACTTAGCAAGTTACAAAAAGTTAAGCTTACCTCATTTTAAAATACAAGGCAAATAGGATTCCTGGATAAAAGTATATGATAAATAAACAGTATGCTTATATTATATTAATTTAGGGTTCAGTGAAGCCCAGTATAAGATCTACAACATGTAAACAATGGAGCGAGTGATTATTGTAAGTGTCAATTGGAAATATTATTAGCGTCCCTGTATATGGTCACTTCAATGAAGCCTCCAATATGTTATATGAATTTTTTTATGAAAGTTGGTTGTAGAAAAATTGTTTGATATGCTGGCAGTTTGTGGCCTAATACTAATTTGTTAGCTTTTCAACTACGTGTAGAATTTTTCTCGAGTGAGTCTTCGACCCACTGCAAAGTTGTCAAATGTTAGCTCTTCTATTCTAAACAAGTTCTTCAAAAATTATATTGAACACATTTATTTGAACTTGATGTTTCCAACTCATTACTAGGTAGATATTGCACTTTAATCTCTTAGGTGAGTGTTTGGACATATTTCGAATGATAATCCCGATTGGAGGAAGGATCCAACTATCGAACTTGATATTTCTCGCCCTTTACTAAGTAGATATTGCGCTTTAATCTCTTAGGCGAGTGTTTGAACATATTTCGAATGATAATCCCGATTGGAGGAAGGATCCTAATGTCGACCATTATGATAACGCCGTTCAAATCTTCGTATTGCAATATTGTATTTACCAAATAGCAAAATTTTAAAATATAAATAAAGTAATTTTCCTTAAAATTAAATTCCTTTGATCATAAAAGGAGCTTATGCTTTACAATACAGTTTCTATGTTTTACCACATATGTATAATTTTCCAAAACATTATTCATCACAACAATGTTATCCAAGTACCAAAAACAATTTTTAAATATAAGAGTGAGGGAGACAGAGGGAGAGTAAAATGAAAGTAAAATTGTGAAAGATATTTAAAAATATATTGATGACATAGACAAAAAGAAGTTTTTTTTAAAATGTTAACCGACAAGGTAATTAATTTTATATAAGATAAAAAAACATATATAACTGTTTATACCCGTGCATATATATATGAACATCGGGTATATTAGATTTGCTCCTCCGTTTGTAACGCATCGATCTAGACGAGCTAGATATAGTGTCAAGGGTACGTATCGGCTCAGAATCGAAAAATTAGTCGATCTAGCTATGTGTGTCTGTCCGTCCGTCCGTCCGTCCGTCCGTCCGTGTGTCATCACGATAACTCAAAAACTAAAAGGGCTAGAGTCTTGAAATTCACACAAAGTCATTTTTAGACAATTTCTAGGTTCCCTATTGTTTTTGGTTAAAATCGGACCAAGGCTTCGGGGAGCTGCCATACAACTTTTTTGCACCAATATGAATTTCTTCAAAACTATTTATACTACGGGGATGAAAATTACACACGGTTAGTTTTATATTGACTCCGGCACTTATATGAAGTTTCAAAATGTTAGGGCCCCATTTTCGGGGGGCTGCCATACAACTTCCTTGCACCAATATGAATTTCTTCAAAACTAATTATACTACGCGGATGAAAATTACACACGGTTAGTTATATAATGAATCGAGCACTTATATGAAGTTTCAAAATGTTAGGGCCCCATTTATGGGGGGCTGCCATACAACTTCTTTGCACCAATATGAATTTCTTCAAAACTAATTATACTACGAGGCTGAAAACTACACACGGTTAGTTATATAATGAATCGAGCACTTATATGAAGTTTCAAAATGTTAGGGCCCCATTTTCGGAGGGCTGCCATACAAAGTTTTCGATTCAATAACTGTGAATCTAATAAAGCTACAAGGTTAAAATTAAAATTGGGCAGGTAAATTAATAGGGCAAGTTACTTGGCAAAGTTGGACATCACTCGGACCATCGGACTTTTAGGGTGGGCCAATTTTTTTTTTTTGTTTTTTTTTTCTTTGTTGTTTTTTTTTTTTTTTATTTTTTTTTTTTTTTTTGTTAAGCTTAAGTTATGGGACAATGAATGAAAACTTTTTTTTTTTTTTTTGTGATTTTTTTTTTTTTGTTAATTTTTTTTTTTTTTTTTTAAGCTAAAGTTATGGGACAATGAATGAAAATTTTGTTTTTTGTTTTGTGACTTTTTTTTTTTTTTTGTTAATTTTTGTTTTTTTTTTACGTCAAAATTATGGGGTAATGAGTTAAATGTATAAGAGAAGTAAATTACGGTTTATTTTATACACCATAGTGGGTATGCACGGGTATCTAAAAGTTGACAAGGGCAACTATAATCTTCCTCGTTTTATTTCTCTTTTAGCTGGAATTCTATTTTCCTATTCTTTTACTGTTATTCTTCTTTCGCAAATTTATTTGTTTTATGCTGGCATTTCCTTCAATCCTTCAATATATCTATATATATATGTACATTGTGTATTTATGCATACATTTATTTTGATCTGGTGCTGGCATTTCGATTTGCTTATGATGGCATATAATTAATTTAGGAAATAGTACAGACATTAAAGAATTTTTTAATTTTTTTTTTTAATTTTGTTTTTTTTTTTTATTCAATGTTGGAGTATATGGCAAGTCCTTCCAGGTAATTTTTTAATATCCTGATTAATTCTTGGGTAACATATAATTTAAGTTTTAGACAGGTTTATGTAGAAGGTTCTTTTCTAAATAGATTATAGTATAGTATAAAATGTGAATTAAGATAATATTCAATAGAAGTACAGTATTGTCTAAAATATTAAGAAGGTCGATATTTCATGCATTTTAAGTTTTTATTTCGGTGAATTAAATAATTTATTGAATTAATTGGCTAACAGGTTGGAAATCTCGTGGAAGTAAATCAGCTGTCAAAAAAAATATAATACAAAAATATTTGAGGAAGTGTTACCATCAGGGTTCAATTAAAAAAATATGCGTTAATTAAAAAGTTTTAATCCAAAACTATATGGGTCTAACTTTATTGGTCCTTAGAGATCTTACGACGATGAAAGGGTTTTGTTCCAATGTAGTAAATGTCATTTTGAAAATTAAGGTAGCCTTAAACAGTTTTGAAGCCTTAAGATACACGCTCTGAGTCGTACAAATCTTAAATACTTTGACAAAGTTGACAAACGAAATGACAGGTGATTATTCACTTTTGTAAAATAATAAAAGAGATCTGATAATTCGAGTGACATTGAGTGCAACATCTTAGCATAACGAATATGACGCTATATTCAAGTGTTGCACAAAATAAGCTGTGTAGGTTAAGCATAAGTTGAACCATTATAATTTGTATAATATTTTCATTTATATATTCAATTATAATATTTAAACGGCTGGATGGGACAGTGGTTAAGTGCCGACTTTTCATGTGAAAGGCCGGATTCAAATGGCAGTGAAAGTGAAAAAACTTTTCTGGTTTTCGACTCGACTCAGTTACCATTCGCGAATGGGTTAAAATTAATGGCTTAATCAATAATTAATAATTATATACCCTTAATTAAAAATTCATTAATATAACAATATAAACAAATGCAAAATATTAACAAATAAAATAAATAACTCACAGATATAGAATGCCATATAACTCTAATATAAAATATTACAATATAAACAAAAACAAAAATGTATCTATTGAAAATCTAAGACGTTTCTTTATGTTATAAGGCCTAGTATTATCTCATGTTTAAACTGTATGTGGAAGATCAACTCTAATAGGTTTATTAGCCTAACAGTAGAACAGTTAGCACTTAAAAAAAAAAATAATTTTATTAGTATACAGTTTGATAAAATTATACCCTAGAATGATATTTTCCATCTTGTTGTTTAATTTTAGCTTTGACTTTTTAAAACCTAAAAATTAAACAATTTTTGACAAAATGATAAAATAGAAATTTACATACACCTACATCTACATAATATCTTAAGGCTTGTTTAAATGTATTAAGATTATTCATTTCTGAATATTTTACAAATACATTGATGTTTTGCGTTTGCATTCCAAAATAGAAAAATAAAAACAAGCTTTTAAAATTAATCTTAATTAGTTGCAGGCAAAAGATTCTAACAAAATTATTTCGGATAAAAATTTATTATAACTTATGGCATATTGATGATGGGGTTTCGAATCATTTGTTTAAGATGATGGTTAAATAATTGGATTGTAATTTAAATGCCGTTTTAGTAAATTTATTTGAATTATAATACAGAGTTTCCGATAAATAAAATAATTATTCTAGGGTTTATTGCAGAATATAAAATATTTTAACATTTTTGTATCTATAAGGTTTAAGTTGAGAAAATTCTAAAAGTATTTATCGATTAGATTTTTAAATGAAAAATTTTAAAGTTAATTTGTTTTAAGATATAAATATAAATTTTAATATAGCAACATATATCTATATACCACACAAGTATGAGTTTATATGAGTTTACACAAGTATGAGAGTTGAGTTTATGTATAATACCTATAAATATTTGGAATTTATCTACTAGTTCAGTTCTTAATAAATATTTCCAATATATCTGGGGTGGTAAAAAATATTCTGTACATTTTATCTTTTATCATTTGAATAAATGGCAAATTTTAAAGGAGAAATTTATTCCTTAATCTTTTAATAAAAATGTCAAACAAATTGAAAATTAATGAATTTGATTTGAATTAATTTATTAGTACCTACACGATATATTAATATCTGTTCTCCTACACAAATAATTAAAAATAGATTTCATTGAAACATATAGAAAAACTTTAAGATAAAATAAAATTATTCAAACTTACCTTGTTTCAATAATGAAATGTGATACAGGATCATTACGGGGATTTTGTGAATGCGCCCACGATAAATTCACTGAACGCGATGTAAAACTTATTATTAAAGGCCTCTCGGGAGGATCTGGAACATCTATAAAATAAAAATAAATATTTAAAATTTGTATAAAATTTATTAAAGTTAATATTAAATAATTCTTTAATGTTCCTATGCGATGTGTTACATACATATTTTAATTTATAATTCTTAGTACTCTGTTATAAGTTGTAATGTATTCGCTAGAGTAAGTCCCAACACTATTGTGGTTTGACGTTTAAATAAAATAAAAAACATTTGTTTGACGTTTCTTATGACAATGCATAAATTGACAATTACATATTTCATTTTCCCATCGAGCTTTCAACAAAGGAAGTTGTACGTAAGTAATTATAAAAAAAGTTAATCAAGAACATAATATAGGGACCAACAACTGATATAATTATCAAAATTCAAATATTGAAAGATAACCTGAATTATAAAAAAAAAATAAAGTAAAAACAAATATTTTTTTCAAAATATACTTTTATTAAAGTAGCACTAACCCCCTAAAATGTAGAAAATAAAAAATTGAAAGTAGATCTTGGGAATTTATTACTGTTTTAATATAAAAGCAAATTGCTGGTATAAAAAGCAGTTCTTTTAATGTTTGAAAACTTTTAAGCTGATAAAATAACTGAAGTATAAATTTTAAATTAATGAACCAAAAATGTGCGGACCGACTTAAAAAAAGCCCTTAAAATTTTTTATATGAAACTGGTCTTCTATATATAATTATTTGGTCTATGGTTTTATATTATCAAAGTGAAGTATTTTAGTTCTTAAAGTTACAAATTTTTAAAGAAACTATACAAATAAATTAATTTTATTTGTAATATTTTGTATAATTTCTGTTGAATTTAAAAAAAAAACGAGGAAGAGTGTAGTAGAGTAGACTGTGTCAACTCTGGGATACCCGTATGACCGTAACATATACATTATATCATCCGGTTAATTACTTTTGTCAAAATTTCAAACATACAGCGTTATTAAGTGTAGAGTAATGCTCATATAAAATAAGAAGTTGTATGGCAGCTACTCGAACTCTTTGCAGCAGACCAACTAAATGTCGCAAAAACCTTGGCCATAAAACTAAATTACTTTTGGCAAAATTTCAGACACGCAGCTGTAATACGTACAGAGAAATGCTCATATAAAAAAGGAAGTTGTATGGCAGATACCCGAACCCATGGACCAAAATGACTGGATTTAAATAGCGATGACGGCTATTGCAAAAAAAACGAATTTCCGAAAATTTCAAAATCCTAGCTCTTTCAGTTTTTGAGTTATCGTGCGGACGGATGGACGGACAGACGGACGGACATACGTAGCTAAATCGATTTTTTTTTTCGATTCTGATCCTATCCATACACTTGAGTTCATATCTACCCTCCCTATTTCTCTGCGTCACAAACGTAATCGCAAGTTTATTATACCCTTTGACCTACAGGCATACGGGTATAAAAAATTTATCCTTTAAGGAGTATCGAACTCAGATCCATTCACAACCGAAGCCACTTTGCTAACCACCGAACCATGCAATTCTTATAAATTTGTGATCAGATTTCGAATATAAATGTATCAGTAACTTACAGAAATAGACCCATAGACATAGGCAAGTTCATAAAAAAAAGTATATAATAACCATAAACATGGTCAAAATCTACAGAAAATTCATAAAAAATAATCCATTAAAATTTATATGTTTTTTAATTACTAAAAATTAAATTTTCAAATAGAATTTAATTTTTCTGTTCCATATAGTTCAACTAATAATTACCCATAGTTAATTTGATTTGAAAAAATTTTATAGTTTCCATGAATATAATAAAATTATAACGGATAATTGACGTATCCTATATGAAAGGAAATTTCAATTAAAAAATTATTCAGTTCTTATATGCCTATATGGTATGAAATATAATTCAAAAACCGCTGTCAGCTGATAATTCTATGTGTATAAGTATATAATAGCAGATCTAACAGTTATATATTATATTGTTTACTAACACAAATAAAAACTAATTTCTCATAAATTAGGAAATTTACAAACGTCACAAACTGAATTCAATTTTGGCTGGGATGCTTCGAATAATTAATTGCAAAAGAAGAAACTTTTGTAAATAACAATAACTTATTGTTTATAATAATACTATTATATAATAGTATATGAATACATATGTTAATGTGTTTGTATGTTTATGATAATAAATTATCTGGTTTTTAATATATTAATGTGTATATATATATATTTGTATATATATTAACTTACCCTGTACTAATAAATCAACTATAGCTTCCGATATATGCCTGCCATTGACAAGACATATGTATTCAGCTGTATCGGATGCAATTGCTGGACTAAAATTCAAACTAAAATTATCCATAAGAAGTTGTATCTAAAAAAAAAAAAAAAAAAAAAAATTAAAAAATATATTAAATATAAATAAGTTAAAATAGAAAATTTTATTTTTAATATTAAATTTTTATTATATAAATAAATTTGAATAAAAATAATTTTTCGAAATTAATGCTAGAGACAGTATTACAATTTTAAATTCAGAGAAATTAATAATATTTTAAATGTTTTTAATTTTAAATAACTTTTTAAGGGTTTTAAAGAGTTTTATTGGAAAATATTTTGAAAAGAACTTCCTTTTTCCTGCCTTTCAGGTCTTATTTCCTTTTTTTACGTACAATTTTATAGGTTCTATCACACTGTGGGAAAATATTTGGCCTATATGCATTTAGGTATTTTATAATTATTATTTTAGATTATAATAGATTTTTATAAACGTATTATTAAGATAATATATGGATATAATAATATGCACGCCCCTGCATAAGAATTCAGACCATAATGTAAAAATTAACAACATAAGGTGAATTTGAAATGAACTTAAGACCATTTGAAATGGAATTAAGACTGTAAAATTAATTATATTTGAGCTTTTTTAATAAGTTTATATTAAAAGAAAAAATATGGCTTTAATCAATTCTGGATTTAACATTGACATCTATAGTTTTAAATTTTAATTTATATTTTTTAAATTATGGACCTATTGCATATTGCTGTCTATAGAGAAAATCTTACTGAATTAAGATTTGTTGCCTATTTAATTTTTATAACGTGACACTGTACATCCGATTAACACCAAACTTTACAAAAAATATTCTTCTCTATAAAAAGTACTTCTTCTTTACTTTCGTTTGTTGTTATTTTGATATTGGATATTTGGGCCCTTTCGGGCATTTCTGCACCCACTTTCAATAGTTCTATCAATTTATAAATGATATTATTTATTTTGTTTTTATTATATATTTGTATATGTCAAATTATATTTCTGGTCACCATGGTGATATGATGAGAAAAATTATTTTAATGACCCGTACGAAAATTGAACCCGCACCACCTTGGTTAGCAAGCCTAATGCTTTCCCACTAACCCTCTTATATTAGACTTACTCATAATTTTTATTTTTATATCCCTATCTTATTTTGTCACTGTTATTTCAGGAAACCATCATAATGTCATTTAAATTTAGGTAAGTAAAATATTTTACATATGCCAATTCACTTGTTTGTATCAAACATTTGATTTCTTGAATTCTTGAAGATTATGGAGAATAAAACTATTTTATGTTTTTTTTATAATTCAGGATAAATGAAAGGAGTTCAACTAGGTAGTGTTTCACTTCAACAAAATAAAACCACCACCTTTTTTATAACAAAGGTATTGTTTAGTTTTCCGGATCTCGACGAGGAAAGAAGTTGGGAGGTAGAGTTATTATTTTATTATTACATTTTGTTTTAGTTAACAATCAGATTAAATTAATTTCAGTATATTTTTAGCTTTAATAATAATTTTTCTGATTTATTATAATCTAAACAATATTTTGTATTTTAAATATAACTATTTAAATTGTTTACATTTTCTTAATTTCAGTGCATATATATTATGAATAATATAAAATACAAAAATAAATAAACAAACAATACCTGAACAAAAGATAACGGTATACAAAATTTTATTTTATAAAAAGGATAATTTTATTGATTCAGCTATATATTTTGATACATACATATTGTATCCTTGAATGGATTATTCATAAATAGAAAATTTAATAATAATAATAATAATAATAATAATAATAAAAATACTACATTTTTAGCACATTTTCAAAAGATTTTATAAAAATGTGACTATATAGTTTCAATCTGTCCGTCTGTCCGTCCGTCCGAACTTATGTTAACTTTCACATCGTTTGAAATAGAGACCTTGATGAGAGACCTTGTTTGAAATAGATACTTTAAAATGTAGCACTCATTAGAGAGCTGCAGCCCCCCCACAAAGTCGGAAAAGGACTTAAATTAAATTAATTAAACGTTAACATTGAAGCTCTTGCATTATATTTCGATAAAATACTCAGTATGAATCACTATAAAATTTTGAAAATGTGCTTTTTTAAAAACCCTTGATTTTTTTCATCACTTGTTATTACTTATTGTTTGTTATTCGTAATTCGAATTTCAAAAATCATCTTCATCATAATAAGATAATCTCCCTATGGAAATAAATTTATGATCCAATTTAATAATAAGTTAAATATTGTTTGTATATACTAACTAAATAATATTTTAGTTCTTACATTTATATATATAATATAATTTAAAGTATTTATATACTTTAGTAAATATAAATGTCTTCCAGATCTTAATACTTGTACGAATTTCCAATCATTTCGAAAAATATGCTTTCTTGATTTTGATATTCAAGATTCTGATTTTTAGGTTAGACTTCAATGTTAGAATTTGAATGGTTCTTGAGAAAATTTTTTCTAAGAACATTGGAGATTTGTTGAATAAAATTTAATATTACTGTGTTTCAAAAAATTAAATATGAATCATTTATAATAGGTAAAAAATTTCTTGCAAGACCTAGAGGGGAATGAAATTGGAAAATTCAATTGAGCAGTTGGAAAAAAAAGGAAAATGGTAATTTCGAAGGCAACGAAAAATATGGCGATCATCTAAAATTAGAGTTACAAAACGTAAGATTGTTGAAGTATGAGTAAAATCAGTAATGTGTTATGATAAGAAAACATGGTTGGTTACATAGAAAAGAATCCAAAAACTTCAAGTATTTTGAACAGATGCGGAGAATCTCAAATAAAAACCTGTGGAAATTGACAAATTAGAAACTGATAGAAGATAACCCATAACTGGTCATTAAGGAAAGAAAGCATAAATGGATTGGACACGTGGCAAGAAAAATACCACAAATGCCAAAAAAGCCCTCCATTCAAATCTCTAAGAGAAAAGAAAAATGGGAGGTAAAGAAATCGAATAAGCGGAAAAAACGTGATGAAATTCAAAGAGCTTTAGTACAATACAGAACTAAATACAAAGGCTTTGTAAAAGCCCTAGGCTTCCCAAGGAAGTAGAACGTGCTGAAAAAAAATTATATTTAATAATAATACCATAATGTAGATTGCATAGAAATTATTCCATTGGCAACAACTTTAATATTAAAATGGCTGCCTGTATTTGGCATATGTATATCGGAATCAGAATTATATTATGTATTTTGTAGAGTTCATTCTTTTTTGTTTTTATTTCAAGCTCATATTCATGCAGCCATATCAAATCTTCTTTTGTTATTTATATATACTTTATTTATTATTGTTGTATCATTTATCTCTTTCTTTTATTTTTTTCGCATGTTTTTTTATTTGGTGCTTCTAGGGTTTTTATTTTCTCTGTACATCTCACTCTTTTGTTTGTGTTTCGTGTGTTTTATACAATATTCTGATGTACCATTATTGTTATTATTTTTGTTTTTTTTTTTGTTTTTTGGTACCTGAAGACATATTTCCGTTAATTTTGCAACATCAGGTGAATTTTTATGAGGAAAATTAAATAAAGAAAATACTTTTCAAAAATTTTCAATAAGAATTATTTCATTTTATTTATAATTCTTTTTTTTACTCCGCTCTGTTTTTTGTTTTGTTGGCTTTTAACATAAAAGGATAGCTTCGAAATAACGGTAAATAAAGGGAAAATTAAACACAAAGATTACAGAAAAAAAAACGGTATTAAATGAGAAAAGGGCAAGGTCAATATGAATAAGCATGGTTTTTTTGAGTTGAACATTTTTAAAAATAATTAATCTACGGTGGTGACTATTCGACAATTGTGACTTTTGAATTGGCGATTTCTTTATTTACCTGTTCGGTACTCTGAACGATTTTCTTAAAATAAAAATTTTGAACATTGAGGCTTTCACGAGAAGAAAGATGTTAGGTGAAGTTTGAATTTACGATATCACGGTTTACGTGAAGGAGTTCTAAAATTTGGTTAACGGACGTCTTAGTTCCACATATTTCGGCTCTAGTCTCACACTAACGACAAAATAAAATCAATTATATCTATAAAATTAATTTAGTTTTATTCTTATAACTCACAGATATTTAATTATTCAAATATAAGTCAAACACTTGTTACAATGTTGTATTTCCCAATTCCTTAATTAACATTAACATTTACCAGTACTTTCCTTTTTCTAAAATGTATCTATTTAACATTAAGGCATATAGTTAACATTAACAGTTAACAGTTGAACAACAACTAACATGTAAAAGAAAATGAGCAGTGAAACAAATAAACAGCCACACAAACAATTGAATGAACCCATTTAAAAATAAAGTCCGTTATCCTTAAAAATTAAAAAAAAAATGTTTCAAAAAAATTGTGACATCCTTAACATGAACTTTTAAAAGAATTTGAAAAAAAAAAAGTGTGATAAAGCTCAAAGCGATTGCAGATTTGTTGTTGTAAATGAAAAGTGATGTACCAAATAAAAGTAAAATATGTTGAAAAAAAATAAAGGTAATAAAAGCAACAATTTATAAAGTAATATAAAATACAAAACAAAGCATTCAAAGCGATTATTTTAAAAGGTATCCTTTTTAATACTAATTTTGTATATAATAAACTTTTCATATAAGTTACACTTAAGATTCCTTGATGTATATTGAAGTTGCGCATTATAATGCAAAGGATTTAATTCTAACCAAATTCAGGAATCTAGGCACTAACCACTAACCACTAACCGCATAATCAGTTTTTTGATAAGTTTAAGTCAACAAGTTTTAGTAACTTAATACAGTTTTGATTATTTTACTAACCACTAATCACTAACCATATAATCAGTATTTTGATAAGTTTAAGTCAACAAGTTTTAGTAACTTAATACAGTTTTGATTATTTTGTGATTAGTGGCACTCGCTTATTAACAAAAAAATTAGTATTTGATTATTTGATTAGTGATAAGTGGTTGGTTGGTGCAATATTGGATCTAGGATATCCCCTAAAAATTTTTTTCAAAAAAGTAATCTGAATAGAAAAATTTCACCTATAATTAAGGACTCAATTAAGGATAAACATCCGACAAATGGCGGATTGCTTAGGATGCCTTTCTTTCACTCGTAAGGTCGGTGGTTCAAATCCTGGTATAAAATATAATTTATAATCCATAATTTATATCATAAGTCGCATACAAATTGTTAAATACATTTACTGGGATGGACGTACAATAACAAAATTAAAAACTAAAATTTTTATTAACTTTTAGGAAAAAATAAAAAATAATAAAAAATTAAAACTTTCCAAAAATTAAAAAAAGGTCAAAAACTTGCAAAAGTTGAATTTAAAAATTTTTTTCTTTAATTTTATTTTATAACTCGCGAGTTGCGAGTTTGCAAAAAAGAAATTTTTTTTATTAATTCTGGATATTTATTTTAAATCTTTATTCTGTTTTATTTGTTTTTTTTTTTATTAAGGACGATTTTAATATAAAAAGTATTAATTTTTTAACCTTGAATTTCAGGTAGGTATTTTAAATTTTTCTGAATTTTAATATTCAGGACCGTTTAAGATCCTGTAGATATGCAGTGATATAAAAAAAAAAGAAATTAGTTTAAGGTAAAAACATATTTAAAATTCAAGTTTTTTTTTACTGGTAGGTTCAAACAATGGCAATAATGGATTAAAATTTTGGTTCAACTTCCATATTTTATTCAAATTTTTTGTTTTGTATAAAAATATTCTTTGGTTGTTTTTTTTTGAACCGAACTTTTTTTCTTAAATTTAGCGGTTTAAGGTTTCTTTTTTCAGGTGTGAACAACTTGAAAAATTTTACATAGGTAAAAATTTTGTTAATATTAATTTAAGGTAGCTTAAGTAATTTTTTTTTTTATATATGTATTATTTAATTTAATATTAGAATTCAGACAAAATTTAAATTAATTAAATACATGAAAATTAATTGAATAAGTATTTTAATGAACACACTAATATGCAAATTAGATTTAATGAATTTGATGATCAAGAAATTGAAATTGATAATAGTCATATATAAAAAATTAACAAGATTAACTATTGAAATTCTGAAATTTATTTTAAAATTTTTAAGTGAAATTAATAAAACTCGCTAAATATAAATTTCGATTAATATTTGATTTTTCAATACCCCTAAAAATATGCAATAGTAGATATTAAAATACATTTTTTAAAGTTGTGTGGTAATTGAGTAAAGTAATTAAATTCGAACTAAAATATAACAGATTATTTTGTAAATTTTATGAAATTTTATCAGTCTAAAGAAAAGACTGCTTTTTAATTGTATTAGTTAATAATTATGATAATAATATATTTTTTTAGGAAAACCTTAATTTGTTCAATTTGTTTCTGGAAAAAGCGTCAATCCTGATTTTGAATTCAACTCTAAATTCCTTCATAATTCAGATTCTTGTGTATATATATATGTTTATAAATATTCTGGAAAAATCGCATAATTCGACCACTAGATATTGGCATCGCCACTAATACTTTATTTATTCAGAAACTTTGATATATAAAGTAGCGTTATGTAATGACGTCATCTTGATAACTCACAACCGCATTGCGGAAGTTTCCCCAAATTTTTAAGTAAAATTAAACTGTATCTAAATATAAATTTCTAATAAAGTAAATTGACATTGAATTATACAATAAATATATCAAAAAAAACATTTTTCAATATCTTTAAAATAATTTTTTAATAATTAAAATATAATAATGAACACACATTATTTATTAATAATTAATTATTTCATAATTAATTTAATTACTTACTAATTAAAAACAATTTTTTTACCCATTTTTCTATAACTGTTAACAAAGCGATGAGATTTAATTAAGTGGAAAATTAATTTTATTTTATTTTGAATAATTTATATTTTTTATTATTATTATTTTTAAAATATTTTGTAATTAGATCGCATTATAAAAATTTGTTTTTCTAATTGAAAAATTTTTAATTTAAATTCTTAAAATTAATTAAAAATTTAGAATTTTTACTTTATTTTAAAAAGGTTATATGGAATTTTTGGAATATTTTGAATACAAAAAAAACGAGGAAGATTATAGTTGCCCTTGTCAACTTTTAGATACCCGTGCATACCCACTAACCGTTATTTATTTCCTCTATGGTATTATAAATATTACAAAAAAAAAATAAGAAAGTAAAATAGTTAAAAAAAAATTTACCTTTTTATCCCATAATTTTAGTTTAAAAAAAAAATTAAATTTTTAATTCCATTATAGGTACTACCATAATTTTTGCTTAAAAACAAAAAAAAAAAAAAAAAACAAAAAAAAAAAAATAGCCCGCCCTAAAAGTTAGTCCGAGTGATGTCCAACTTTGCCAACTAACTTGCCCTATTACTTTATCTGCCCAGTTTTGATTTTAACCTCGTAGCTTCATTAGATTCACAGTTATCGAATTGATTACTTTGTATGGCAGTTGCCCGAAAACGGGGCCGTAACATTTTGAAACTTCATATAAGTGCTCGATTCATTATATAACTAACAGTGTGTAATTTTCATCCTCGTAGTATAATCAGTTTTCAAGAAATTCATATTGGTGCAAAAAAGTTGTATGGCAGCCCCCCGAAAATGAAGTCGTAACATTTTGAAACTTCATATAAGTTCTTGATTCATTATAAAACTAACCGTGTGTAATTTTCATCTTCCTGGTATAATTACTTTTGAAGAAATTCATATTGATTTAAATAAGTTGTGTGGCAGCTCCCCGAAACCTTGATCTGGTCTTAACCAAAAAAATTGGGAACCTAAAAAATGTCCCAAAAATGTTTTGTGTGAATTTCAAAACTCTTGCTCTAATTTTTCAATTCCATCTCTTATAATTAATTTTTAATTCACGAATATATTAAACTTAAGCCAAATCAACTGCATATGATCACATTCATATAATAATCATCATGATAGATAATACTCATCATATTCATATATGATTCATCATATATATTCATAATTATCTATCAATATCAATAAGCCATTTACTTAAAAAAATCTTTGTGTTCTTTTTTTTTGCTTATCTTAAATAAACTACGCATCATTTAAATCATATGAAATTCTAACTCGAAATCTTTATCTACTTTTTGTAACAAAAACAAAAAACAAAAAAACAAAAAAACAAAAACAAACAAAATTCATATAATTTCATGTTAAATACTTCATGTTAAAATTTTTGTATGAAAATATTGGAGTTAAAAAGTTAGCTGTTCGAGAGCTACCCGAAGTTTTGGTCCGATCTTAACCAAAAAAAATAGGGAACCTAGAAATTGATTGAAAAATATTTTGTGAAAATTTCAAAACTGTAGCTCTTTTAGTTTTTGAGTTATCGTGCTGACACACAGACGGACGGACGGACGGACAGACACACATAGCTAGATCGACTAATTTTTCGATTCTGAGCCGATACGTACCCTTGACACTATGTCTAGATCGATGCGTTACAAACGGAGGAGCAAATCTAATATACCCGATGTCATATATGTATGCACGGGTATAAAAAAAAAATGTAAAATAGACTTTAGTTTATATTTTAAGCTTAGTTTCAAATTAAGAAAATTAATAAAATCTAAGAATGGGAACAAAGACTAAAAATTTTTTAAATTATCTGTAAATAATGAATATTGATACTGATTACTATTTCATATCTCGGAATTCAATTTAATTTTAATATTTTAGATTATGTTTTAATTTTCATAATCTATTTATAATTGTTTTTCGTTATTTTATCATATATTCAAACTTTCAAATTTTAAAATTTATATTCGTATATATTATATACAAAATGTAATTGAAGGTGACCTGAATTAAGGCCTTGCGAAATAAATCCCCCGTCATGTTATTTCCTATTTAATGAGAAATAACGCCCAGGGGTTTTATTTCTCGTAGTAATTGAGAAATAAAGCACCCAAAATATGGGTAGTAAAGCCCAGGGCTTTATTTCTCTTTCAAGTTGAACTACGATTTCTGTGAGAAATAAAGCCCCGAGATATTATTTCTCATTTCACTTGAACCTGCAAATGAAAAGAATACAATGGTTTCATATATTTTATGATTTAGTACGAATATTGTACAGACATTCTTGAACTATAATATCAAAAATAATTAGCACACATTTTGGAGTTCGAATCGAAATCAGGGGTATTCCCTTTTTCCAAAATTTAAAAACCAATTTGACATGATAAACTTGATTTTATAACCAGAGTCTTGCATACATTAATTCATAAATACTCTGAAAAAAGGGTCAACTTTAATTTTTTAACCAACTTAAATATGCTTCCTAATATAGAATCTCGCATATTTATATTTTTTTCAGGTTTGAATATTACAAAAATGGATTTTATTACATATTTAAATATAAATAATAACTTGGGGTTTTATTCTCAAGAAGTCGAAGATTCAATTGAAAGAGAAACAACACCCAAGAGCTTTATTTCTCAATTACGATGACAAATAAAACCCCGTGGCGTTATTTCCAATAAACGAGAAAAATTACCCCGGTGGCTTTTTTTCACAGGGCATTAATTCAGGTCACCGTAATTGAATTCTGTCTATTATTCTTTCATTAGTCTAAAAAAATACTTAAAAAAATTTAATTTTTTTAATATAATTAATATTTAGTAGGACAATTAATTAAATTAACTTTTCTATCTTAAAATAAATAAATTATTCAAAAATTAATCTAATCATAATATTAAAGCACATGAAAAACAAAGAAATCGTATTGTATTTAAAAGTTACAATTAATGTTAAATAAATATAAATTAATATGTGATAATAAAAGAATATTAAAGAATTGTTTAAATATGTCCATTTTTTTTTTTTTAATTTTTTTCAATTGAAAAAATATTATTAAAAAATTTCCTCGAAAACAGACATTAAATTTATATAGGACATATATAGATATGTAAAATAAGTATGTATGTATAATAAATGCATTATCTAAATTTTTCCATTTTCTTTTTATAAATTTTTCATCATTGTCATCACAATTACATCTTTTGTTTTACTTTTATATTTTTTGACTTCTAAATCATATTATGTGCCAGATTGTATTATATAGAGAATGTTTCAACTATGATGACCTAATTTCATTTTTAATACTATATATATATATATATATATGTATATAATTAAGTGGAAAAGTATATATAGATATATATATACTATTAAATATAAACTAATATTCAAGGACATAAAATTTATATACAAATATAAATAGGCATATAACATATACATATATAAATTTCAAGGAATATTTTCTAAGAAATCAAATCAAGTATTTGATAAGAGTAGGATTTATTTGGGTGATATGTCGAAATATGAAGTCAATTATAAAATTGAAATTTGCAAGGTCAGTTTATATCTTGAATGTTTTATGTTAAGTATTTTTACTGAACAATCATTTCCAGAAAATTTTATTTATATTGAGCTATTTGTCTCATGATAAGCATTGACATTTTTTTAAAATAAACCTAAGCCTTGAACTATTTTTCAAACTAATATTTTCCATCCGTTTAAGTTTAAGAAACCACAATGATTTTTAAGCTTCTTTTCATTATTTAGCATATACATAATAATATATGCATTATTTATATTAACTGATGATTTTTTTACACATTGAAAAAGAGCCCCTCTTACAGAACTGGAAATTAGAGCAACCTCATTTAATTTTTTTGGGATATTTTAACTCTTCGCATACTTATAGAAAAACCTGTACCTGATTTGATTAAGTATTTACAGATACTTCAATATTTTATTGAATAAAAATATTAACCGTTGGATTTGACTTTTCTTCAGGGATAAGCTAGGCGGATGAGGCTAAACTCGAATAAAAATAATTGAAAATACATATTAAAATGCAAAATAATATAAGTTGGGTGATACTTAGTTTACAAATGTTTTATAGAACCCTAATATTTAAGAAATTTTATGCCGAATAATGGAGTTGTAAGAAAATGAAGACAATGCTAATTGTTAAAAATTAAAGAGAAAATTAACTTGTGAGAGCTTTCAAATTTCCATATACAATTTTTCCTATTTTAACAAAATATATTATTAAATTACGATTAATGGAATTTATTGACATATAATTATACATTAGGTAAAATTTTCCAAATAAGACGTCTACTAAAAGTTAAGATTTTCCAAAAAAATTTTCCAACACTGTGTATCCGGAACATTTATATTACTTAGAGTTTTAACCTAGTCTGAGCTAACCCATTTCATTATCTGTACTATTGATTCCAAAATGAAAATGCGAAATTCGGATGTACACCTTGTAATCTTGAAAAAGAATTATATTTTATTTATAGAAAATTTTATAGGGCATTTTAAATTTATCCAAATATTAACATTTATACATAATATAATATTAATTTTCTGCATACGTAAGTATAAACATTTGTACATAATATTATTATCAATAAACTTTGTATATAATAAGTACATTGTATATAAGTACATTGTAGTATATACACAGACTTTTTGTACTTATGTTTTGCTAATTATAATTTTCAATGATATAATTAAAATAAAAATAATATTTACAAAATAAAATACATAAGCAGACAATAGAATTATATAGAAAGTTATTTTTAAATAAATATGTTAATACTTTTATTTAAATAAATTCATCATATTTTAATTGGCCATTAAAATCAAATGAAATTTAATATTCACATATAGAACCGAGAGAATGTATGTCGGTATATAAATTTTATATGTACACATAAGAATATATTAATACTCATACTATGTTACTAGCTACATATGTACATTTGCGTTCAATATTATAAATTTATCTATATATATAAAAGGGAATGTTTGTTTGTATGTTTGTTTGTTTGTATGTAGCGAATAGACTCCTAAACTGCCCAGCCGATTTTCATGAAAATTTGTATATAGGGGTTTTTGGGTACGGAAAGAAATCGTGGCCCAAAAATTTTACTCTAACGGACCGACAAGTTGGGGCTGTGGTGCAAGTATTTAAACTTCTTTGTTCTAAAATGAAAACGGTTTGACCGATTGACTTCAAATTTTGTACACGTGATGCTCTTTGAGAATTGAGTTGACACTATTAACTGTTTTGGAATTTGTTAACCCATGTCGGGCCGACGGGTGGTCAAAAAAAATTTTGGGTCCAAATTTTGTCCGATTTTACGAAATTATGCTTTGGCTTAAAAAAAAGCCCCAAAAAAAATTTTGTTGAGTTCCATTAACCCATTGCGGCCCAACAGCTTTTTATAGGTTTTTTTCAATATTTTACTCTAAAATCGAAACGGTTTGACCGATTGACTTCAAATTTTGTATACGTGATTCTCCTTGAGAATTGAGTTGACACTATTAACAGTTTTGGAATTTGTTAACCCATGTCGGGCCGACGGGTGGTCAAAAAAATTTTGGGTCCAAATTTTGTCCGATTTTACGAAATTCTGCTTTAGCTTTAAAGAAATCCCCAAAAAAAATTTTGTTGAGTTCCATTAACCCATTGCGGCCCAAAAGCTTTTTATAGGTTTTTTCAATACTTTACTCTAAATTAAAAACGGTTTGACCGATTTTCTTTAAATTTTGTATACGTGCTCCCCTGTGAGAATTGAGTTGACACTATTAACAGATTTGGAATTTGTTAACCCATGTCGGCCCGACGGTTGGTCAAAATAATTTTGGAAGCTAATATTGTCAAAATTTGCGAAGTACTGCTTTGGCTAAAAAGAAAGCCTCAAAAAAATTTTGTTGAGTGATTTGGAAAAAAATTACGTCCAATTTTGCGCAATACTGCTTTGCCCAAAGAGAAAGTTTAGTTCCGTTAACCCAGTGGGGCACAGTGGCTTTTAATAGATTTTTGCGTTACTTAACTCTAAATTAGAAACGATTTGACCGGTTTACCTAAAACTTTATATGTGTGAAGCAACTTGAAAATGGAGTTGAGTTTGTTAACAGTCGGTCCTGCGATTTTTCAAAAAATTTTTTTTGGAAGTAAATTACGTCAAAATGTGGAAAGTAGTTCGTACTGCTTTGAATTAGAAGAAAGTTTCAAAAATTACTAGAATAATCCTAGAAAAATCGTTTTAAAAAGATTACTTTCACACATTTTAAAATTTACATGTGTAAACCGTGTGTAAGTTTTGTGTTAACTTTTTGCAGTAACATCAAATTCAATTAAACCTCCATTGAGAGGCGCAGCAACGCGCACCGGGTATTAGCTAGTATAATATATAAAAACAATTGTAAAGGAGAGTTACCTGGAGTAGGAGTTAAGAAATGTTGATATATTAAAAAGAGTTTTAAGTCTTTAATAAATGTAGTATTATTTTTCAGTTCCTTTGTTAATTGGTTATGATCGGCGTTTCATTCTTAGTTTCATAATTAAACTGTTTTTTGTACGAAGACATGGAAATCTTCGAATCTTCGCAAGCAACCTATTGGAGCTGTCCATAATTCGTTTAGGAAGTTCCATAGCCACAATTTTTTTGAACCAAATTTTAGGATTGGACCATTGATACAAATGTACAGCTTGGATTTTGAGATAGGGATGTGAAAGGAATTGGGTTTGGCAAATATAGGATTCATAGAATATGGAGGATGAGGAAAATTGAATGGATATGTAGATGCAAGTTGTCTTATACTTTTCTAAATCGTTAATATGCATTACCAACTTTAGTATTACGAATATATTTGATAGACGAATATGGATAAGGTTTTGACCCACAAAAATAGTTCAACTACGTAGGGATGAGGATATGTTGGTCACCTCTCCTTATTTTCTTTAGAAAATGTTGAGGGGTGGCATTAGATGTTTAATATCTTTAGAACGGGTGTAAGTCAATATTTATAAAATAAGGTCAGAAATGAGCTTTCCAATGATGGCTAAGCGGAGCAAGCGTTCAGGTGACGTCAAAACAGCAAAAATGTAGTTAGACCAAGTCAATAATCAATAACTTAATTTTATTTCCAAAGTTAATATAAGCTTTTAAAAACTGCTATGATAAATGTAAATCCTGCTTCACATTACTATCTTTCTGATTATTGCATACTTTTAGGGCCATAGTATCAAAGAAACTCTAATAACCTTTTTCAAATTTTAATAAATAAATAAAAAATTATTTGAAACATATTCAAATTTTTCAGATATTATACAAATTTTTTCCTATTTCTTAATTTTTCAAAAAAAAAAAAAAAATGTTTTAATAATTGACATTACAAATAATTAAGTAAAGATTTATTTTTGTTTTTGATCTAATAAAACAACATGTAATAAAATTTTCAAATTTATTTACATTTTCCGAAAATAAAAAAAGGTTTTGTCTTTGTTGCCAGATGTTGCAACTGATCTTAAATTCTTTTATTGACTTCTTAGATTATTATTTTGTGGGAATTAAAGAAAATATTGTTGTGATAATTCCAAAAAAAATTATTTTAGAATAAATACTTTATCATACATGTATTTAATACTGAGTTTCAGAATATATTTAAAAATCAAAATATGAATAATTTAAATTTTACTGGAAAATTGATTTACTTATATAATTTTATTTAAATTATATGAATGTTTTTTATTATTTAAAGAAAATTTGTGTATAAGAATCTTTGTCAACATTTATATTATTTTGTTAAATATAATTTTAGGTCAAACAAATAGGAATTAGAAAACAATATAGTATTTGTGTAGTAATTGTTTATTTTTATTCCATTAAGATATATAATTGTTGGGGAATCTACAATTACATTTAAAAATGTATTATTTCATAAAAAAATTTTGAAGAATTGGTCTGAATGATGAGCACGTGTGGCCCCAAACATAAGATTTGACTTTAACTTCTTTAAAGGATGCAGTTCTCAATACAGCCATTGATGTAAATATAATATCATAATTAATTGAAAATAATATTAGTATATAATCGAACCGCCTTTGATGACTTAAGTCCAATATAAAGAGTGGCCAATTAACCAGAAAAACCAAACTTAGAATATTTAAAGCATGTTTGATGTCTACATTTTTATATGGTAGTGAAACTTGGCTGCCTTCAAATAACATGGAACAAAATCTTCTAAAATTTGAGAACATATTCCAAAGAAGCATATACGGAATAGTGTTGCCTATCACCATAAGTAAACAAATATATGGCAACACATGGGTAAAGAACTAGTAGTGAGCCAGATAAAACATAAAAAATGGAGATGAATAGGCCCAATTGTGAAAAAAGCAGCAACAATTATAATCTGATAATATCTAGAATGGAATACACAGGGCTGCCAAATATGAGGTCGGCGCAACCTGGTGTCGAAAATAAAAGCTGAATTGGTCAATAATAGATAAACTTGGGAGTAAATGAAGTTAAAGAATGTTGATGTTCTATGCTCCCCCGAGGAGTAACTGAGAAAAAATAAATATATATATGTATAATTTTTAACTTATAATTACCTAAACAAGAGATGGTTGTAAAAATAAAATATACTTTAAAAGTTAATATTTTCTTAAAGCTAATTTTTAAATAGAAAATATCCGAAATAATTAGAATATATTTTACAATTAATCGGGCCGTCACATGTTATTATATTCTGTTTTAATAAGGCTTTTCTTAGTTAGTGAATCCGAACTTGATAATAAAACTTAGATTATTATATAATTTGACAATGAAAATTTAAAATTTTTACTTTTAATCCCGTTTTGTTAATTTTATTTGAAAATTGTGGCTTTTCTTTCTCCAAAATCGTTTTTTAATATCTAACTTGAATAATCACCACTTTTAAAACTTTCAATTTCCTTCTTCCATTTTAATAAAAAAAAAAAACATTTCCATTGTGATTTAAAAATTAATTTATCACTAACTAAAGAAAATTTTCAAAAAATTTTCATGGATTAAATATTTTTTAAAAATAAATTTTAAAGCAAAAGTCAAAATAAATATTAAATTTAATTTTTCATAAATATTTATATGGAAATAATATGTGTACATATATGTTTATTTGAATGTGTAACTTAAATATGTATATGTGTAAACAAATAGAAATGTTTACAATTAGAAAATTTTCTATACAACAAACAATATATTTGTTGGTTTAATAAAACTCTGTAAAGAAAGGACTTCTTTTGTTTTAGTCTTTAGACGTCCTTTGTTATATTTGGTTGGAAACATATTCCGAAAACTTACAAAATTTTATTTTATAATATCAAAATATTTGAGATAATTGATTAAGTTCGTAATAGTACCGTTATCTAGTTGATCAACATGCAATAATTCTAGAATTGTGTCTCAAATCTCGGTTTAGTAAATCTCATTTTCACAAAATCTCTTTTTAGAAAATCTCGTTTCGAAAATCTTGTTTTTACAAAAACTTGTTTTAGAAAATCTTGTTTTACAAAATCTTGTGTTTAGAAAATCCCTTTTTTTATATTCTGGAAAAGACTGATAATTCTGGTTTTGTATCGAACTAAAAATTCTTAAAAATCAAATTTTTCAAATAAAAAATAGATTTTCTTAAAAAGCGAGATTTTTTAATAAAAAACAAGATTTTCTAAAAACGAGAGTTAAAAAAAATGATTTACTAAACCGAGATTATGAAACGCTCCCTTTAAACTCTCTAATATTATAGATAAGTTATGTATTTTGTAATTTTAGTTTTGTAATTAACTTAAAGACTTCGTATCTTTACCCTTACATTTCTATATTTCCATTAACTAATAAGTATGCATGTATATATATTTATTCTGTCATATATGATTCATATATGACAAATATAATACAGGACAATAATTTCTACATAGTAAAAAACCCCAAAAACCTCAACAAAACTATAATAAATCTGTTTATCACGTCAATTATATGTTATACCTAACTTCATTCATCTTTTATTCCTGGCAACATTTTGTATGTGTGTGTATGTACAAGTTTATTATGTATAAATGAAATACTAAAATTTAAAACTTTGTAAAAGGATATTCTCCTAAAGAGGACAACAAAATTAGTAAAGAAAGAATAAAATGCCTGTGGACTTATAGCCTATAGGTAGATATAGTTTCAAATGTACAATTTCATAAATGTTTATTATAATCTTTAGCAGATTTAGCGACAAAATAGCAACCAAATTGTAAACCAAAACTTTGGTAATCAACAAAAAATACGTAATAGTATTTAAGGTGTATGTAGACACAAATGTGTTGTTGTATATATGAAATTTAAGTAGACAGTAATTTTTATACATTTCTATTTAAAATTAAGAAGACAGTAGAGTGGAAAGAACACTGTGTCAACTGTAGGATATCCATCCGGTTAATGACTTTAGGCATATATAAAACTTATATATAAATGAAAATACAAGTTGTAAGGCAACTATTCGAACTACTTGCATTATTTCAGTTGAATCGGCTCGTCTTACGATTCTGAACTGATCACTTGAGACTATATCTATCCTCCGTTTCAGCATTACAAATGGAATAATAATTTTGGTATACCTTTAGAACTGTGTTTGTAAGAGTTTAATAACCTGAACTAACAAATTACCTGAAGTAAAATAACTTTAGAATAACTGTGACAAAATGAGATAGGTGTACAAAAATAAAAATGATAATTAGGTCTAGTATAAGGGGATTCGAGGGCTTGTTTTAGTGTGTAAGCATTTGGCTTATTAACCGAAAGAGTGCGGTTTCGATTCCCGTAATTTGAAATTTTATACAAATATTATATAATATAAACAAAGTAAATAATATTTTTTAAAAATTAATAGGAAGTACTGAAAATTGGATGTACAACAGCTCACAAGTCCTACTTGTTAAAATGGCATATGCTATACCCAATAACAAACTACAATAACAATAAATCTAATATAAAAATTTTGAAACTATTTTAACACCGAAATTATTTGAAGGCACTTGATTAAAGTAATTATTAATTTTAAGCTCAAAGTCAAAAGAAAAATTTTATATAGCAAATGACCAAATGTTAAAAACTGTCTTGGTTCTTATGAGTATCAGTTGGAAACAAAATCATTCTGGAGTAATTGCATTAAAAGTGGTGTTAGGCTTTACCAAATGAAAAGCAGACCCCTTTGAATATTAAATAATTAGATAAAATTTTAAATAAAAATGTAAAATTACACTTGCATTAGTTTTAAAGTTCGTCGATTCCATTGAGTAAAAACCTCTGACAGACTTTATATTCTAAAAGTTTGATATTTATAGTCTAGAAACAAAGCTACCTAGCTACCTTGTAACAACCATTTATAAAGGTTCTAAAATACAAAAATTATTCGAAATATTAGTTATTTGTTACCTCCTGGATTTTACTTCTTTTTTTCTCAAATAAATTCTTCTGCTAAAATTTAAGTAATATTAAACTAAAATGAAAGTGAAAAGGACAAAAATCCTTGATTTATAAATCTTTTAAGTTCACATACAATTTAATGAAATAATTAAATATCATAATGCTCTTACACAATATGCTATTTTTGGGATATTTAAACAAAAAATTAAATTAGCTTGTTGGTTATACTCTGTTCTACTGTCTGTCTCCGAAAGGATCCAAACTCAATTTCGAATTTAAAAAATGCAATTTGAAACTCTAAGATTAATGATGGCACCAGATCCTATACAAAAATAACCTTTAATAAAATATGTATTAATTTATATAATAAAAAGTTTTAATAAGGCGGCTATAAATACGGTTTCTTTTGAAATTGAGCTGTACCGAACTAACACAGTGTTCTAAAAAATTTCAACTCAAATCATCACTTAACCCAAATTTTGGAGCCTTTCATGTCTGCAGTGATGAAACTGCGATAATATTTTACATCAACTCAAACTTTAAGCCATTGAGTCAAAATTAAATCAAATCAAATCATTGAGCGTACTGAAAAACCGAACAAATTCAAGTAGTTTGAAAGTGAACTCAAATTTTGAGTTGAATGAATAAACAAATTCCCTAATTTGAAACCCTGGTTTTACATACTTCCTTATTATTTTCTTTTGCTTTTTTGTATTTCTTTTATTATTTTTTATCTGTTTATTTATATTACAACATGTACATTTACCGTTAGGTTAAGAATTAAAAAAAAAAATGAAAAGGATATTATTTCTAACAGTATTTTAGGAATTTTCAGGTGTGTAACGTACATGTACATTTAAAAACTACCTACATACATATATCAAATAAAATATAATAAACTAAATTATACAACGGGTATCAAAAAACCATAACAAACAAACAAACATAAAAAAAGAAAACCTAATAAATAATAATAAATATATAACAAAGTAAAATAAAAAAAAAAAAAAAATAAAAAAATAAATGCTAGAAAAGGAAAAAAGAAATTAGAATGAAATAAGAATAATTTATGTGTTTACAATGGTGATGATATGCGTTTATTTTGTGTCTTATTTGAATTATTTATGTGTATTTATTTTGATATCTTAATTTTTTACATGTGTATATATAACAAGAGTATATAGATTTGTGTATATATAAAAATATATACTATATAACATGTCTTTAATGTAATTTATACATAATATGTATTATATTTACAGGAAAGTAAAATGTTCTTAAATAACATTGTTCAATTATTTAAAAATTTAATTTGATTTTATTTAAATTGAAATGTTTTGCCAGTTTCGATGAAATTTTTTATTTTATATTTTGTTTACTTTTCAATTTTGACTTTTGTCAATTGTCATTTTTAAAAGGAACGACTCGTGGACATAAGTATTAAAAAATATTTGGTATTATTAATTTTTTTAAGAATTTAGAATTATAAATATTAAAATCTAAGAATTAAAGAAATCTAAAAATAAAAACTTTAAATTGATTTCCTAAAATATTAAAAATTAGTTAAAGTTAAAGAGATTGATTGAAGGAAAATTTTGAGTTAACGAAGATTGATTTTCAAAAGAAAGATGGATTTTGATGAAATTTTTAAATTAAATTTTTTTGTAGTAAAAATAATGTAAATTTTAAATATTGAAGGATTTTTGATAATTCGAAGAACAATGGTTTTTTTTTTGGAATATTTTTATATCCTGTCCCGAGTAATTTATAGAATGGCTCTAGGGAATACTTTTCTCTACGCACATTATCAGAACTTTTTCAAACATTTATGAGAGATAACTCAGGTCACGTGTTAAAATTTTATATAAGTCTAAATTAGCAATAGGAACTAGATTAAAGCTTTATAATAGGTTTAGTAAATTTTTTGTAGGATATTCATTTGTCAAGCGCTAGTTGCTTTTTAAAGACATTTTTAATCTTACATGATATGCAATGGGTTCCCTTCAGGGTGGCTAAGAAGAGAATTAAGGCAGGTTTTCATGAGAAAATTTTGGGCAGGAAACTTGACTTTAGAGAGAGAGGTATATAGTATACTCTCAATAGGAGAGAAAGAGTAAAATGATTAAATTTATATTAAAATTTTTTTATATCTTTTGACAAAAACAAATTACATAACCTTATTTTTTAATTTTTAAATTTATATTTCGCGAATTTTTCAATTCAAAGTTAAAATTTTATTAATTTTAAATAAATGATAAAATTTTAATCAATTTCAAATAATTTTAAATAAAAATTTCATTCATCAAACCATAATATAAAATGTTTTTTTTCTTTGTTTACATTCTCTTGTTTGTTTACAAAATTCAAATGTCATGTATCCATAAAAATATGTAATAGTATGCAAAAATTTTTTGTGTAGAATACATTTTTTTTTTGTATGTAGTAGCAACTTTATAGGAAAAAGACCTAAGAGAACATCTTTTTGACATGGATTATGGCGCTCTCTTAATACTGGGCTAAGCAAAATTGATGTTTCTCCAAGTAATTTATATGTTTGTCCCAGTAATTTATCGTTTTTTCTTTGTCGCACAAATAGTATTTTTGTATCTTCTGCCTATGCTCTAACTTTTGCCCAGGAAACTGCCGTAATGAAAATTGGCCTTTATTATAAGAAAATTTGGTTTTTTTGGAAATTATAAAAAAATGTACACAACTACTGTATTTCTTCTTGTGTCACCATTTTCCTTTTCTTCTACTAATTATAAAACGCTTTGGTCAACAATTCGTCGTCCCTGTTTGACGTTATTGAAAAAAAACTGCACGAAACTTTGCTTCAAAAATGTTATTATTAAAAATTACATAATATATCGAAACAATTACATCGAATCTAGTTTTTATAATACAGACAATCTAGTTGGTAATCTAGACACGTATATATTATATACTATATAACAAGATATTATTATCTATAAATGTATGTTAAAATTTTATATATTTTTGTAGTTATACACATACATAATAAAAAATCATAAATTTTAAATTTAAAAATTCTTATTCAATTGTTACATAATCCATCTTTAATTTCATTGTTTCAAGCAATTGCATTGTATTTCATTATATTTTGGCTTTACCTTTAACATTACCTTAATCATTACTTCTCTTACTTATTCAAAATTTTACTTCATTATAATTTAAATAAATACAAAAAAAAAAATTCCATGTCCACTTAAGTCCACTCTTCTTTTATAATTAACAATTATACATATATGAAATTTAATTAAGTTGTAAATATATATGTATAGCTTTATAAAAATATAAGTATGTAATATACAAAATTTAATGTAGTACAAATAGGTATACAAAAGTTAAATGTTTATATTTCAACATTCACAGTGGTTGTTAAAAAAACCAAGATGACTAGGTTTACCTGAGAGTGGTTTGTGGTTTTTTTTTAAAAAGTATTTTACTGTAAAATAAAAAGCAAGTAAAAGATTATTAACCTCAACTTTGGTAATATAAATATATGTATAATTAAGAGAATAATAAAAATACATATTAATTATAATATGTACGTACATATTATGTTTAATAGATATTTTTTTGTAATTATATTTCATTATTGTAAAAGCTTTATAGCTTAATACCTTCAATGTACGCCCTGTGTTAATATTTTGAGTTATTGTACTATCAAACAGAGAGAAGGACAGACTTACAGTTATACATAGCACATTAATAGCACAAAATTCCAATTGAAACTGCAATATCTCAAAAAACCGTAGCACCCATTCAAATGGAACAAGATGTATATCAAAGAAAGTACCACGCCCTACAATATTATAAAAAATAGTTCCAGTTTACTTTCTTACAGGAACAATATAACGGTTTAATTAAAATACTACAAAATGTTAGGAAAATTTTGTAATGCATTTTCGACCACTAGATAGCGGCATCGCCACTAATAATTTATATAATCAGAAAATTTGAGATATAAAGTACGTTTTTTGTGATGACGTCATTTTGATAGCTACAATCTCTGCGGAAGTATATCCAAAATATTTAGTGGGTCTGGAGATATTTTATTTATATTTGAAAATTGTTTCCTCTAGAACTTTACCATTCAAATGAATTATTCTTGAGATTTAAAACTCTTAACTAAGATAGAAAATTTGCACTGCACAAAATAATCTTAGGAACCGTAAGCGGAACCCTAATTTTAAGATCCTTAATCGGCTTGGAAGCCTTTACCATAACATTACTTTAAGGATTAAAATATTATACATAATTTTTTCTACTTAAAAAATAAAATATTATTGGAAAATTTTGAGAGTTCCCATCCTTTTTGTAACTAATCCTAGACCTGCTACAGTTATATTGTATAAGCGAATTCTGTCCCATTTTTTTTTAAGTTAATGAAGTTTAAGAGAAATAATGTTTGTGAATCACATGTTTATGAATGAAAATGTGAATTTGCCTTTTTATTACAAATCAGCATATCTTCAGAATTAATAAAGTTAGAACATTTCAATTTGGTACAAGGAAGTTCTTTTCAGTTTGCTTTATGTTTCTGGGATGAGTCGAAAAGGGTTCGTGCAACCATCAATTGAATTTGTCAGAAGTAGATTATTACTAAAGTGGTTGCATCGACTTACTAACTTTTTATTATCTCTTTAGTTTTAAATGTTATTAACAAACTCAGTCTAAAATTAGGTTAACCAAAGGATGGGTGCATCGAAAGTCAGTTGAAATAGTTGCATATGGTTCCTCCGTGAAGCATTGAGCTTTAATCAACAAAAAACCACCATCCTTTTATACTGTTGTATAAGGCTTTCAAAACAAATGCACAGTCTGTGGCCATGAAGGCACGAAAACATTATAGAATGATTTCAATTTTTTTAATTTAATAATGATACTTAAATAAATTTCAAAAATTTTCTAAATAAATTTGAATTAAAATTAATAGAATTTGTACTAAAATTTTTTTTCAAATTTTGAACTTACCCTTTGATTATATACAAGTGGTATTCGATTTGCATATTGTGCAATTGTGGTTGATGATGTCTTCCACGTTAATGTATCAACCATTGTATGTTCACTAACACCCGGACATGAAATTGTTATATTTTTACCAGCTTCCGCAAAAAATTTCTGTATTGGTATGTTTGTCACGTCTGTAATTAAAAAATAAAAAAATAAAAATTAAAATAAAATAAATAAGTTTACAAAAAACTAATTTTAAAATAAAATACGAGTAGTTATATCACATAGAAAATGTTTGTTTTTTTTTTTGCATAAATAATGACAAAAAAATTTATAATAAAGTTAAAAAAGTTAATATTAAATTAGAATTGAGATTTTAAAGATACTTTACGAAATTGTAAAATGCAATTAAGTTTGTATTTCAGTTATACTTAGTTTAAAATTAAATTTAATTTGAACTTTTTTTGGCCCAATGATAATTGTGGTTAAAGTTCACATATGGAGTTTTAACACAAACCAACCTTGGATTGGATGGCTTTCTTAGTAATTTTATATAGGTTAGACAAAGAGAAAGAGCGAATAGGAAGGATTTATATCAAAGAGAGACACTTTGAATGCTACCATTTTTAAGTTTAACTTTTCCAGTGAATCAATTTTCATAGACAGTTCTGAATCGTCTTGGAATTTTCACAGTACAGAAATGAGCACTTGAAGTTTACCTAGTGTTGCATTGGGATTTTTTGTTGAAAAATTTTGTCATTCGTAAAATGAATTTATTCATGCAATATAACTGTAATAAAGGAATAAAACACAAGCATTCCGAAGTTAGCTGAGAGTGTGAAAATTACTTAATTGTCGCTGCACCAATTAAGCATTTAACACACTTTGGAGATCACCAGTCACTTCAATAGGTTTGAAGAGCACCAGTCTATATTCGAGAATTATACTTTTTATTAAGTTAGATGGACGCCTAATATATACTGAAAGGTACTGGTAAGGTACTGAAAGATACTGGTTGGGAAAAACTGTAATACAGAGGGAAAAAAGCTCTAAAACAAAAATTATGCATATTTCATTGCATTTTTTGATTTCGCTGTACACCTGAAATATTTCGACTTTCATACCAAAAAAATTAAGAAATCTGAGAATTACCAGATCTCTTCTCACTTAAACGTACTACATATTCATTTACATTATATCAAAGAATAATTATTACTTTTATTTTAAGTATAGCTCCTATTGTCCATTTTTAATGCAATTTTCATTCCATTATATAATTTAAGCGCATTTATTATTTTTATTTAAAAAAAAATAAAACAAAAGAAAATTTATAAAAGAATTTTTCGAAAAATTAAAATTTTTATTTTAATTCAAGATATACTCATGTGTAGTCTAGCGTATTTTGTATTCTTTTATTGTTCAAAAAAAAATTTAATTTTATAGAAATTGGTAAAAAGAATTCAATTAAATTGAAATTGAATTTTAAGTGGTTTGAAAAGAAACGAGGAAGAGTTTAATAGAGTAGAATGTGTCAATTTTGGGATACCAGTATAACTGTAATATAGACATTATATCATCCGATAGATTTGGCAAAATTCTTAATATAAAACTTATTAGGTTTTCACGACGACGGCTATTGCATAGAAACGAATGTGTGAACATTTTAAAATCCTGGCCTCTTAGGTTTTGAAATATCATCCGGACGGATACTCTTAGATTATGATACGATCTATACCTATGAGTCTATATTTGCTAGGATTTTGAAATCACCGGCTCTCCTGTTTCTCGGCATAAAAATCGTAATGGCAAATTTAGTATACTCTTTTGAATTATACTCATACGAATATAAATATAATTCCATTCCAATAAAAACAAAATAACCATAAACCAAGTGAAAAAAAAAATCAATTTAATAAATTTACTTATACAAGAGAGTGGAATCATGTTTGTATTGAGTACAAGTTTGTAAATTTAATAAATGAACATTTTTCGAAAATATTTTTAATTTATTCAACTTACATAATATTTATTAAAGAAATTGATTACCAATTGCATTTTATAATGAGTTTTTTTTTGGCTTCGAATAAATTTATTTCATTATTAGTTAAAATTTATAAAAATACTTACTTCAACCATTTTGGAGAATTTTACAGAAATATAGGAAATGTGTATATTATATAATTTAGCAACAGTCTCTGAAGCCTCTAAGCAAAAGTAGTAAGCTGTACAACATATCTGTATTCGACTAAAATGGAGTAAAATATTTGGGTGCACGACACTTTACTGAAAACAAAAATCCCGATCGAAAAAATCCCGAGAGTAAAAATTTCGAATTTAAATTTGTTGGAAAAAATTCCGAATGTTACAAAATCCTAAAAAAGGAGTCGTGAATGCCAAAAATACCGAATTTAAATATTTCGAAAAAAAATGATTTGAGATTTTTAGCAACAATAAAGTAATTTGATGGGATTTTAGAGTTGGTTTTAAAATCACCGGTAGTCCGCACATAAGATTTTTATTAGTGAAGCAAAAATGTAGGCATTTTTAATAAAAATTTAAATTGGTTGGGATTTTTTTTGTATTTTTGAAATTTTTTTTTAAATTATAAATCATTCTTAGTGACATAAGCTCGGCCTTCGTTACATATAATTCTTGTTTAAAAGACTCAACGGAGAAATCAGTGGTTTTGTAAAAAAATGATTGTTGTACATTAAGCTTTGTCTAAAATCACCTTGGTGATGCTTTAAGTTTCTTATATTATTTCTTTGTAAGTATCAGACTCCCGTTAAGAGACTACCACGTTGTGTTACCTGCTAAAGAATTATTTTTTAATTTGGTTTTTATTAAATTGTATTAAACTTTTAATCTAATTTTTTTGATTTATTTAAGTACGAGTACTATGAGGAAAAAATTTCACAAAGAAATCCGGAAGTTGATAAGAAAGTAAATAAGTAAGTTAGTAGTTTACCAAAGCATTCTAGCATTAGAATCAATTCGACAAACGACATATGGGTTCAGATGTAATCTTTTAACTCAAACATATTTGATTTCGAACCCCATTTAGGTTATCTTTAGTCGAAACTACATATGGCTATTTCCATATACTTTAAAAGGGCATCGAAGAACTTTTGTAAAAAAAAATTTTTTTTTTAGTACAATTCTTTTTCAATATTAACTTAAACTTTTGTTAAGTACCTTCGTATATTTCACCTATTGGCCAAATAATCAATAAAATCTAAAAGACAGAGAACGTAGATATTAAAAAAATTTAAAAAAATTTATTTTCATTCACAATAGTTTTTTAAATTTTTATATTTAAAATATATTTTTTCTTTTAATAAAAATAAAAATTTTAAAGATCCTGATTTTATAGAATTTAAAATGTAAAATTATATTATAAAACAATTATTATTAAATTTTCAATTCAAAAAATTCAGAGAAAATTTGAAGTTGTTGTTGTTGTTCATTTATTTTCAATTCTTGAAGAGTGAAAAAAAAGTTTTTCAATTACATCATATTCTTTGAAAATTCAAGGTTTTTCAAAAAAAAAAATTTTCTTTTTCATACTTTTAATATAATGCAAATAGAAAATTATAATAAAAAAAAATTGAAAAGATGTCCTACATATTTTTTTTGAAGAAAATTGAAAAGTTAATTTCCTTTTAAAGTCTTTAAGAAATTTTTCATTAGATGAAGAATTTAAATCGAGTACTTATAATCTTCAATAAGATGTGCTTGACTTTTCGTTAAATTGTACTTGACTTTTAAATAACCTGATGATTCTAGTTCAATTTCAAAATTATTAAACATCAAAGGCGAAAATCAGGATTTTAGTTTTGGAAAAATATTTGCCTCCGGAAAAATCAGAATATGTATTATGTAACCTCAGAAATTTGATATTCATTTCAATTTCATGACTTTTTTAAAAATTAGATGTGTGAATTCTTGGAGTGTTAATGTTTTTCATTCTAGTAAGGAACAGATTTAATGGATGCGAAGTTTGTTGGTTCATGTTTGAAGTTCCTTAAAGTTGTATAGAACCCTTCTACCTTTTATTTAAATTCTTCTTCAAGTGATTTTTACAATCAATTTTTTCGTGATATATATTTGCTGTTGGCTTCAGACATTTGTGTAGGCAATTTTGAAAATGGCATTGTTAAAGGCTTTAAGTCTGAAAGTGTGCTAATATAAACTTAATTCACATGAAGGCATTAAAATGATTTGCTTTTCATATTTTCCCAAGTTCTCGCAATCTTTTTTAAGTCTCAATCATGTTAATAGGATAAGTGGGCGTATTTTGGTAAGATCGGGAAAATTTGTACTATTTCTTTCTGTGTTAAAACAGTGTGCACTTAAATATCTGAAAACTATTTTTACACAGAATCATTTGTTGTAAATGCTCCTCATCATTTATATAAACGAATACTAGCAGAACTGCGTTACCGAATAGCTAGGTTAAAGGAATCCTACGTGAATTGCCGAAGGTAATGGGTAAACGAAAGCACTTGATCATAATATTATAAATTCAAAGTAATCCTATGTCTTATGTAAAGCGCTCTAATTCGGCTTTGTACAGAACGAAACTTAAAAATTTTAAGTTAGTTATTGCAGAAACACCATTCCTGAAAAGATAATTTTTGAAAAACTTAATTTTAAACAAAGCAGCCTTATGGAAAATTATTAAAACTAAAGGTGAAAATCCAATGAACGCTTTGCTTGCTTCGCGTGCTTATTTTTGCAGAAGCAGACCAGCAAGCAAAGCAACTATGACCCAATGAAAACTTACAAACAAACATTTTCACATATTTCATAAGCCAACTTTTTAATACAAATAAAAACATCGCTTATAATGTAAAAAGCATGCGTAAAAAGCAAGCGAGTAATTGAAAATTTTTATATTCAAAATTTTACAGACATTATTCGCTTTGCTCGCTTTGTTTATTGGGTCTAGTTAGATATGAAATAGTGTATTTTATTACAGACGTCAAAGCGTTAATAGCAAGCGAGGCAAGCAAAGCTTTCATTGGGCCTTCGTTTTAATTTACAAAAAATTTATTTACTAAACCCAAAATATCTACATTAACGTCAGGCTCAGAAACGTATTTAAAGCATAAAGGTAATCAGTGAAGTTGAAAGCGAGAAAATCTTTTAAAAGTTCTAATGACGCGATGGATGAATGGATACAGGAATTAATTGTTTTCCTGAAAAACCCAAAAAGGATTTATGCTGAAATGGGTTTAAGAATCAAAATAAAAAGGTAATATGTTTATTCTATGTCCTTATGAACATTTCAATCTTTAGTGGCAAAAATAGGCATAGAAACTGATGTTCAGAATGAGTCTGAAGCCGGAAATTTTTTATAAAACTATAGGAGACGGTATATAATGAACATTAGTATATCACAGTCACAGCATTGGAGGTCATATTATTCAGTCTTCAAGTAACTGTTTTGGGTATTTAAGGAGTACCGCCGTGATCATTCTAGAATGCATGAAAGCGGAAAGCCGCCACTTTACCACTGAGCTATCGGTCAGATACTATTTTTTTTTCAACAAAGATTTCACTTTACATAATTTCGTTTCACAGAGTATAAATATAATGAAATAAAATCCATTTATACCTGCATTTTGCATCAAAATTATCATAACTACGCAAAAGGACCTACAAAATTTTGCTAGGGTAATATAATAAAAAAATACTTTAAGTAAACTCAAAAAAATTACCTTTATTATTTTTTATAATTAATTTTTAAAAATTTTCCAAAGTTTTCTTATGTATTATAGTATACCATTTTTCATTTTAACATTTTCTTTTTTTAATTTTTTTTGCATTTTCTTTAAATAATTTTCTCACATATCCTGCAAAAGGTTAAACAGGATATTACGATTTTAATTAACATATTCTGTTTATTATTGTGACCTGTGAACTTTAATATTAATTTTTTTTTATTCTCACTTTTATTTTTCCACATTTTTTGAGGGTTTTTCTTTCACAATTTATTATTGAATGAAAAGTCAAGATTACAAAGAAAATTGTTCTGTGAAAATCAACATTTTTACAGAGAAAATTCTTTAATGCACTTTACTTTCCGTATTTTCAAATGAAAGTTAGTGAAATAAAATTTTGTAAATATCCAAATTTAATTTTTAAATTCCAAAAAAAAAAAAAAACCTAGCATTCAAATTTTCATTGGTATTATTAATAATTATACCAGTTTTCTTTTATATTAATTAAAAATCTCCACTTTTAATGAAAATTTCCCAAAAAAAAAAACCAGGAATACCAGGGCATTACAGATGGGTTAAGTTAGTAAAATTAATTAAGATGATCTAAATTAAGATAAATAGGAGAATATTAATTTAACTGAATTGTCCATTAAGATGCAGGAGCCGGATTGCCAAAATAGAGTAAAGGGTTTTAATTTTAAGCTAATATAATAAAGAAGAATGTGATAGTTCGAAGTTAAGACCAAACTTACTTTTAATCAAATAATTTTTTTTAATATTTTTCTGCAATATTAATAACCGACTAATTAATCAGTCATTACCGATCCATTCATCTAACAAGCCATGGCTAATGTAAATTGTATCGAATGCGCTTGGAAAGCAATGGGTTAAAAGGTATTGGTGTATTATAATTATTCTGAATATTAAAAAAATTAAGAATTAAAAAGGTGTTGCCATAGGTATTAAAAAATTAATACTTGATAACTTTTTGTTAAGAGATAATTTACTTTACTTTAAGGTACTTTTTTTTCAATATTAATAATATCTTGATATTACTTTAAATAATATTTTTAAACTTTAATGAAGGTGGATATATTTTCATCTATTAATAAAGTCAGAGAACACGGAAAAATAACTGAGCCGTTTGTAATGAAAAACTAAAAACATTTTCTATAGATAAAAATTAAAATATAAAAAAATAAAAGTTAAATATAATTTTTCATCACAATTTCAATATGACGACAGAATACAATTTTTATATAATATACGGATTGTATATAATAACATACATAGGTAAATATTAATTTTATATTAACCTTGACATCATTTTAAAAAACTACTGTATATAGTATATACATAGTATATAAAAATTTTTTCATATTAAAAAAAAATAGAGGGAAAGTTTTACATTAAATTTTTTATTGAAGAAAATAAAATCGAAATTTAATGAAAAATAAAATGCTATAAACTTTGTTCGAAAAAAGAAAAAGTAAAGATAGTTTTAAAATAATTGGATGTGGCTAAAGTTTCAAAGACAGAGATATACATAAATTGATATTGAATGTCGGAAAATAAGTCGCATAAATTTAACTTAATTTAAATTTTTATATAGATTTTATTGAAATTGAATTTGGCTGGATTTGATTCTCCCATACTAAAATTGCACAAACCCATATCCTAGAATTTTAGAGTTTGGCATAACAAGAACTCTTTATCCTGCAAATTATATTTTCTAAAATTCAGATTTGTTAAATTAATAAATTAATTAATTTTCAAAAATTCAATTGAAATAAATTTTAAAATACAATTTTTTAAGGTTTTTATTAAAATTTTTGAAAATAGGGCATCTTTGTTAAGAATTGCCAGCTTATTAAAATTCGGTTTTTTTGTCAAATAAATCACCTTAGATATATCTTTTGAAAACGAAACTTCCAGATTCAAAAATAAAACAATAATTAAATAAATAATAAAATAATAGTTATTTAAAAAATAATTAATTATAATATAAATTAAATTTATGAACTTTAATATTTTGTTAAAAGTTCTTGTAAAAAAGAAAACTTTTACATGACAATAGATTTTATTTACTTTTATTTAAATTAAAGTTATTTCCAACATTCAAAAATTATGTCTTGATTACAAATACAAATACTACATAATAATATTTAACTTTTATTAAATATGCTCTTTCCAAGTGAATTTGGTCTTTTTTTACTTTAGATATATCAATTTTTAAATCAATTTGAAAAAATTAAATTGATCACAAATTTGTAAATTAATTTGGTCTAAAAATGTCCACATATCTTGAGACCCAGAAGTCAGACTGAATTGAGTTAGAAAATCCAGTCCCCGATTCTGTAATAGAAAATTCAAAGGCGAAAATTAAGTGGCAAGATAATTTTTGAGGGCTTTTTTCAGGGCGAGCTTAAGGGTCTAACCTTTTTAACTTTCCTTGCTGTAGTTGGGTTCGGGTTTTCAAAAGAAAAGACCTAATTTCAAATAAATTAAATTTCATTTGAAAATGGATCAAGTTCACGTGCAAATAGTATATCTAGACATACATATTAAATATTTTTTTACGTTACTATACTTAATTGCCAATTATTTATTTTCATATTCCAAAATTTTATTCTTTTCTTTTTTCCTGCGTTTTTTTTACAAAATATTTCCTTACAATAAATTTTCCTATCATTTTCCTATTAACTTTCAGTACTTACATATACATACTTATGAATTCATTTTCGATTATAATGAATGAATATTGTGAATGGAAAATTATATATATTTTGTTGTTTCTTTTTATTTTTCCTTGAATTTTCATTTTTCTATTTGAAGTGTTCATTTCACGCATGTTATTTCCTTAATAAAAAATTTTATATAACATAAAAAATCATAAATTGAAAATATATGTATATAAAAAAATATACACACACACATAAATAAATAAAAAAAATTTTTAACTTTTATTTTCTTTTGTTGTTTCCTATTTGTTATTTTTCATTTTATTGAAAATATTTTTCCACTTTTACGCATTTCAAAGGAAAGAAAATATAAAAAATTATAAAAAAGACAGGACAAAACAAATGAAAAGTTTTTCTTTTCTTTCAACTTGAATTTTCCAAAATAAATAAATAACTGTATTGTTTTGTTTGGGTTTTTCTTCCTTTTTCGATCAAATTATAATGTCACGAATCAAAAAGCGATGAAGAAATTGGAAGCGACATAATATAATATAATGGAAGAATTGGAGTTTGATATTTATTTTACATGAATTTGGGTTTTTTCAAATGAAATTGAAATTTTTTCTAGAGAAATTGAAATTTTTTCAAATGAAAATGAAATTTTTTCAAATGAAAATGAAATTTTTTCAAGTTAAAATATGTCTGCTTCAAAAATAATTAAAATTTTTTTTTGTAGATTAAATTGATCGCAAAATTTTCAAAAAAAAATTGCCTTTTATCAAATTAACTTTGATTTTTTTGGAAACGCCTCCATAATCTGGAATCCAAAAGTCGAATTGATGGGATTTGACAAAACGTAATATAATTTTTTAATTTTTTTCATTTATTTAATTCCAAGTCATTCATTTTGCAAAATTTTAAAGACTAATTTCATTTGGAACAGGATCAAGTGAATCTGAAGAGGGTGTGGATTTTATTTGAAGTTATACTTTTAGTTAAAACTCGACTCTATCAAAAAAAAAGGGTTTAAAACTCGAATGATTTAAATACCAAAAAAATTATTACTGTCCGACTTTGCAAAAATGAGAAGCCTCTAGTTAGAACTTGTTTTGTATCAATCAATCGTTTTTAGCAGTCTGAGTATCGAGCTTGTATCGATTTATACTTAAAAATGAACTCATAAAATCCTAAGATTTTGTAGTTGGGCTACGAAAATTATTTAAAAAAAAAAAATAAAATCTTTAAAAAATACATTAGGCTAAAAAAACCCAGAATATTGTCTTAAATTATCTGAAACCACTGAAGTAGCATAGGAATATCTTGATAAACTGCGAACCGAATGCTTATTTCTTCCCTGTGAATTTGAGAATGTTATACGTCCTTGCTGTTATGGAACAATTCATCTTTCCATGGAATTGGTGAAATGTTATAATTTGTTCAAAAATAAGCCATAACAACACATACTAAGTAAAATCTAAAAAATTTAGATCTAACACTAAAGCCAGGAAACCAAAATCAGTAAAACTAAAATTAAAAAGCACTAAAAATTTTAAAACTCTATAGGCTTCAGCATTGGATCAAACAGATTCTTACGTCTTGGAATTAATTATTAGATTCAGTTAGCAATTAGAATTTCTAGATGTTAAAATTTCCATTTTTTCAGTAAATCAACAAAAAGGAGGTGAAGATACGGAAAGTGGTTACATTTATATGATTATTTATCGATTATAATGCAAATTCGATATTGAATGCATAGTTGGAATATTGATTGCAAATTGATTGTTTTTTATATAGCCAAAAGTACTAACGACTGAGTGTGCTATGAAAATTTTTTAATTGTTTTATAATTTTATTGTATAATAAAGTTTTAGCTGTAGATGTTGTAGTTGTCGTTGTTGCTTGTGGTTTGTCTAGTTTTTATGACATCTCATGGTTTCCAGAATAATACACATCAAAGGCTTGAGTTAAAAAATTTTTGGTATATTTTGAATTAGGTGGGGTATTGAGAGGTGAAGTGATGTATTGAGAGGCGAGGTGAGATATTGAGAGGAGGGCGGGGCGGTCGGGGCGGTCGGGGCTTAGAGAAGCGAAGTGATTAAATTGAGGATCAATGGAATTTAAAATAATTTTTTATAAGCCAGATGGAAAATATATTTTAATTTAACCCCACCTATTTTTTAAATTTTAGGAGGGATCAAAATACTAAATTAAGGGAATACATTATTTACCTACCATATATATGCAACCAATTTTTTAATATAAAAATTTTGGAAAATCAGATAATATCTATAGGAAAAAAGATAATAAGTCGAATTTCAAAAATTGAACAGGACATTAAGTTAATACGACCTTATCCTTTGAGGTCTTATTTCATAACTTCACAATATAGCTTGAAAGTCTTATACATACAATATATTTTATACTGTGAATTATTTTCTAGTTCTTTTTTTTTCTCTTTTTTTTCTGTGTGCACTTCAATTTCAATATTTATACAATTCTAAAGTCAATATTTACAGTTATATATGATAAAATAGACAAAAAAATGGTAAAAAAATACACTAACAATTTAAAAATATATATATATAAAAAAAATTTTTTTTTTTTTTTTTGTTTCAATATTTCCGTTTTCATTCAATTCTGTTCCATTTATATTTGTTTTGTTTTATTTTTTCTTTTGTTTCCATCGCTCATCTCGACAAAATACACACAAAACAGTTATTTAACAACTCACTTCTATTATTATTTTTTTTGTCAATATTTTATAATTTTTTTTTTTTTTTTCAAAATTTTTATTTTCCCCACATACACCGTTATTTAAGTGAAAAGAATCCGGGGAATCTTATAAGATAAAGTTTCATAAATATACATATATAGGAATACTTATATATATACGAGTATGTATGTATATATTGCGAATAATTCAGATGAATTCAATGAGGTTGAATATAATAGTAAATAAATTGCCGAAATAGTGAAAAATTGAAATATGATACACACAGTGGTAACAAAATAAACAACACAAACGAACATCGAAAAAAACAGATAAAGATGAAAATATTTGAGAAAATAAAAAAACCAACGAAATAAGAAATAAAGTAGATAGGTATATACAAAAGAATAGATAATGTGATCTTAAGAGAGGGTTATAAAAAGAATAACGACAGCAATATGGTAACGAATATAACTGTAATATTTAGGAAAAAATATATGAGAATTTTTTATTTTTTTAAATAGCAAATAACAATAAAAATATAAAATAAAAATAAATAAATATAAAAGAATTATTTTGAAATTGAATTGAAAAGCATATGATTATAGGCAAATATTAAAGAATACATTATTATTGTGAAGCCTATATGTACATTATGTACTTTACATATACTTTGTATTGTTGTATTGTCACACTGGAAAAACAAAACAAAAAACAAAAAGAAAATATAGAAAATGGGAAAATAAAATAAAAATTTTGAATTTTTATTATTATGTTTATTTAAATACAGGGTGTTTCGTAAAATAGTGCGAATATTTGAGCAGGAGATGGATTGGAGAGGTTGGTCTAATAACAGTAATTTTCTACATACTTGAACTTTGATATTATTTGGTTCATTTATACCGGATTGTATCCTTACTCTTCATGTATTCAAAATTTTAATAATAACGGTACTTAGTCAGCCATTTTTGAAAAATATCCGTAACTTTAGATAACATTTTAATAAAAATTTCATATGTTTGGGTTTAATTTAAAAAATCGAATTTTCCGGAATCAGAAAATTACCATTCAAGTAGACAAAGCATTGAGAATGATTTCACTATGAAATAACAAACCAAATTCCCAGAATAAAGTGAAATAACTCCCAAAATTAAAGAGAAATGGTCACCCCATTGTTTTGAAATATATTCAAAATCAAGGTATTCCGTTTTTCCTGAATATTTAAATATATATCTATATATATTTTCGAGTAACTGACTTATGAGATATCTTAGAGTTATATTCCAAATCAGAGAGTGCCGAATATTTTACTATATGAATAATGTCCGAGCTTTTGAACTATTTGGAGTTATATTTTGTATGAAATTGTTATTTCGAATTCTCATACCATTCTCTTGATTTGAGTGTTGAATGCAAAATCTAGTGTCAATACCTAATCCCCAAATAAAACGTGGGCTAAGATCTCAAAATAAAAAAATAAATTCCCAATTTTTGGACTGCTATTTCATATTTTTTTTTGAACTGGGGTATTATTTCGCAAACAATTTTTTGGGGTATTATTTCCTTCGTTTTGTGAAATTATTGTTTGTGAGGCTATTTCTGGGAGTCATTAAGAATCACTTTCAAAATATTTCTTTTTTGAAACAAAACACCCTGTATATTTTCAAAATATTGTTACCTTGTGTATGGTTGAATTCAATGTGGTAAAAAACAAAAATAAAAATAAAACAAGTGAAGAAAAAAAAAACATGAGTGGAAAAAAAAAATATATATATGTAATAAAACAAATATAATATATGAGAAATAAAAAAAAAATGGCAAGTTGAAAGAGTGCTTATTGACAACGGAAATATTTATTGCAAAAAAAAAAATAAATAAAACGGTTTTTTTATTTTCAAAAATGATCTATAGAATAGATTTTTTATTTGTATTTTCATCATATACAGTTATGTTTTTTTTCTTTTATATTATTTAGTATTTTTTGTACAATTATGGTTTTTTCATTTTTTTGGAAAAATTTCATTTTTTTTATTTGTTTAAAAAATATCAAACAATTATGAAATATATTGTTGGGGATTTATTGTTGTCACCATGGAGTAAATTCTATTTATAGCATATATTTTATGAATATATTGGTAGGAGTTACTATATGTTCATACTTCTTTAACGGATTTATCGGGTATATGATAGATGTCATACTTGTTTTCACTTCATATAATTCAAAAGCAATAATATCACGTGTTATGAATTTAAAACTAGAAATTAGTAAGTAGGACCTCCTGTAATAAGCAAAGGAATTTTTGAACCTTCACAAAATAAAATAGAATATACGATGAAAAATATCTTATAATTATTTTTTTACTAAGATACGATATTCGTATTTAGAATAAGTAAAATTTTGTGATAATTGAAAGAATTTTTCCTGTTAAAACTTAAATTCTTTAATTTTTTATTCATCTTTATATATCACAGATGGTAACACTCAAATGTGTTATAAAAGGCATTAAACTTGAAAGAAATTAGAGCTTTATAATTATTTTGCCATTGTAAAAGTTAACAGATTGCCTGGTCGATTCCAAATTAAATGGAGTGAAACTCATAATTAAATTAAATAATCTAAACATTGTGGAGGTTTCAGTTGGAATACCCTGAGCCTTTCACATAGGTTCTTGGAACTTTTGCTTTTTTTTTGGAAAGTTTTGCTTTATACGAATACATTTGATTAAGATATAGATCTAATAACGGTTTTTAACATTGTATAATTATGTATTAAAGATGCAATAAGCTTTACTAGGGATCTGACATATTAGGACTACAAAGTTGTTGGAACAAATTGTTGAAGATTGTTGGTTCCCTTAAAATTTTTGAAAAAAAAAAAAAACTACTCCACTCCACAAATTTAAGTTAATATCTTCATTTTTCAAAATGACAATAGAAGTCTGCATTTGTTAATAAAAAAAATAAAAATTCATAATTTTGACAAATGAATGATGTATTTGACACTTATGTTAAAAAAAAAAAATTAATTTTGTGAATGTTTATATAGAAAGTGACACAGTTGTTACGGCGCTAAATTTGATAAATTTATTTAAAAAACAAAAAAATTAATTTAGAAGGTTTCAAAATGATACCGGAAACCCAATTCCTGGGAAACGCTAAAAATAAATTTCTATTAAAAAAAATAGTTTCCTTGATTCATTTCTACCGTTACTTGTATACTTGTATTGTATGAAGATAAAATTTGACAGTTGACTATATTGAATTTATATTTAAACTTAAATTTATAATTCAATTATCTTAACTCTAAATTAAAATTAATTTAATTAAAAATGGGATAAAATAACTATATTAATATATTTGGTATTTAAAATTCTAAAAAATTCAAGTAAACTTTTTTTTTTTTTCAAATTAAATAAAAATAATATTTTAAAATTTCAAAACAAAACTTCAAACTTTCAAAGACATTTTGAAGGAGGGTTTTTAAAACTTTCAAAATTTCACAGTTGGTAGAAAAACAAAATGAAATAAAATTTTCAATTTATTGAAGTGTTTTTTGAATAAATAAAAAACTGAGTAAAATTGAAAAAATTTTATTCTAATTAAAAATTTAAAAAAAAAATTCTTAGAAATGAAATAAAAATGTTTTTTACTAGCATAGAAATTTACTGTAGGTGTAAAATTCTATTCCAGATAACTTGTGTTAATTGTTTTTTATTGTGGGCGTTAAGGAAGAGTGTGTGGGTTTCAATATATTGTGTTGGTGTCAATTAATTAAAAGTTTTAATAAAATTTTGTAATTTTGATAAAATATAGTCTATAATATTTTTTAAACAATACACCAGTTAACAATAGGATTAAAAAAAAAATCAAATCAAATGTCAAATGAAATATTTTTTTTTTTCATTTATAAAAGCAATTAAACAAAATTTTTTTGAATTTAAAATGCTAGAATAAAAACTATCACACATCTACAATTAAAGTTCTCGATATGCTTTTGATATACAGCTTCTGGTTAAACTAAAGTTAAATAAATTTTTTATTATAGTATTTAGAAATCCAAGCACATGTTGCAAATTACACCAGTCTTTAAAAAATTTTGCGTTTTGGACCTATTGAAACGTACCCATGACACAGCCATCGAAGTTGAAAATGTTAAAAAACGTAACTGTCAAAGTTAAAGTTGAAACGTAATCAACTTTTACGACTTTGAAAACCTTGTTGGCTATTTTTATTGTGTGCATTTTTATTGTTTTCCATATTTTTAACTGTGGGAGTATTTCTGCTTTGATGGCTACACTCATTGTGCTTATTGGATAATCAAATTTTTCAATCTCTCTTCACTCTCTCAATTTTTTCAAATGTCAAATAATTGAATGTCAAATTAAAATATAAAGTCAAGGCATTATTAAAGCATAAAAATTTATTGCAATATTTATTATATTATTAATCTGTTTTTTTAACTGGAAATAAAATTCTTTACAAAATATAAAAATATAAGTTTAATTTATGAAGTAATAAACAAATAAATGTCAAAATATTCAATCATTATGTTGATATTGTGCATATTGTGACGTAAGCTGCTTGTAGAGTGTATAATGAGAGCATTCATTTGAGATGTAAAATAATAATTTTTAAAATTTTTTTTTTATTTTAAATTTATTTAAAAGACACAATCAACTGCAAATTTATTTCTTTTCAATTTTCTTTAGAAAATTATTTTATTGAAAAAATTCTGTTGTTGGCTTTATATTTTGATTATCAGTTGAATTGATTATTCATTTGAATTCTGATTATCAAGTAATGAAGGTTGATTTAACATTGAAAAATAATTTCATAATAATGGAAATATAAAAATACAGAAGAAATTAATGTTGAGAAATTGTTCTATTATTATCTAAATATAGAGTATTTTTGAAGGATTTTTAAGCCTATTTTGTAATTTTATAAAATTTGTTAAACTTTGTGCAGAGGGGTGGGAAGGAAACTTTTTAAATCTCAGCATTATTTTGATTATTTGAATTTCATGCAACAGACTTATAAACGTTCGAGAACATGTTACATTGAAAAACCTCAAAAAAATACTAGCGTTTTATTTTTCAGAGTTATCAAAGCTGGTCTTTACGTGAGGCATCAAAAGTAACCAACAAATTCATAATAAATCTTAGCTTGAAATACTAGTAGAAAAAGGTCTAAAATGGGTATTCAGAGGTAACATTAAGGTTAATGCAATGAAATGTTAAAAATTTCTGATTTACAATTTAAAGTCAAAAATTTTATATTTCTATTATATCAGCTATACAATCATACCCATATAACACAGTCCCAAGGAATTTAATGCAATTTAAACAAAGAATAAAAAAAAAAAATAAATAAAAAAAGATGGGAACAAAATAAATATCATGAGAATGTTTTCAATTGAAAACAATATTATATATAAATAAATGAAGTCTATTGTTTAAGATATTAAAATAATAAACACATATAGACGTATACTTAGATAATATTCCAATAGAATATATATATTCAAAAATATTGACTTAAATTTCAAGGTTTTCTTTTTTTTTTAAAATAATATTAAAAAATTGGAAATGTAATTTTATCTCCAAGAAAGATTTTTTTCATAAAAATCCCCTTTTATTTCTTGAATAGTCTAACCAGACCTATATTATTTTACATTATACTTTATAATTATAGTTTATTGTAAAGAAGAATTTTAATTGAAAATAATTTTTTCAGTAATTTTTTCTATAGAAAAACATACGATCAGAGATGGAGATAGAACGAGGGTGGAGATAGAACTCGGGTTTCTTCAGTTGATACACCATGTACTTATATACTGAGCCACGAAGTCTGTTTACTAAAACCTATTTCGTTTTATTTATTTATTTAATTAAATTCTAATATTACAAAAAAGGTACTTAAGCCTACTTCGTTTTAATTCCGGTTAAAAAAAAAAAACATAACAAGTAAAGAAACAGTCAGTCGGTGCAACCGACTTAGAAATACCCTACACCTATTTGGTTCAAGTTTAAGGACATATCCATAAGTCGCTTAAACACCATAAGAGCTGTTATTAATTTGATCGTAAGACATAGCTAACCAAATTAACTTTTTAATACTAAAACATTTTCTAATTACACTATTTATTAAAAGATATTACAAATTCTTACTAATTTATCTATTTAAAAATATTAAAACAAAAAAACTTGAAATAAATGAAAATATATTTATTCCAATTCAATTACAAAATGAAAAAATTCTAGTTATTAAATTTTGTGATAAAAAGCTAATCAAAGTATTATATATTTAATAAACCAAATTTTTTAAAATTGCAATTATTTTAAATGGCTAGTTAATATACCTAATAGAAAAGCTTATACGCAAAATATGCAATAAATGTACTTCTAAAATACATATACAAATTTAGACCTTATCATATAATTCATTTAAATATAAAAATAAATTTTACATAAATGCAGAAAGTACCTTTGAACATAGCTGAACCACTACAATTAAGTCAAAATTTCGGAGACACATAGGAAATAGCAAATATATTCTTTGGCTTCGAAATTAAACTCGACCAGAACCAATTCCCATTGTACTTTCATTACTAGTAACCTAGAGTTTAAATTTCATCAAAATACCGGCATTATTTTTTGAGTTATGACGTGTTTTAAGATATATGTTTGTTAGCCCTTGAGCTTTTCAAGGGTTTCAAAAACTCGAAACCATGGTACGATTTCGCCCATATGCAGTCCCCGTCATACTTTAAATACAAGTTAACTCTTGTACACTATTGGAACGTGTTATCTTAATTTTAAGTTACTAGTTTTAGTAATTTCGATGGTAAGCTTTTACACATTTGTGGGTCTAAGAGAGGTACTGAACCACCACTCCAATTGATCCAAAATTAGAGGGACACGCAGGAAATAGTAAAGAACACGCATGTGCCAAATTTGAAGCTTCTACTTTTGTTTCAAGTTATTATCTTTATTATTTTCGAAAATATCCTTTAAGGTCCTCGGAACTGAGTGGCTGGTCCCCACCCACTACTCCAATTGGGCTCAAACTTGAAGGAGACTAAGGAAATCGAAAGCGACACTCTGATACCAAATTTGGAGGTTCTATCTTCATTGGTTACGGAATTATGCTAGTTTGGCCTAAATTCGATCAAAAAGTTCTAAGTTCCGAACCCATTGTCCAAACCTCACCGTGCGCAATTGGCGCAGTAGTTTCATTACCAATAACCTACAGCACAAATTTCATGAAGATAGCGTCATTAGTTGTTAAGTTATCGTGATTTTTTACATATGTTCGTTAGTCCTGTAACCGATTCAAAGGTCCAGAATCCGAACCCTTGGGCTGATTTCGGTTTTATACAGTCCGCGCTGTACTTTAAGTACTAGTTAACGCTTGTACAAAATTTAAACGTTCTATCTTAATTTTAACTTACTATTTTTAGTAATTTCGAGTATAAGCTTTTAAAACTTGGGAGGTCTGAGAGAAGTACTGAACCACCACTCCAATTCATCCCAAATTAGGGGGGCAAGCAAGAGATAGTAAAGAACACCTAATTTGAAGCTTCTACATTTTTTCAAGTTGCTATCTTTATTAATTTTAAAGATATGCTTTAATGTTTTTGGATATGTGTGGCTGGTCCCCGACCCCCAACTTCAATGGGGCCCAAATTTCAAAGACACTTAGGAAATAGGAAAGGACACCCTGATACCAAATTTGGAGATTCTATCTTTATTGGTTTCGGAATTATGCTCGTTTGGCCTAAATTCGATCAAAAAGTTCTAGGTTCCGAACCCATGGTCCAATCCCGACGTTACGCAATTCCCGAAGTAGTTTCATTACTATTAACCTACAGCACAAATTTGATGAAGATAGCGTCATTAGTTGTTGAGTTATCGTGATTTTTTATATTTGTTCGTTAGCCCTGAAAACGATTAAAAGGTCCAGAATCCGAACCCATGGGCCGATTTCGCCCAAATGCAATCCCCGCCGTACTTTCAGTCCTGGTAACCTACAGTTAAAATTTCATCAAGATAGCTCCATTATTTTTTGAGTTATCGTGCCTACGGACGGACGGACGGACGGACGGACGGACATGGCTATATCGACTAAGGCGGTCACGCTGATCACAAATATATATACTTTTCCATACCTAGCTCGATTCCTTTAGGTGGTTACAAACACCATACCAAAGTTAATATACCCCTTTACCTATTCTATAGGTGTAGGGTATAAAAATGTTGCATACCTTTAGGGGGTACTAAATTTTTTTTTTTTTTTTTTTAATTAAACTTTATTTATTCCAATTTCTCAAATTTACCTTAACCTAAAAAAGTTTACAAAAATGTTTCTTATCTGTATTTTATTTTTTTTTAACATCTAAAAATATAATTATTTTTTTATGTTAAGTTATGTCAATATTAATTTAGCTTACTCTAATTTTTAATATACATATATTTATATAATTTCATATCTTTCAAATTTCATTGTAAAAAATGTTGTAAAAATCAATGTTTATTCTTTTAATTTTTCTAAAAACCTAAACTATCTTAACCTAATTTAAAAACTTAGCCTACCTTACACTAGTATACATACTAAAAAATATGTTTTTATATATTTCATGATGTACCTAACCACCAACAGTTTTGCCTAATTAATGTATCCTTATGAGGAATACTCATGTCATACTTAAAGAGATCTCTATTAATGTTACCAGGATCATATTCAATAGTTTTACATGTAGCCCGTCTACTATAGTGATATAGTATAGGGACATGATTCAGGTTTTGAATATAACCATTTTTATCTAGATATATAAAATGCTCTGGTGCTATGAAACCCGAGAGCAGAGTTTTTTTAATGTACTCCTCATTGTGGTAATATATATGAGATATAAGACCATTTTCTGGAGTATTTGTTGCTCTAACATAATGATTTCGAATTAATTTTATCATAAAATTATCGATTCTACTTATGTTTGCTTCTTTGTACAAATATTTATTTGAATAAAAACATTTGTATTCAGATTCTGGTTTATGTGATTTACTTATACATACTCTTATGCACTTTCTTTCAAATTTTCTGATTTTTTCCATGAGACTGCCGCTTATATTATACCATACTGGTAAACCATATGATAGAAGTGGTCTGATCAATGTAAGGTATGCAATGATTTTAACTTTATTGATGAGCGCCTTGTTATAAAATAGATTTTTACATGCATAAAATGCTTTGATGCCTTTATCTGTTACACTTTTTACTTGGTGTATATAGTTCAGATTTCTATGTAGGTAAACTCCTAGGTACTTCACCGTTTTTTTAGTAGCTATCTCGATTCTGTTGGGTGCCTTTATAATGAACTTTTTCCAATTTTTCTTATAATTGTAATTAAGGTTACAATAAGTATTTCTAAATAATATGCTTTCGCACTTGCTAAAATTAATTTTTAGTAACCATATTTTACAGAAATCTATAATAATGTTGAACATTTTCTGAACGGATTGTTGAGCTTTATCCACCCTATTACTGGCAGAGTAAATAATTATGTCATCCGCAAAGGATATAGAATAATTAAATCCTTTGACCAATTCTAACATTTTTAGCATGTCGATGATATAAATCGAAAATAAAATTGGTGAATTTACTGCACCTTGTTGAAGTCCATTACCCAATTGACAAATTTTTGGATAAAGTTCGGTTTCATGTCTTTATACCCGTGCATACATATATGACATCGGGTATATTAAAATTGCTCCTCCGTTTGTAACGCATCGATCTAGAGGAGCTAGATATAGTGTCAAGGGTACGTATCGGCTCAGAATCGAAAAATAAGTCGATCTAGCTATGTGTGTCTGTCCGTCCGTCCGTCCGTCCGTCCGTCCGTGTGTCAGCACGATAACTCAAAAACTAAAGGAGCTACAGTTCTGAAATTTTCACAAAATATTTTTCAATCAATTTCTAGGTTCCCTATTTTTTTTGGTTAAGATCGGACCAAAACTTCGGGTAGCTCTCGAACAACTAACTTTTTTAACTCTCATATTTTCATATAAAAATTTGAAATATATCTGCACATCTTGTATAACATGAATTTATATGAATTTTGGTTTTGTTTGTTTTTTTTTTTTGTTTTTTTGTTTTTTGAAGATAAAGAATTTTTCAAGTAACGATTTCATACGATTTAAATGATGCGTAAAATTTTTAAAAAAATTTTAGATTTGGACTTTGTACTTTGAGATTTATGAATTAAAATGAAAAAAAATTATGAATATGATGATAATTTTTGATCATGATGATCTGATCATTATATGAGTATGATTATAATATGATGCTTATTTTGCTTGGTTTTAATATAAGTATTTGTGAATTAAAAATTAATTACAAGAGATAGAATTGAAAAATTAGAGCTAGAGTTTTGAAATTTACACAAAAAATTTTTTTGGACATTTTTTAGGTTCCCTATTCTTTTTGGTTAAAACCAGACCAAAGCTTCGGGGAGCTGCCACACAACTTATTTACACCAATATGAATTTCCTCAAAAGTAATAATACCAGGAAGATGAAAATTACACACGGTTAGTTCCATAATGAATCAAGCACTTATATGAAATTTCAAAATGTTACGGCTTCATTTTCGGGGGGCTGCCATACAACTTCTTTGCACCAATATGAATTTCTTCAAAACTAATTATACTATGAGGATGAAAATTACACACCGTTAGTTATATATTGAATCGAGCACTTATATGAAGTTTCAAAATGTCACGGCCCCATTATCGGGGGGCTGCCATACAAAGTTTTCAATTCAATAACGCTGAATCTAATAAAGCTAGGAGGTTAAAATTAAAATTGGGCAGGTAAAGTAATAGGACAAGTTACTTGGCAAAGTTGGATATCACTCGGACCAACTTTTAGAGTGGGGCATTTTTTTTTTTTTTTGTTTTTTTTAAGCAAAAATTATGGGATAATGAATTAAGATTTTTTTTTTTTGTTTTTTTTTTTTAATCAAAAATTATAGGATAATGAGTTAAATTTTTTTAAACTATTTTACTTTTTTATATTTTTTGTAATATATTCTAGCATTATAGAAATAAATAACGGTTTATTTTTCATATTATAGTGGGTATGCACGGGTATCTAAAAGTTGACAAGGGCAACTATAATCTTCCTCGTTCTATATAAAATTTATTGTCGCTAATCATATCTTGTATTAAAGCTACTAGATGTTGTGGGAATTTTTACTTATATAGCAGTTTATATATTAGGCCATCAATCCAAACAGAGTTGAAGGCTTTTTCAAGATCAATGAGACATGCTCCTACTCCATTCTTTTTATTTATATGCCAACATATGTCGGATGTCAATTTTGTTACTGCATGTATTGTCGAATCGTAGGGGGTACTAAATTTTGGTATTCAATGACGCTTTCGTTTCACTCTCATTACGTAGTCAACAAAGGAATGTATACAATTTATATAAATATACATGACAGCGTTTTTTGAAATTGTTTTTTTTACAAATTTCATGAATTAAAAAATATTCAATAGTTTAAAATTTATTGTATAGCTATTTTGAATAGTGGTTTGATATTATTTAATCCTTGGATAGAAAAACAATTAATAATTTTACTAATTTTTCATTCTAATAATATAAAACTTTTTTATTTTTAAATAAAAAATATGCACGGGTATAAATATTTTTCAAAATTCAATTATTTGACATTTGAATACGTAGAAAAAGCGAAAAAGTTAAAAGTTAAACAACTTTTTCAATGGCTGCATAATGGCTGCATAATGGCTGCGTCAGGACTGCGTCTAGTAGACACTTTCATATAATTCAATACATTTAATTTAGTTTGACTGATAGCTACAAGTAGAGAGCGAAACGAGAGCGTTCATTGCAGTTAGCCTATATTTATACCCGTGCATACATGTATGAACATCGGGTATATTAAAATTACTCCTCGGTTTGTAACGCATCGAAATATAAGAGCTAGATATAGTGTCAAGGGTACGTATCGAATCAGCATCGAAAAGTGAATCGATCTAGCTATGTGTGTCCGTCCGTCCGTCCGTCCGTCAGCACGATAACTCAAAAACTATAAGAGCTAGAGTTTTGAAACTTTCACAAAGTAATTTTTAGACAATTTGTACGTTCCCTATTGTTTTTGGTTAAAATCGGACCAAGGCTTCGGGGAGCTGCCATACAACTTTTTTGCACCAATATGAATTTCTTCAAAACTAATTATACTACGACGATAAAAATTACACACGGTTATTTATATAATGAATCGAGCACTTATATCAAGTTTCAAAATGTTACGGCCGCTTTTTGGGGGGCTGCCATACAAAGTTTGCGATTAAAATACTGTGAATCTAATGAAGCTACAAGGTTAAAATTAAAATTGGGCGGGTAAAGTAATAGGGCAAGTTAGTTGGCAAAGTTGGACATTACTCGGACTATTGGAATTTTTGGGTGGGCCATTTTTTTTTTTTTTTTTGTTTTTTTTTTTGTTTTTTTTTTTTTTTTTTTTAAGCTAAAGTTATGGGACAATGAATCAAAATTTTGTTTTTTGTTTTGTGATTTTTTTTTTTTTTTAAATTTTTTTTTTTTTTTTTTACGTCAAAATTATGGAGTAATGAGTTAAATGTATAAGGGAAGTAAATTACGGTTTATTTTATACACCATAGTGGGTATGCACGGGTATCTAAAAGTTGACAAGGGCAACTATAATCTTCCTCGTTTTTATAAATAGTTGCTAATAATTAAATTGAGTGTAGGTGATCATCATAACGGAAAATTAAAAGTGTTCACTCATATTCTAGTAGAATTTCTTCTTAATTGGGTCATATCTAAAAATTTTTATTGCTAAAGTTAAAATGGATAAACTGTGCCAAACTTATTTAGAATTATATATTTATAGTACTGATTAGTCTTAATTAGTACTATAATATTTTTCTATGTAAGGGAAACCAAGGTTGTTTTTCAAAAATAGATGAAATTTGTTGTAAAAACCAATTTAATTTGTGTGTTGCTTTTGAAATCACCCACTCTAAGAATTTTTATTTGAAAAATAAAATTAGTTTGACCAAATCTAGAAAATATAAGAGTTTTTAAGAATTTTACTTTTTTAGAACTTTGTTTTTTTTTTTATAAAAGTTGGAAAATTTCCAATAAAAGAGATAAAATTTAAAATATTCTGCATAAGAGTGTCACGTTAATCCTTTTTTTGAAAATTCGTTTTTTGATAATAATCTTGCGTTTTTTAAAAATCTCATTTTTAGAAATCTGGATTCTTATTGAAAATCTCGCTTTTTTAAAGTTGAATACAATACCATTTTCTGAAACGAGTTTTTGTTAAAATGGGATTAACTAAACCTAGATTTCAAATCAAACCCATTTTGGTAATAGAATATTTTTAACATAAGTCTTTTAGTATCAGGCTAACTGCTAATATTTTTTGTTCTAATTAATAATTTGAATTTCTATAGCGTTTGAATTCTAAAAAAATTTAGCATGAAAAATACATTCCATAGATTCCATAGACTTGGTTATTTTAAAACTTCCAAAATTTAAATCAAGTTCTTGTGTAAAATTTCCCTAATTAATTCTTTTTAGGAAAAGCAATTTAAAATGAAAATTATGGAAAGTAAAAATATTATAAAAATATTAAAAGTATATTAATATATTTATATATTATATTTGAGTAAATTTTTCCAAGAATTAATTAAATTCAGTTTATTAATATTATTACAAAATCGTATTAAAAGTTCTTTTAATATTATGTTACATATGTGGGTTGTATATAATATTTTAAGTTTTACATGTAGTTTTTAGTGAAAATTTCCTTGCTGTTCAATTAGGTCAAACCTAAAATTTCAATTTAAATAAAAAAAAAAAAAAAAAATTAAAATTCTTTTTGAAAGTTTTTTTTAAACAACTTTTCTAAAACACTTCATAGTTAAGTAGATGTATATATTTAAGTACATTGTACTTTTATGTTCAGGAAAATTATTTTAATCGTTTTCTCTTTCTAGGATAACTTTTAAATTAAATTAAATATTATGGTATAAAATTAGAATTTAATCGTCCGTCTGTTGATTAAAATTTTCAGAATCATTTGTATCATTGGTAGGAGACACATAATTGATACTCAATTTCAATAATGTACTTCTTAATGTAACAGTATCGGACGAAATTTTGAAAATGGACTTATTGCTTTAATAATATATACTTTTTCCAACTTGATGTAAATTCTACCATTCAGCGGATTTTGAAGGACCTGTGAACTAACATATGAAAGTGAATTAAGGCCAGAAAATTATATTATTTAATGGTGTTGGTACATTGCGCTCTGGTTTTAATTCATTGCACTCTGGCTTTAGTTCATTTTCTTATTTAAACTTAAGACTTAACGCCAGAAAATTAACTAAAATTCATTTGGCATCGGTTATTATTAAGTTTTGGTGTTTAGCTCATTCTGGTGTTAGTCCGTAGAGTTCATTTTGAAACAGTTAAGCGATTTTCAATGGTGCTACATGCAAAATATAAATGCAAGTTGTTTTTCTGCTCACCGATGAGATCTTAGGAAATAAGATGTTAAAAAAATGTTCACTAGCTTCTATAAAGGTGCCAGGATTTGAAAAATATTTCTGTATTGGTTTAAGAAGCTATTATAAAATTTAAACTTCTCAGTGAATAGCTAGTTAAAGTAATAAACGTTTCTTGATTTATAATGTCTATATCTTCCATGACGGATTTCCAAAATTACTTTCACTTTTCAAAACTTTAACTGAACCACTTCGTCCTCATACACTTAAACCTTATTCATATTCTTTTGCACTAAATAATATTGAAATATTTTTAATTTTCATGTTAATGTAAATAAGAACGATAATTACAATTCTCTAAGCTTTTGAAAAATTTTTCCGTTCATTTTTCTCATTACAAGTTTTCCTTTTAAAACGGAAAAACAAAGACCAACCTTATGCAAAAAAAATTTTAAGATCAACTTTAAACGTTTAAGGAGTATTCCCTTTAAAAAAAACCCCTTAACTAGAAAAACATAATAACACCAACATTAGAAACAAACTTTTTTGAAACAAAATTTAATTTGTGTGGTGTGGTCTCCACTCATCTAAGCTGCAGGGTAAAATGGAATTTTTCTGTACAGTAATTATCGCAAGAAAAAGTATAAAAGATTATAAATGAAAAAAATAAATGTAAGAATCAAGTGAAAAAAGTCCCTTTCGGCGATTTTACAAAGGTAATCTGTAAAAAAACAAAAAAGAAATAATGAAAGAAAATGAGAGCTAGAAAATCCTTTTCCAAGGACGATGGTATAAAACATAAGAAACAAAAAGGATTTTATATTTCCTTCATGGTTCTAGTTTCATGTTTATGGAGGATTGAATTTAAAAAATTTGTATGAATTTTAACTTCAATTTTATGTAAGTCTGTAAAATTATAATATCTTGTACATTTATGAAATCAAAAAGGTCGCTTATAAGCTTCCATAAAATGAATTTTAATCATAATCTGCGGATCCTTTCTATGACAGTAAAAATCGTGTTGTGCGATGTGGTGTGAAATACAATTTGAATATTAAGATATTACGTTCTAAACAAATTTTGAAGTTGTGGTAGTATGGCGGTTAGGCATATGGCTTATTAATTGAGGAAGTGCGGGTGTAAACCCTACTCAGGCTCCGAAGAAGATTCTCTATGTAGTATTTTATAATCTTGATTGAAATTTGGTGGGTTGGTCGGACTAATATAATAAGCATATATTAATGTAATTTTACTTAAAATGTCTTAAACGGAATACTAAAATATAAGAAAACGTTTTGTGAAAAATAGTAAAGTGTAAAATAAAAAGCAAAAAAAAAATAAAATGTAAAAGAATTATAAAATTATAAAAAAAAAGAAAAAAATTATAAAAACCTTCTTGTTTAATGTGACCCATTTTAAGATTATGTGTGTATGTGTGTCTCTTATTTTAAGTGAAAAACTTTTACGAAAATAAAAAGTTTTTATTTTCAATAGGTTAAAATATATATATATATATATATATATATATATATATTTCAATCGATAATTCTTAGACCTATAAATAGCTATTTATGAAAAAACCCCCCTTAGTATATTGGAAATATTAGTTCAAGTTTAGTTTCATATTTGAAGTGTAAAAAATCGAATTTCCTAAAGCGCTGATTGGTTAAAATATTCCTACGGCATGTCAGTAATTCCTTTTATTGCAAACTTACATTTTTTCTCGTATGAGCGATGATATCAATGTAAGTGTAAACTGATTGAAATATAAGTCATAATAAAATAATAGCAGAGAATTGCTTCAGAATAATTTTCAATGGTGGCGTTCAAGGGAATATAGCGCTACACGGAATTACTGCGTTGGATCCAGCGCTACATGATTGTACTGAACGATTTGCAGCAAAATTAAATGAAGTTTAATTTTGTGTAACTCTTTGACCTCCATTTAATTTTATTTTAATTAAATTTTAGTTTTGTACAATTTGTATTACAATCGAGAATTTCTTAAAAACAATTCAATAATTCTATTTCTATTCTTTAAATTTTCATTTAAATTAAAATTTTTAAATTTTTTATTAAGTTCAATTTTTTTAATTTTTAAATTAATTCGTATTTTTATATATGTCAATTAAAATCCAGTACACGATTAAGCATTTTCTTGAAGCAAAATTCATTAAGCGCTAGTTAAAAAAATACTCAGGAGAAACATTTTATCGAGCGCTGAGCTTTTTTCTTATAGCGCTGAATGCTACTCAACGCAATTAATAACAAACTTAAACCGAAGGAAAAGACACAACTCTCTCATTGGAATAAATGTGTTTCAATATGCAAAATTACTGTTAAGAATAAAATATTTATCAATTATGATTACTAATCTACAAGTCTTTAATACTACTGTTAATAATTAATACTCAAACTAGAGATTACTACTAAAACAATGCATAGCACAAGAAAGAGTCACGTGCTTCAAACCTTTAGCAGATACCTTATATAATTTTAAAAAAAAAATCTATAAATTAGTGTTTTACATATGTAAAAAACATGTATGTGTGAGTAAATTGATGTCGATTGACAAAAATTTTTTGGAAAATATTGAATAAAATTTATCGAAATAAAAAAAAAAAAAATATTTTCACAAATTATTCGTTCTAAATCCATTTAAAATAAAAATCCTTTGATAAAAAAATATGTGTATATATCGTAGGATGTTTGTGTGTTGAAAAGATGATTAAAGAAAAAAAAACTTCAGTTTTAAAAACACTTAAAATATATATTTTAAAATTTATAAATATAAAAGCGAAAGTTTGTTTGTTTGTTTGTTTCTTTGTATGTAGTAAATGGACTCCTAAATTGCTCAGCCGGTTATCATGAAAATTTGTATAAAAAAGTTTTTGGGTATGGAATGAAATCCTAGTCAAAAAATTATGCTCTAACTAACGAACCGCCAGAAGTCTGGTCTGTATTGCAATTGTTTAAACTTCTTTGTTCTAAAATGAAAACGGTTAGACCGATTGACTTCAAATTTTCTATTCGTGATGCTTCTTCAGAATTGAGTTGACTTTGAATTTTTTAAACAATGTCGGTCCAACGGATGATTAAAATAAATTTTGAAAACATTATAAATTTTTCTAAAACAGTTTGAACGATTATCTAACGTGGTGCTCGTTGACGATTGTGTTGAAGATGGTGTGTTCTGGCAAATAATGTTAGCTGAATTAATATTTCTGCGCTTTATTAATTATTATAAAAAGTTTCAAGTGAAATTTGATAAATTATTTGAAAAAGTGCAAGAACAAAGCCTTTTTACAGAAACATCAACTTAAATTACACCTCGATTGAAAGACGCAGCAACGCGCACCTAGTATTAGCTAGTATGAACTATTTTAAAGTAGCAGAAATACGTAAAATAATATTTTCAGATGTATGCAATTATAAATCGCATTCTCCTAATTGATTTTTAAGGTCGATTTGTAAAGCTGTAAAAACAATATAATATTCAGATACCGTTATTAGGTATCTATTAAATTTTTGTTTTATTTTATTTCGTTTGTAAAAGCACATTTTAAGCTTAACAAATTCGTATATATATAAAACTTATAATGCAGACATGTAGAATTTTTAATTACTTGCAACCCTGCCTTTACTTATGTTGCGCTTTGAGTTTAAGAATTCAGAATGCATTTGGAAGGTATAATATTATTAAAATAAAGTCTAAGTGATAGCAATGTTTTTAAAGTTTTCCAAGTTACTTGATAATATACTTGATAATGAACGACTACATTCTTTTGTACATCCTAATGTTGACCGGATCAAAGATTTTTATTCTTTCACTAAAAAACTTTTTCTTAAAGTAAGTGATTATTTATAACATTTTATTACAAAAACAAAATGAAAATAATAAAATAAAATATACCGTTAATTTTTAATGATGTATGACATTTAAAATGTCATAAAATAAAAGGATTTTTATATACAAGTTAAAAGCATTATTGAACAGTGGAATAAGATGTAAAAAAGAAAGTTTACAAAATAAATATATATACATACATATACAGACTTATTTTCTTTTATTTAACATTATACACCTTTTCAATATTAAAAGGTTCTTATTCAAATATTGGAAAAAAATTTCCTCGTAAAGTTGAAATCGTGTAGTCTTTAAAAAAAAAGTAAAGAGTCTTTTTTTATGGATTTTCACATTAAAAAAAAATTTGTGTGTTGAAATGGGTTACGCATAGGTGATTTTTGATTTAGGACAAACTTGTTGCTTTCATTTTAACATCGTTTTCTTTTGAAATCAATTTAATTTTTATTTTCTTTATATTTTTTAAATTAATTTTTTAAAGAAATAAAAAATTGTTTTAAAGGAAAATCTCAATTTAAAACATATTGTAGTAAAATGTAAAAATAGATTACATACATACAAAATTAAAGGTGGTTATTCATCTAAAAATTTAATTTAATTTAATCTGTAAAGGTCATATTTTGAAAAGTTTTAAAAATTTTATAACAAATTAGATAAACTTTTTGCTATACATAATAAAATTTAAAAGCGAGTAAGGAATTTGAAACTAATTTTTGTCAAATTATGATTCTATTGATTTCTGATGAAGGAGTAGATATCTGATGAAGGGGAGATATTAATGTTTACCAATACAATTAGTTTTCTTTTGATTATTGAATATGTTTGAATGATATTTGATGGTAAGTTGGGTAAGGTTAAACATCTTTATTTTGAGTTTAAGGTTTTCAAGAATATTAGTGACACGAGCTACTTTTAAATTCTTTCTATATTCTAATTGTATTGTGAATAGATGAATTCACAATAACTTCTTTTGCCGAACTTATAACCATTTCTTCTATTTATACTGAAGAAAAACTAAGATTATAGTTTCCGATAAGTTTAACTTAAAGTTTTTTTTTTTTTAAGCACTAACTGTTCAACTGTTAGGTTAATAAGTTTGTCTATACTTTAGGTACATATTGGAACAGGGGATCATATTATATTCGTATTATTAGAATTGGTCTTATTGAATTCCACATACAATTTAAACTTGAAATAGTACTAGGCCTTAACAAGCCTAACCTAAAATGTAGAAAAATCTTAGATTTTCAATAGCTACAACTCTATTTTTTGTTTATATTGTAATATTTTGTATTTGAGTTATATGGAATTCTATATCTGTTATATGGAATTCTATATATTATTCAATTAAATTATTTGTTTTTATTTTGCATTTGTTTATATTGTTATATTAATGTATTTTTAATTAAAGATATATAATTTTAATTATTGATTATGCCATTAATTTTAACCCAATGGAAAATGGTAGCTAAATCGAGTAGAAAATCAGAAAATTTTTTTCACTTTCATTAGGATTCGAACCGGGCCTTTCGCATGAAATACTGTGCCACCCAGGTTTACCGTTATTAGGTAAAACTATTTATTATCAGAATTTGGCAAATTTATAATTATAAAGTTTTTTTGAAACATATCTAGCTTATTATAACATTGCTAGACCTGATAATGCAATTGGTTATTTATACCAATCAATTCATAACGTACATGTAAGTACTAATGAAAAAAAAAACAAGTGAGGGGAAAAAACCAAGGGTTTTTAAAAAGCACATTTTTAAAATTATATACGGTTTCTTACTGAGTATTTTATCATGTATTTTTATAAAAATATATATTATGATAATATTATAATTTTGTTATTTCATTAATAATTAATTATATGACTAATATTGAATTACTTAGAATATAACTCCAATGCACTCAAGAAAACCTGTTAATAAGTGCAAAATATAATGTTGGAGCTTCAATGTTAACGTTTAATTTTGGAAAAACTTACAATGGTGAATAAGTTATTGTTTTATAAGAACATAAAAGTTTTAATTTTGAAGACCTAGTAGCCCTTCAATTGGGAAGGTTCCCAAATTTTTGCTTAGCAAACTTATGATGGATCTGCCCACCCCCTCCTGTCCTCACCCTTCCATTTTTTTCGGTTCTAGGAAATCAATTTTGAACTCCAACAAAATTTGGAATTTTACCTAGAATATTATTATCAAACCAAAAATGGTTAAGACAAAGAACAATTTCTTCAATTTAAAGAGACCCTTTCAAATTTAAGAAAAACCTTTAACGTATGTTGAAATATGATGCCGCAGCTATAAATTTTGCATATTTGTAAAAAAAAATTTGAACAGGTGTTAAAGTTACAGGTGGTTGAAAATAGCAAAATTTCAATTTTCGAGCCCTTATAGCTCCTAAACAGGGGGCGTGACAAAAAAATTTTGTTAACCGACTCCTACTAATTTTGGAGGACCTAACTTCTCCCAAAATTTCAAGACTCTAGGTTGAACCGTTTAGAAGATATATGGGGCCAAAAATTTTGCAAAAGTTGAGTTTAGCTTAATGGTAAATTTTAGTACCGTATGGTAACCCTATACATTTTAGCCTTATATTTTTGTGAAGCTTATAAAACCAGCTATCTTCTGCCGTTTTCAAATTGAAAATACACTTAACAAAACTCATGTTATAATAATTTAAAAATAGGGCTTTTTCCAACTTTGAAGGGCTGTAGCTCCGTAACGGGTGGGGCTAAGGAAAAAAATTCTTCTACGAAATTATTTTTTTTGTAATATCTACCCGTGGTTAAAATTTCTTTACTCTATTTCAAACGGTGTAAAAGTTTTTGTAAACATACGGACGGACGGACAAAGTCGAAATTAAGAAAAACCTTTGACACTTATTGAAACCTTCGTTTTGGAGCTTTCAATTTTGTATACAAATAAAAAAAAATTTTGACAGGTATTCAAGTTATAGGTGTTTAAAAGCTAAATTTTTAGCAAAATTTCAATTTTCGACCCCTTACAGCTCCTAAAGAGGGGGCGTGACACACAAATTTTGTTAACTGACTCTTACTTATTTCTAAGGATCTAACTTCTCCCAAAATTTCAAGTTTCTAGATTTAGCCGTTCCGAAGTTATGAGGGACCAAAAATTTTGCAAAACTTAGTTTTGAATAACGGTAAATTTTAGTACCGTATGGTAACCCTATACAATTGGTTTTTAAAAATTTGTAAAGCTTATAAGAACAGCTGTCTGTTACAGTTTTCAGTTTGGAAATATACCTTATAGAACTCTAATTATAACTGTTTAAATATGGGGCTTTTTTCGACTTTGTGGGGCTGTAGCTCCGTAACGGGGGGGGGCTACAAAAAAAAGTTTTAACATTAAATTATTTTTATTGCAAAACCTACCCATTTCTGATATTTTTTAGTCAATCGTAGGTAAAAAGGGACGGACGGACGGACGGACGGACGGACGGACGGACGGACGGACAGAGTGAAGCTATATAGGCACATTTTTACAAAATTTTTTGAAAATGTGCTAAAAATGGGAAGACGTCTTATAGCTTGGTTAATTTGGTTATTTTTTATATTTAATGTATTATCAAAATTAAAGTTCTTAAATCAATGAAAGTTTAATAACATTTTAATATTGAAGAAATCTGAATTAAAATTAAAGTTCTTCCTCTATTCACAATAACTTTAAAAATCGGTTTTTATTTTTTAAAAAAACGCTTTGTAAATTTAAATAAAAATTTTTTTTGCACCAAATCTTAAATATAAAAAAAAAAAATTAAAAAATTAATATAATTTTTAAAAATATCATTCCCCTTTACTGACAACTTTTTACATTTTGTTATGAATTTGTTTAAAAAAATTTGTAATGAAGATGGGAATTGAATACAACAACAATTTTGTGAAAAAAAAGCGCGAATCTGATAATTTAATAAAAAGTATAAAAAGATAAAATATCAGTTGCTCCTGGCGAATATCAATGTGAGATATGACATTGCAGACTTATTTTGTTAGAAAAATCTATTAATAACTTAAGACGAGTAAAAATATCTACAGATATAATTATAAAATTCCTGAAATTATAAAACTTTAGGCTTGTGTTTGAATTTAATATTATTTGAACATCAAATATAGGTAAAAAATTGTAATTGACGTTTTAAATTTAGGATGAATTTAAATAAAGTAAATTATTTCTTGGAATAAAATAGATTTTGTTATAAGGTTAATATGAGAATAATGAGAATTTGTAGAGACTTAGATTTTTTAAATTAAATGTTAGATAAGGTTTTGAAAAGGAATGAAAACGATGGTATTATTTTACAGTAATTTAAAAAAACAAGCAACTTCAATGCAAGAAACATAATAGCAGTTATGTTTTATGGATTAAAACTTTTATGAAATTTTTTGGTAAATATAATTCTTATAAAAAAAATTCTTGAATTTCAAAAAAAATTTCTTGAATTTCATTTAAAACGTAAAAACATAGCTAGAAGCAGTTATTTGTTTTATATGTGGCTGCCGCCTCCCGATAATTTAATTATTGAAGGTAGTTCTGTTAACTTTTTAATAATTTCATTAGATGTTTTGGAAAAAAAGACTTATTTTTGGGTTCGGTCTAAAGGTTCGGTTAAATAAATCCAATTTTCAGATCAAAAATCAAAAAAATCACAGAATCTCATTTAGAAAATCTCGTTTTAAAAAATCCCTTTTTTTATATTCTAGGAAACGCTCATAATTCTGATTTTGTGTCCAACTCTAAAATGTTTTTTTCATTTTGATACAAGAAAAAACGATATTTTGTTTTACAAGATTTTTACAACAGAGATATCGTACCGCTCCCGTATTTTATATATTTCAATGAGTTCCGAAAAATATAATTAAGAAAAAAAAACTATAATATTTTGTACATCACTTTTTCTAATAAATTCAATTTCCAATTAAAAAATTGTTAAGTTCTCCAGAAACATATTTTTATTTCAAAATTCAAAAAAATGTTTCCAACGTATATAAAACAGCAACAAAGTTTTAAGGAAGCATTCAACGATTTTTGCATATCAATTAAAAAACTGAAACAGTTTTTTTTTTTTGCCTCCAACTATTCGATTCTATGGTAACCAGATAAAAAAACATTTATATTAACCCCAATTTAGATAAAATTTCCCAAAATCTAAGTTATCCTTTACATAGATATTATATTTTACCTTTGTGTATAAATTATCTAATAATTCGACAAATATACAAATGCAATTTTCATTGCAGTTTCATTTTTATAAAAAAAAAAAATATTTAATTTTAGTTTTTCATATGAAAGGCGGAAATAAATCAACGTATCTAAAAGTTTATTTTTTTTCATTAATAAAATATACATTTGCATAATATACTCGTAGATACTTTACAATATTTAAAATATCAGATTTTAATAAAAACACACTAAATTTAATTATTTTTGAATAGATATTCACCAGTAGAGAGTGGTACGAAAATATTAATTTAATTGAATTTCTAATAACTGCAATATACGATTATATGTACAATGATGTATGTTTTAAAACATAAGCAGTGCATAGATAATAAAAATCTGTAGATTCAAACATATGTAACTGAAAGGAATTACGCTGGTAAGAACTGTGATTTTCATTGTAGTTGAATCCAAAGTACTAATGCTTAAAATTACTTATTAGTATTTATAAATACTTTTATATCCTCGAAGTGAATATTGACTTAGAATGAAGGATAATGGGAAAGAAAATTCAGTGAAGATACTTTTAATGAAAGTTTTTTAAAGTCTCCATAAAAATTCAGCAGCTAAACTTAATAATAATACAATTTCGTGAAGTGCCGTTAGCAAATTTGTTTTGATCTATGTCACGAAGTTTCAACGTTATCTGGAGAATTCTTACCATCTCTCTTCAACGAATTGCAGCAATAGTTTTAATCACAACAGAATCCAATAATTTTCCTTTGAGAGGCCCTTTTTTTGAAATATTTAAGGCGAACCTAAGTGAATCTAAGTTACCCTCCACAAAGATATATAAAAAAGTACTTTCTACTTGTGAAATTGTATACGTAAGTGCACATTTTTTGCTTTATGTCACTTAGATTTTACGTTCATTAAAACCGTTATTTTTCCAACTAACTGGTTTTACTTTTGATTTCAAAATTGCACGGTATAACGGTGATTTTTATTTAAAATCAAATATCACCGTGATACCATATAATTACACCGTTAAATACGCATACCACGTATATGATATACATATCTACATAAATAAATTTTACTTATCAAAACTTTAATAATATTCGCTATGAATATTTCCGGTACCCCCAATATACACAAGTTTTCAAGTTTTATACGCGTATGACTATAAGTTAAAAGGGTATAATAAATTTGCTATTACGTTTGTGCGGCAGAGATAGAGGGGGTTAAATATATAGGTATATACAGGTAGAGTGTAAGGTATGGATCGAATTAGAACTAATAAATAAGCCGAATTAGCTTTGCGTGTCCATCAGCACTTCTGCAGTGGGTTGGGGTTTTTTATTTTAGCATTATTCAAACCTAATTAAGCTGTTTTAGGATGCCTGAAATGGTGTAGTGGGAGAGCTTCGAAGAGCAGCCTTTCATCTTTTATTTTCTTTTGCACATAACTGAAACTCTAATAAGCTGTGTATTTAAAATTTTGCCAAAAGCTATTAACCAGATGCTATAATGTCTATAAGACGGTCATACAGGTATCCCAGAGTTGACACAGTCTACTCTATTACACTATTTCTCTTTTTTTTTTTGTAAACTTCCCTTGACTTTTAATTTGTCATAGTTTTAATTTTTACTGTTATTTTTTGATTTTTTATTCTTGTAATTGCCATGCCACATCCACCCTCGTAAAACATATATTTACAGTTAAATTAATTTAAAAATGTGAAAAAAATAACAGGAAACTGATAAAGCAAAAACACGGATGATAGTAGATAATTTGTTAGTCTTTGAATCATAATATCTGTTATATAATATTATTTATAAATGCAAGTATTATGTAAATGTAGATAATATACCAAATATATATATATATAATATATATTTAGTGGTTGGATTCCTGATTGTGCAATGAATTGTTTTTAATATTATCCCAGGAGACACCAATTAACTTTTAGCATACAACAGCTAACGAATAATATTACCTTATCGCAAATAACAACTATATACATATACATACATATATTATGGTTGTTTATAATATTATTATGATGCATAATATTTTGGAAGTATCTAAAGATACTCTTATATTAATTTTTTATTATTATTATTATTATTATTTTGTGTTGTACTCTATGGATATTATTATTTATTTACATTAAATTTTAATACGATTATGTTTAAAGGTGAATGAAAAATAAAATGGTGGAATATTTTTTTTTTTTGAGTGGGTTGTGAAATTCTGAAAAATAGTGAGAATGATAGTAGAAAAATTGGGTTAAAGTATATTATAAAATTTTACTGTTATAACAATAATAATAACAATAGTGTTTCATGAACAGCATGAATTCAAATATTTTTTTTAGTTGTTTTCAGGGTTTTTGATGGCGTTTGGTGATAAATATTATTTCAAGTGGAAAAATGAACGAATTTAAAAAGAATCACAAATACATACATAATATGTATAGATATTTAATATAGGCATCAGATATATATGAAAAAAAAAATGTTTTTTTTCAATAGTGTTAATTATTTGTATATTTATACAGTATAAAAAGATCATTAAACATATAAGCAGTTTGTTTTTTAATTTTTAGTATAATCTAGTTAATATATTGAAAATTAATTGGAGTACAGGGGCTCTTATATCAGCAGAGATACTAATGAACATATTTAATTCCTGAAACCTTTGCTATCTTTACATGCGAAATCATACTGCTAACTTTCCACCCTCATTTTGTTTTATTTTAAGTTCCAAATAGTCAAAATGTTCTCGATACAGTTTTGACGGATTGTTAACTTTTATTCAAATGAAATTAAAAAATTCAATTAATCAAATTGCTTAATTTTTTAAAAAAACTTATGTAATCCTTGTGAAAATCCTTGTTGTATTGTTTGGTATTGAATTATTTAAATGTAATTAATTATCAAAAATAGATCCAGAGGTATTTTGAATACCAAAAATAATTACAAAAGTAATTAAAATATTAAAAATAATTATAAAAGTAATTAAATTTCAAAAGTAATTACAAAAGTAATTTAAATATCCAAAATAGTTACAAAGGTAATTTACATATGAAAAATAATTACAAAAGTAGTTAAATTTCAAAAGTAATGACAAAAGTAATTAAAATAGTAATTTAAGAATAAAAAATAATTTAATAATTAATAAAATACAAAAAAATTTTTAATGGTAATTAGTAAGTAATGATCACCAAGGTAACGGTACTGGTACTTGAATTTTACAAATTTGATTTGTAACTTTTTAAGCAAAATAACTTATGATACTTGATGAGTAATTTTATAATTTCAAACTATTTGTGATTCAATTCCTGAATATTAAAAAACCAAAAACCTTGGTTCGAAATAATAATCAGCATCACTGTATAAATTTAATTATGTTTCATTAACATTAGCATCGCACCATGCCTGAAATCACAATTTTCTTTTTCGTATACAAATATTATTTTTTTTTCTAAAATGAAATAAATAGAATTAATAGAAGGGTAAAAAGTAAAAAATAGTTAGTAAATAATCCTATATAATGTTAATCTATTAGTTTTGGGAGTAAAACACTAATTAGTGAAGTTTGACACGGTGGTTTTTAAAAAATAAGATAACAAAATGTGTTTATGCTCCATGGAAAAGTTAGTAAAATATTGTGATTGTGGATTCATTAATATTATACCTCGGCCTCTTTTTTCATACTCGTATATTGTTTGAATGTACATAAAATCTATGTTGATTGTCTAATTTAGCGGTCTTTTATTTGTATGTATGTATGTTAAGTTCATTATTCTGTTTCGTTGTATTAGACAAATAATATGCATGTTCTTAATGTTAAACGTAAATAGTAATTTGTTGATTATTGATATGTATATTATAAATATATATGTATATAATATATTAATGAAAATTGATTTTAGTTTTGTTGAAAATTTTCTTGTTTAACTATTATAAATAGTATTTGGTAATAATATTAGAATTAATTTTAGTTATAGGTTAAGTTTTAGTATTATAATGATAAAAGCTTGTTTTAAAATTAAAATTAAATATTTAATGTGAACTGAATTTTTAATAAATAATTTATTTTTATTAAATTACATTTTGTTTGAAAATGAAAATTTTTAATGACAACTATAAGTATAACATACAGTCTACAGATTCTTTTTAAGCACACATACATAAAACTAAAACATAAAATTTATAGACCTACAGTGATACCCATAAGTGATAGAATTGAAAATGTTGATTAAAAAAGTAGAATTTTGTAACATTACACTGTCATTTTAGAATACAGAGTATCCATCAGAAGAATTGAAGTGATAAGAATAAATCAGAGACAACTCATAGATTCGCTTCAATGTCAATTCGTTAGTCTTCGATAATTTTCATCGATTTTTATAAAATCCGAAAGACATCAAATGGTTTTGCATATTTTTGTACACTTTAGTATATCTTAGTCTCACAAATCTGTATTACATGAATGTTGTCATAGGAAGTAAGGTACCCAGAAAAAATTGTGAATGGAAATTTTAATTTTGGATTAGAGTTAAGGATGTTTTAAGGCAACTGTTTGCAGATTTATATTTTCAAATTAAGTTAAAGCATTAACAGCTGTTATCATATATCATTTTAACTTGAACTAAAGAAGTTCAGAAGTTCTGACCAATGGCGTAGTGGTAAAGACGCCGTCTTTCATGTGGAAGGTCTCGGGTTCAAACCCCGGTCAGATCATATCCAATAAAAAAATATCGTAAAATTGTTTAATTATATCGTTTATAAAAGTTAAAAAGTTTATATCGTATCGTAATATAAAATAACATTTAATAAAAATATATAAATAATTCTTGTGTAAGATTATAGATGGCGCACAAAGTTGACATTTGTGCATTTATATTTCATAACCTTATACAATAGCTACAGCCGACTAATCAACGGCTTAGTGAATATTATGATTAAAGAAACTGAAGCCTAGTTTAAAATTTAAACTTGGTGAATGCCCTATACTCCTTAAAGGAGTGGAAAAGGAATAAAAAAAAAAGAAGTTTTTACTTTGATTGAAGAATTTATTATTTCAAATTAAAATTTTGTAATTTTTTCAATGAAGACAATCTATTTACATTACTGAGGATTTTTTACTTAAATAGTGAAGACCTTTTTTTTCAATTTAGATTAAAAATTTGTTGTTATTACATTCTCACTCCTTTTATGAGTAGAGGGGATTCAGCAAGAATATTTAGACTTCAGTTTTTTTAATCGTTATATTCACTATTACGATATAATTATATAAATTTTCGATATTTCTTATATTAGATATGATGGAACCGGGATTTGAACCCGAGACCTTCCAATTGGAAGGCGGTATCTTCACTATTAAGCTATTGTTCGTATAATGAAGATTAAAATACAAAAAGTCTTAATTAAAATAAAAATGTCTTCAGTTAAAATACAAAGTCTTAATTTGTAATAAATAAGTCCTTAGCTATAGTAAAGATTCCTAGATTTAGTTGGGTCACTGTATTTATAAAATTTACCATATTTATTTAAATGTGTAGAAGATAAAAACAAAATTCTTGTTAATGGAAAATTAAATGACCTCAATGGCCTGAATAGTTCATGATAAGGGTATTATAAGGGAACCAATGAAAAATTTTTGAGAATTGGAAAATGGAATTAAAAAAAAATTTTTTTTATTAAATTTTATTGTTGTAGTTGTTTTTTATTTACATATTGTTATTTTGATTGTGTGGTTTTATTATTAAATGGATTCAAAAAATTTTAAATAAAATTTTTTTTTTTAATATTTTTTTGAATAAAAACAAAACTTAAAACTCCCAACAAATCATAATATTTAATCGGCTTATTTTTTCCCATACAAATATAAACATCCTTTTTCTGGGTAAACTATTTAACCAATTTTAATGAAACAACAACCAAAAGAAAGGTTTTTTTTGTTTTCATAGGACAATCATATTTTTTTTTAAGAATATTGCGTTTTTTCAGGTGAAAACATGTCTTTAATTTAACGTAATTTTGAATTTAACGGTCACGCTTTTAAAAGTTGAGGCTTATGACTCTAATATTATGCGCCGACTTTCTGTGTAAATGTAATTCATTTTCGGTTATAACTCGCAGCTAAATCTAATTCAAAAGATTATAGGCGCCGACTTATGTATATCTTTCTTTTTTTTGAATATTCAATGAACAAGGAGATTTAAATTTTTTTTAAATTTTTTTTTTGTTTTTGTTTTTACTTTATCTTAAAAAGTGAACGAAAAAAAATGAGTTCTATCGAAATGAAAGCAATACATTTGGTTTATACAGTAGTTTTCATTTATAACGAACTCGGTGCAATTTTAATTATAATAATCTTTACACTTTTTGCCAAAGAATTAAATTTTACCTAAAAATTAAAGTTTTTTATTACATTGATATTTCTTTTATTTAAAATTATTATATCTAATTATGATGCTTGGTGATTAATTTAGTATTTTTTTATTTATTTTTGAATATAAAAAAAATCATAATAACGCATCAAAAATACAAAAAAAATTTCATTAGAAGAAAAAGTACTATACATAGGCTTGAGGCTGACACATCAAATAAAATTTTAGCAAATGTATAGTCTTATACTAATTTTTCAAAATTCACAGCATTCTTTTAAAACGACATTCGTTTATTACGACGAATATTTTCCATCCCATCATGGTCGTTATAACCGAAAAGTACTGTACTTTGTTTTCGTTTGCTTAAAAATTTTTTTTTTTAAATCGTATATTGTTGTTGGTTTTTGTTAAGTTTTTTGTAAAATAAGAAACCGACTTCTGATAATTCTTAAGAAAAATGATTTGTTACGTCTTATGAATCAACCAAATTCAGCATGTACGGCGTTCAGTTTCTGTCAAAAAATTTTGAAATAAGTTGTAATGTAAATAAATTTACATGAAAGCATACACGACGTACTGTACCTCGGAGTTTTAAAATTTGAAAATTGACAAAGCGTATAAAAATATTGTAATTGTTTTTTCTTATGTTGTTACGATTAAATTTTAAAAATAAAATATTTTAAAATAATATTTTTTTAAAATAATTTTTTTTAAAACATATATTCAAAATAATTGAAATATGTTTGCAAAAAATTAAAAACGAAAAATCTTTCTTAAAAAAATAATTTGCAATTTAAATGATTTGTTCCTTTGGACTTAACCAAAATCAACGCTTATGGTGTATAATTGCTAACAAAAAGTTTTAAATTAGTAGTTAAGTACATGATATTACATGAGAATAACTTACTGTACCTCGAATTTTTAAAATTTAAACATTGACAAAGCATGTAAAAAAGTTATTGTTTTTTCTTATGTTGCTATTGTTCTAAAAATAAAATATTTTAAAATAATATTGTTTTTAAAAATACCTATATTTTTTTAAAAAATACTTTACATAATATATTCAAAATATTTGAAATACCTATATTGTATGTTTGCAGAAACAAAAAAATAACATTTCTTAAGAAAAATTATGTGTTCTTTACAGATCAACCAGAATAAACGCGTACGGCATGCAGTTTATGTCAAAAAAATTTGAAATAAGTATGTATGTTGTGTACTGTACTTCGGAATTTAAAATTTTAAAATTTGACAAAGCGTATAAAAATATTGTACTTAATTGTTTTTTCTGATGTTGCTACGCCTTAGATTTCAAAATAAAATATTTTAAAATAATATTTTTTTTTTAAAAAAACATACATTCAAAATAATTGAAAATACCTTAATATGTTCGCAAAAATAAACTAAAAAATAATCTTAATCTTAAATAAAAGTTGACGTACCTATAATTTCTGTCAAAAAATTTACAAATAAATAGGTACATGAATATACATGAGAGCAACCAAAATACGCGTAACGCGATGTACTGTAATCGGATTTTTAAAGTTTACAAATTGACAAATGGTTTTTGGTTTTTCTTATATTTCTAAGATTATGTTTTAAAAAATATCTTATATTGAAAAAAATTAAAAATATATAGATACCTATTATATGAAATTAATAAAATTTTTTGTTCTAAATTAAAACATTCAAATAAATATTTTTGTGTGTACGCGCGTATCAATTTACGGATATATAGATAGACATATTGACGTACTGTCGTATAAAAATTGTACGTCGTATGCTTTAATTTAGATAAAATAAATATTTAATTATCTACTCCTTTCATCTACTATTCTTCAAGAGGCGGTGTGGTGTAGCTGTAAAAAGAGTAGTTCACTCCTATACAAATAGGTATAATATAAAGTAAAGTAAAGAATTCAGAACCGCTTTTTGTATATGTACATACATTTGTAGTAAAAATTTCAGATTTTATTATTGAAATGTAGTGCTTATTTGCCTATGTAGCTACTAAACTTAAAAATGGAACAAGGGGAGGAAAAAATCATCAATATAGATATGTTATAAATCTTAAAATTGTGATTTTAAAAAAAATCTCGACTTCTGTCAACTTAACTATTATTTTGTATTTTGGCAGCTTCAATATAATATAATACTAAGTACTTAACTTATTTACTTATGAATTATGATAGGTATGTTAAATTTTGTTGTATATGTACATATTATGCTCTATGAATAAGCTTTTTAATTAGGATACATAATACATCATCATCAAATTTTCAGAACATTATATATTAGAACACTATTCTTATTTAGAATGTAAATCGCTTATTTTGTGCAATAACTGTACCACATTATACTCTCTTTAAAGCGACTTTAGCTATAGGAATAAAATTCAAAAATACAACAACGTTTTTATAACTGAAAAAATTATAAATTTTTTTTTAGCAAATTTCAAGCGCAAGAATTGTTGACAACATTGTTGCAATATATTTTATTACGTATAGGAAAAAAAATATAAATCTTCGTGTTAAATTAGTCTATTATAAATTTCAAAAAACTAAATTTGTATGTAAATTTAAAAGCAAAAATAGCTCGAATCTCGAGCACAGGGCGATACTAGTATTATTTTAATTTTCTGATGATAATCAATAGTTTTTTGTTCTAGATGATTTTTTTTTATAATAATGCGGTTTAATGGTTAACGACTTTCCTATCTTTTGTTAAAAAAAAATAATTATTACTATGAATTGAATAGATTATATTTTTTTAATCTACTAATATTGAAATTTTTTTTTTAATTTATTTTGGTTTTTCCCATAATTTTTTAGTAGGTAAGAAAAGTTAATTTTTAGTTTTTTAACACATTAAATGCCATATACACCCAACTTGATCTCACAAAAAACAGCAATTTTGCGGCTGCGTAAAAATTTTTAGTCTCACATCATATCAGTGCATGCTATGTCACACAGTTGCCCATTGACCTGAAATATCATGTAATTAACAACTCTGTCATCAAAAATTGTGGTTTTAAAGTATTTTGGTACTTAACTAAGGAAATCAGTAAAAGTACCGATACTGCAAATAATATTCAGAAAATTGAAATTACTATTAAATGTACTGGAAAAAAATATGTACCAGATACTGTTAATAGTGTTTGTTTAAAATATTCACAAATATATGATAATATTTCAAATATTTGAAAATACACCAGTATTTGTCCAGTACTCACTAGTATTAACCACTACTTAGCAATTCAAACCAATAACCATCAGTTTTAACAAGTATTTACCAGAGTTATTTCGGTAATTGAAAAAAATTGTAAATAAAATATTTAGTACTTGGAGTTTTAATTAAGGAACCATTACTTTAAGAAAATTTTTCCTTATTAATTTAGATAAATATTCGTTAATAATAGTAGTTACTAGTTAGTACTGGTAATTACTGTTTAATACTGGAAAGTACTGGTTGATTATTGTAGGTAATGGTTGATACTGGAAAATACTCGGGGACACCAACCAGGAGGTGTTTTTTTACGAGTACTTATTTCTATTGGCAATACCAGTAAAAGTATTTGAAGTTTACTAGGTAAGTATAATTTCCTTGTATTCAAATAAATTGGTACTTGAAAATGATAAATTAAACACAGGTAATTACTATGGTTAATACGGGCCAGTATTGGTTGATTATTGCAGGTAATGATTGATACTGGAAAATACTCGGCGTCACCAGTAACTGTATTTTTATAAGGACTTATTTTTTTGCCAGTACCAGTTATAAGAGTATTTGAATTTTACTAGGTAAAGATAGTTACTGGTATTGAAGCTATTTGGTACTTGAAAATCGCAAATTAAACGAAATATTGAAGATATAAAATCACGAGACTTTACAATACAAGCCATATTTTACAAGAAGAAGTACTTATACAATCCATCTTGGATTTAATTCAACGTTTTTCTTTTAATATGTATTTTAATTATTTACTCTTCTAATTAAGAATAAACTTTAATTTATCTATTATTTGCATCATTTATCTTATCTTAACCGATAAATTGTGCATTCAATACTATTGTAAATAACAATTGTAAAATTAATTTAATCATAAAAATTTTTGGTTAATTATTATTAGTTAATTAATTTTGCTTTTTTTTATTAATTTTTTTTTTCAAATTAAATCAATCTCTGTTTATCAAATATTTAATTATTGCATCTCAAAAAAAACTAAACCATTTATTAATTTTAAAACCAGTTGTTAATTACCATGTTTTTCTCTTTAAATTATTCCATTTTTTAAAAAAGTAATTATTAATCATAAAAACCCTTTATTAATTAACTCAACAGAATTAAAAAACATAGTAAGAAAAAAACTAAGGGTTTCTAAAAAAGCACATTTTTAAAATATAATAGTGTTTCATACTGAGTATTTTATCATTTATTTCTATAAAAATTACCTTTTATATTTTATTTTATAATTTAGTTATTTCATCAATTCATTATTAATTATGAATAATAGTGAAATCAATACTTAGAATATAATCCCAATGCACTCAAGAAAGCCTGTTAACCAGTCCGAAATATAATGTTGGAGCTTCAAAGTTAATGTAACAATTTTGGAAAAAAATACTGAAGAAAAAGTTACTGATTTATAAAAATGGTAAAGTTTTAATTTTTAAGCCCAAATTAGTTAGTTAGGGAAGGTTCTGACCCACCTGCTCCCAAATTTTTTAAGTTCTATATAAATTTTACTTAGAATTTTATTATGAAAGCAAACTAAGAGACACTTCCTTCAACTTTAAGAACCCCTTTCAAATTAAAGAAAAACCTTTAACATAATTTAGTATATTAATAAAAAAAATTAGGCGAGTCCTTAAGTTACAGCTTCTTAAAAATAGCAAAATTTCAATTTTCTACGCCTTGCAGCTCCTAAATAATAAGGTGACAAAAAAATTTTCTTAACAGACTCCTACTAATTTTTGAGTATTTAACTTTCTAATTCAAGACCTTGCCTTTAACCGTTTATAAGATATTTGGAACCAAACCCAGACAGACAAACAAATGGACAGAGTGAAACTAATAAGCTAATTTTTTCAAAAATCGTTTAAAATTTAAAAAAAGCTTTAAATGTTGAATAAAATTAACTTTAAAAATTATACAAAGAAGCAAAAAAATTAAAAAACATACTACTGGATAATTTACAAAAAAAAAAAACTACAGATATTTTTTTTTTTTCATATAATAAATAATTTATCACAACCTGATGCATCTGATTTAATCTGATTTTCAATCAATATTTTTTTTATTAATATTTTCAATGTTTATATATTATATTATAAATTTTATTTTAAATATAAAAAGCCCAAAATTTACTTAACTTTAATTTAAATTAAATTCAATTTATTATTATGGGCTATTAATCGTTTCTAACGTAACAGAATTTGGTTTTAAATTTTTTTTTTATTTTTATACCCGTATGACTGTAGGGTATACTTAATTTGCCATTAAGTTTGTGACGCAGAGAATAGAGAAGGATAGATATAGGTTCATAGTTATAAATTGAAAATTAAGTCGATCTAGATTTGTATGTCCGTCCGTCCGTTTGTCCGTGCGCATGATAATTAAACAAATAAAAGATCTAGGATTATAATATTTTTACAAATTCTTTTTTTTTGCAGTAGCCGTCATCGATATTGAAATCCAGTCGGTTTGCTCCATGGGTTCGAGTAACTACCACACAACTTCTCTTTTTATATGAAAATAACTCTATACTTGGTAAAGCTAGACATTTGAATTTTTGTCAAGTAGTTTAGTTTTATGACCAAAGTTTGTGCATATTTTAGTAGGAGTAGTGCAGTGGTTTCGACTAGTTGCTATAAAATTTCTTTATATGAGCATTACTCTATACCCCAAAATACTGGATGTTAACTTTAATGCCACCGTCTGAATACATAACCGAAAGTCTAAAAGGTCATGTATTTTGAAATTTTGTAAAAGTAATTAGAATTATATCAACAAATGTCTATATTCCGGTTATATAAAAGTATCCCAAAGTTGACACAATCTACTCTACTTTCCTCTTCCTCGTCTTTTTTAAATTTTTGACTTTGATTTATCTTTTTTCCTCAAACCATTTTTAATTTATTTTTTAAATTACTTTTGAAAATTTTTATTTCATTATTGATTTTAACGCTTAAAATTTTCAAAAACAAAAAAAGATATTTAATACTTTTTTTTCGTTTTAATCGTAGATATTTTTTATTTTAATTTTGATTCAATTTTCATATGGTAAATAAATTTTTAAAAAATAAATATGAATCCAATTTTTATTATTGATTTATATACGTATAATACAACCAAAATTTATTATTTATGATTGTAATTAGGTTAAAATAATATGAATTGAATAACAGTTAAATAATAATTGAAAGTAAGAGGATAAAAACACAAAATTGATAAAAAATTGATTTATGTAGTTGTGTAAATTAATTTTATGTATTCAGATTCATATTTAAATACCGCGTATATAACAAATTACTATACTATGTTTAATGACATTTTCAGGTAAGGTAGGGTGGAAAAGTTTGATCAAGTATTTCGGCACTCACAGGTTAATGTAATTAGTTCCTTGAAAAAATCTTTAGAAATATTTTGGAATTAAAGCTATAGTTCAATGCTAATGTCAATACTCTGACATTGATTTTATCTTTAAAAATAAAACTTTAATTTAAATATAATTGTCTGTTTGCCCAAATGGAAATAGTCCTATAAGTAATTTACCCAAGTTATTCTTTCGATTCCGAAGAATTGATCACTTATAGAATAGAGAATAGTTCGGTAAATTTTATTTTTTTTTTTGTAAAAAACAAGTAATGAAACAACAGCAAATCAATGCAACCAACTTAGTAATACCCTGTAAAATTCGATGTCAATTTAAAGTCCGTAAATTATATAAAATGAATATTTAAAACTTTATTGCCTTTATAAAACAAAATTGTGTAATTTTGGACTTATTACGTTTAACGGCTCCAATTAATCTAAGGTTTTGAGAGCATTTAACAAAAAGTACAGTACTGCATCTTGTATCTAATTTAAAGTTTCTAGCTAAAATATCCTGTTATGGTTAGGGAGGTGTGTGCCAACAATTCAAACTACTGCACTAACTTCTCCAAAATTTGAGGAAACCCTAAAACATGAGGGAAACACAACGTACAGAAAGTACCATTGTACCAAATCATATTTCTATATTTATCATGTTCTGAGATGTCCTCGTTTACATTTAATTTTGATTGGAAACTTCCAGAATTCAAAGAAATTTCATCCATTTATACTCTCTACAGTTGCTGTCTTTCCTTCGTCCTTTTCTATCCTAAAATATAAATTTGTACTAGAATATAATAGTACGGACAGGCATCACTAAATCGATTCTGGAGTTGATGCTGGTCGGGGATATATATCTACATTTTTATATCTAGCTTGATTCTTTTCAATTTTTAGAAACATCCTACCAAAATTAATACATCCCAATACATTTTCTAAGCTATTAATTCATTTGATTCATTTGGTAACTCGAATTCAAATTGGTTTAATGATATATAAAACAAATCGACTATACTATTTGATCTTAATTTTATTTAAAATGGAATGCCATAGGTGACCCTTGAGGCATCATTAGTATTTGGTTATAATCCTTAGGACATTTGATGCTTATTTATGAGAACCAGTATCTTTAAGAATACCTGCTTTTATTGCAAAAACAATACAGTAGTTTTATTAAGTGACAATCGGATGGATGGATGTTGAATATTTAGTATTTCTTTAATTTATAAAATAAGTTTTTTAAACTCTTGTCAGAACGTTTATCACGAATCTGTTAATTCATATAATTACAAAATTTTTGAATTATAAATAATACTACCTATCCTACAACCTTTTCGTTTAAGTTCATAATCTTTCTAGATAATTTGATTCATAAAAATTATTTTATAAATAAGCTGTGAGTTTAATTATAGGTTTTTAGAATTATAAATATTAAGAATAGGAGACTTAAATTATATCAGAGCAGAGTAATAAATATTTTTAGAAAATGAAAAATCATTTTTGAAAATCTTTTCATTAGAAAATTAAAAACTTAAGATAAAAAATGGCACTTCAATTAAAAACAATTAAATTAAATTGTTGCCTTAAATAAGAGTAAGAATTTATTTTTTTAAATGAATCCTTATAAAATATCCTTTATATATTTGTCCTTGAACTTTTAAAATTAAATTACAAGTCTTTTCAAGTCTTTGAATAAAAATAAATGAAAGGCTTTAAGGAGTTTTTATTCTTCATCCTTTTTTTGTTATTATTTTATCTAAAAATGGTTAGAGTTTTTTGAAAAACTTTCCAAGATTTTATTAGATTTATAAATTTAAAGTATTACATTTTATTTAAACCTTTATTGTATTTATTGTAAATAATTTTAAAAGATTCTTTAGTACCAGAATTTTCAAATTGAAAGAGAAATTTCTATATGTAATAATCAAATTTTTAATTGATTTATTTATTTATTTTATTATTTAATACCAGACAAGTAGTTTCAAATATAAGTTTTAATTGTTAGCAATTTATAATTCCAGACAGAAATTCTAAAATTAATTTGAAATAAAAGTAAGAAAGTGGAGTTGACTGCTTTAACTCTGGAATGGGGTACAACATAATTTTTAAATTTTAATATGAAAGATATTATATTTGTTTCAAAAAATTTAATTTTAAAATTTTTAATAATTATTTTTATTTTGAGGGGTTTCGATTGTGTAGTGGGCAAGCATTTGCTTTACTAACTCAGGAGGTCCGGGTTCGATTCACGGTCTACTCATACAATATTTAATTTTGATTTTCAAAAAAGAGATTTTCTAAAACAAGATTTTTTAATACGAGATTTTGTAAAACGAGATTTTTTAAAAACGAGATTTTCTAAAAACGATTTTCTTAAACGAAATTTTTTGAAAATCGGTATGTACTAAATCGAGAGTGGGATATGTGGGAGTTGAAATCTCAAATCAGAATAAAAAGTTGTTTAATAAATAACAGAGCCTCGCACGAATAAGTGTATACCAACTGTTTGAACTTTTTGTAAAGATAAACAATTTTTTTTGCAAAGTGGCTTATTTAACATAAGCATATTGTGTGGCAATTACACGAACCCACTTAGCAAATTAGTTTATAATAAGATCAAAAATCGCTTTTTGCATACAAATCCGTTTTTTGAAAATTTTAGAAACTCAACTCGTGCATAAACCGAGCTTTTAAAACCTAGTGTACATTAAAGACTATATCCACTCTGAATTGAAATTTTTGAGGCTTGTTTTTTTTTGGATCATCTATGAAACGAAATTGTCAACATTTTTTTTAAGAAATTTAAAAATAGAATCAAAAATACAGTGAAATTAAATTGAATCAAGGGTGTTGTCTATTGGCAGATTTTTCATTTTATGATATTGACTTTATTTTATATTTTTCGTTTTTCTTCTGATCCCTTAATCCCTAAGAGGGGTAATAGAACGTCTCTGATCCGAATAACTGAAATATTTTTAAAAAAAGAAATCCTTATACAAAAATATATTTCAAAGAATTTTTAAAAATTTATTATGCTGCTTTTTAAATAAGTGCTTTTCAAAAAATTCTTTTAAAAAAATCTCCCTAATAAATCTTTAAAGAATTTTGTTTTTCTTTTGAAAAATTTTAAGCACCTTTTTTTTTAGAAATTTTCCAATTTTTTCTTTTTATCAATGAAAATTTAAAATAAAAAATTGAGTTTGAATGAATTGAAATACAAAATTTTTAACGTAATTTTGAAAATTAAAATATTGCTTTTAAAAGAAAAATGATTATTTCTTTAAAAACGCTATTTTTTCAATGTGAATTATCTTAAGATTGACTTTTAAATCTAATAGAATTTATGAATCTTAAATAATTTAAGAAATCTAATTTAGAAGTTATTTAATTATCTATAGCAGAGTTTCCTGCTTTTTCTGTGTTGGTTTATTTACATAATAAAAATTTAAGCTTCGGAAGACCTTAAATAGCCTCGCGAGTCTTTGCCAACTTTGCGTTGAAATTATAGTTATCCTCGGCAGCTTAAAAAACTGCTCTTCTCTTGGGAATGTTAGTCTAACAGGTTATAATATAAAAAATTTAAACTTCGGCAGACCATAAATAATTTTATTATACTCTGCAATATCTACCCCCAACAACTTAAAAATTTATATACCATTGGGAAAGTTAGTCTCACAGCTTTAGTAATTCTAAATTAACATAAAATCGGGTTATCTCCGTATAGACTGTTACAGTTCCTTAATTGTAATCTTTTTATATTTATAAAATATTTTATATTTTTTGTATCACCACATTTCTCATTCCGCAGCACTTTTTGCAGTTTAAAATACTATTTCTTAGAGTCTAAACCGAGATGTTAGTTGTTAAATTATTAGATTTTTTCGCAGCCAGTTAAAGCATACTTTAAGAAAAGGTGTATTTCTTTACAGAAGTTCTTTACAATTAGTTTCTAATATTCCGATTTCGAAGCCTAGAAAAATTCTTGTACATTTGATACTCAGCCCCTCTTATGGAACTTTAATAAGCTATTACTGCTAATTTTTGGCCTTATTTAAAATATATAGATTTTTTAAAGTTTTATGTTTTTAGTATATTCTAGGATTTTTTTATTGTCTAGAGCACATGACGGGGTTATTACAATTAAAAGAAGACATTCCCTTACTACAATCCTTATTTTCAGTTGAAATTACGACTTTGGTCTACTAAAATTTTATTAATTTTTATGTTAGAATTTCCATTTTCAAAAAATGTTAGGAATAATCCCTAAATTTAATCAAGATGTAGCCCCAAGTTGGAAATCTTTTCAGACAAATGATTAAATCAAGGATTAAAAATTATAATAAATTAAATGGAAAAAATACTTAATTAATGGGTTGGCTACGAAGTCGCTCGTCGTGAATATGGACCTTAAAAAGTAAAACTTAATAGAATAGGAACTTCCGATACGCTAGTAAAACTAATAAACTAATATTTGAAGTGTCCAAGAAAACAGGGATATGCAACACTTGTTAATAAGAAGAAGATTCTTTAAAAATACTGAAAACTAAAATTTTTTAAAAAAAAATTTATTTAATAATATATTAATTTAATTTCCCCATTTTTTATTTTTATAATTTTTAAATAAAATTAAAACTAATTTTCTAAAAAATTGCATTATACCAAAATATAGTTAGGTACTATAAAAATTAAATCTATACAAAAATAAACTAATAAAAAACCCGTTTCAAAATTATTCATAAGTATACGATATTTTAATATTCTTATATAGCTACATATTTGTACAAAAATCTTAAGATACTTATAACTGAATAAATTTTGGAAAATTATTTTGTCGGGTTTTTTTTTTTGGTGGACATATTTTTCTGGAGTGGTGACAAAGTCGGAAAATGAAAAGAAAATGTTTTTATCCTTTTAGTAAATATTAAAAAGTTTTTATATTATTTTTTTTTTGATGTTGTGCAAAGGAGTAAAGGAAGCTGATATTTATTTATCTTATGGATGCGATTCTTTCACAAAATATTGTTTAGATAAAAATTTATATAGGTATGTATTTATTAGTAGGGTTAGTAGTTATTTTGAAATTATAATAAGTAGAAAAATTGAATATTAATAGTTTTTTAATCTGTTAAGCTAAGTTAGTTTTGATTTAAGAGTTGAAAATCTATTAAATTTTATTTTATAATATATTTAATTTTTAAAAAAAAAAGATATTTGTTTAAAATCTTTATATTGGTGTCCCTACTTTATTTTAATGATAATCATTGAATTATTATTTTCGATTCGGTTTTTCATACTTTACAACTCCTTTAATTCGGGACTCATGAGGTAATTTACCTGAATGAATTAAACAGATTTTCAAATTTCAAATTTTTAATTTCAAGTTTTAATTTTAATCATTTTGCAGAGAGCGTTCCATAATCTAGGTTTAGTAAATCTTTTTTTTTTAAATCTCGTTTTTAGAAAATCTCGTTTTTAAAAAAAATTTCGTTTTAGAAAATTTCGTTTCTTATTGAAAAATTTCGCTTTGTAAGAAAATCTTTTTTTAATTTAAAAATCTGGTTTTTAAGGATTTTTGAGTTGGATACAAAACCAGAATTATCAGCTTTTCCAAAATATAAAAAACGGATTTTCTAAAAACAAGATTTTCTAAAAAAAAGATTTTCTAAAACGCGATTTGCTAAAAACGAGATTTTCTAAAACTAGATTTACTAAGCCGAGATTTCAGACCCAACCCCAGTTATGATGGCTCAAAACTTTTGCAAAAACTAAGTCTTGCTTAACGATAAAAATTAGGTCTTGCATAACGGTAATTTAAAATAGTCTATGGTAACACTATGTCTATACTAATTTTACAAATATTTATAACGCTTTTATTTATAAAGCAGTCGTTGCGTTGTTTAGATTTCCAAATTGAAGGTCCAACTTATGGTAGAATACAATCATAAAGAACCCAATCTGTTAAATTAACTTAAATATATAGCGTTTTTTTTAAATTTTTGGGGACTGTAGTTTCATAAAGCTTGAGATAAAGTTAATCAACAAAATTAACGTAAAAATTCTTTTATATTTTATTAAAATAACTATTCATAATAAATCAGGAGTCAACTTGGCGCAAAAGATTTGTGACCTTATTAATTTATCTTTAGTTTGACCTAGAACTGTGAATTCTTTTTTGCGAGTCAAATTAAAAAAATTATTAATTTATAATATTTAATAATAAATTTAGAGCAGTTTACTTATAAAATTAATAATAAATCCAACTACAAAAATTTTTTTCTGAACAATCGCTGTAAGATAAATTTACACAAAATTTTTTATTTATTTAAGTGGCTATATACAAAATATTTTATCCTGTTTAAGGACTATGTTGTTAAAATGCAATTTCCATTTACAGTCCTATACATATATACTTAGTATTTACCTATACATATATACAAAGTGCAAAATTAGTGTATAACCAGAAAAAAAAAAATCTACCATTTTTAAATTGATGCAGACAAATTCTATTTTATTTTAATTATTTTCAATAAATTGAATATAATATTTTATAAGGATAAATGAAATAAATTATATCTGGAAAAATTTATAAAGGACATGATGAAAATAAATTTTCTCGATCCTGTTGTTGCATTTTTAATATGTTTTTTTTTTTTAGCCATTCCTTTTCAGATATTTTTCAGATACAATGAAAGGTTCAGATACAATATAAGTAGAAAAATTTTAAGAAAATTATTTATGGTAAATGGGTACTAAATTAATAGGTACTATATAGATACTATTTTTTATGCATACTTTATATAATATACTTTATATTTTATATTACCATACTTATTGTTTTCTAATTAAACTTATTAAATTAAAAGAAAATTTATTTTAAATGCAATAACATATTTTATATTGGAAATTTTTTTTTAAAAATTTTTAATGCAAACATTTTTGTGTTTTTTTTTTAAAAGGAAAAGGTGAATAATTTTTGAAATATTTAAGAATAAGTACCTAGAGGATTATTTTATGATAAAATAAATATACAAATAGTAATAAATAAAAATTTTTATTTTAAAACTTAAGATACAAATTTAAGATAGATGCTATTTTAAATCTTTCAAATAGGTGCGTTATTTATTATCCTTAAAATTAATTTTATTTTTTGTGTGTTTATTTTGAAATACTAAGAATATATTTAATAATTTATATTTAAAAAATTTTTAATTAAATTGCTAATTAATTTATTTTTAATTAAATTAAAGCTTGGCTTTATTAATTTATTTCTTGTGTACATGTATGAAATATGGGCCCATACTTTGATTGGCCCTTTGCCAAAAAGGTATGTGGTACCTAGTAATATGACGTTGCAAAGCTCCACCCCACCGCCCACCGTAATAAAGCTCCCAGAACGTTAATTCCCATTGGTAAATATAAATTGAACAGCATCAGGGCTTTAGTTTACATTGAATAACTAAAAACACTATGAGATGCTTTTGTTTTAAATATAACTTTCGGCTTTTAAAAAAATAGGGTTGTCCTTTCTAAAAAATTTGAAGATTAATATGGAAGAGAAATAATTCCCCGGGACATTAATTCACAAAAGTTGTTGCAATTTCTTTTAAACATTTAATAAGAAAAAACACCCCGCAATCTTATTCCTTACATCTTTGTATCTGAAAGGTTTTAAATTAGAAAGAATTTTAGATTTAAATTAAAAATTATACTTTTTCTGATTATTTATATATGTGTATGTGAGATTCTAAATTTGGAAATATTTTAAAGTTGGATTAAAATTCTAAAAGGAAAATATATTATACATTATATTTTTCTGCAATGACTAAAAATGAAAGGCATGCTTCAATCTTTATCACATTGTATGAGGTAAGAGATTATAACTACCTTACTTATAACTGCAAAATATATTTAGTCACCTAGGGTTTACAAGAAAAATTAACATTTTCAGCTATTATACTCAAACTCGCACTTCCTTCATTAAAAATACATTGCACTGAATCATCACGCAATCATTAAAATCTCAAAAATATAAGCAAAACAGTTTACAATATTACTTTTACAATTAATATTAATTCTAATGAGCACAACTTATCTCAATACTCATTAGTTTCTTTTATTTTTCAAAAATAAAATACACAATTGTTGCTAAAACCATTTTACATCAACAATATATGGTGATCCAAGTCATTACAAATAAAAATATCTTATCAGACATACTACAAAAATTTTTTTAATTAGTATGTAGCTATTAAGTTTTAGCAATTACAAAAACTCTTCAATTAAAACCCATTGAAAAAATTATTTTATAACTACTAGCAATAAATATAAATTATTTAAAATTTAATATTGTTTTACAACGCGCTATTTAACCTCAAACTTTATTCTGCATGCAGCATAAGAACTAGTAAATAATAAAACCCTCTAAAATATTCTAAACTCAATGGATGGCAATCATAATACAATTTATCTTACATAAAATCAATTTTTGTTTTAATCTTTTTCTTCCATTCACAGGAAATTAAAATTGTAAATAGTAATAAAAATGCCCATTTTATATATTATTAAGTGTATCTATAGATTTTTAATTTAGATTAAAAAAAAAAAAAATGGTAAATATAAGATAGAAAAAAATTGGTTTTACAATTATATTGCAAGATGATTCAATTGTTTGTTTGTTATTTTTTTTTTCAATTTATCGTATTAATAGTCAGCAAAATTTTTATTTTCTAATAAAAACAAATAAACAAGGACTCTAACAAAATCTGATTATCCTTTTCTGTTGGGATTTTTTTCTCAGAATTTTTTTGTTTTTTTTTTTGTTTTTTAATTTAATGTCCTGTTACATTTTGCTTTTTAAGATTTATATAAACTGTTTTTATAACATTCAATGTATACGCATATTTTGCCTTTAGATGAATTTTTAAGATGAAATACAACAACAGCAACAACAACAACAACAACAACAATAATAAAACATAAGAAATTATTCAAGCAAACCAAATTATATTATTATAAATAATTGTATTTTTGCAATTTATTTACAACTTTAAGATACATTTTTTTTTTTTTTAATGCCTTAAAAACGTTTCACTTTTTATACTTTTACGCTCTTATGATTTTATTAAGATTTTTTTTTTATTTATAAAGATTAAAAAAAAAAAAACAACAAAAAAAAAGTTCCCTTCTCCTTTTTTTTTTGTATTTATTTATTTGCTATTCGTTCACCCATTCATTCATCCATCCATTCATTCATTCATTCATTTATCCATTGAATATTTTTGTGTATTGTATGTATAGTTGTACATAAATTTTATAATAATTGTCATTCAGTCGTTTATCGTATTGCCAAAAGGGGTTTATTTTTTTTTTATTATTTTTTGAATATTTTAATTTCTATTTATATAGATGTTACTACAAAATTATTATATACAGTTATTTATATTTATATTTTATTGTATATAATTCTTCTTATATAGTGTACTTAACACAATTAGAAATTATTTTTTATTTTATGTTTTTATTTTAGTTGTTGCTGTTTTTTTCCTTCTAGTTTTCTATAACCAAATTTTTTTTTTGAAAAATGGGTTTAAAGTGGGCGTGTTTTTTGGTTTTTTTTTAAATGTGGAATAAATATAGTGAAAAAACAAAAATCTTAAGATACTTTAAATACAATATTATATTTTTTAGTAACAAGTAGCTAGTTTACAAGGATGTTAAAAAACAAGTAGTTTAGAAAACCAAGGGGTTTTAAAATAGCACATTTCGAAAGCTGAAAAATAGAACATGTTTCTTAACACATTAGTTTGAAGTTAAGAGAATACAGGGTGTTTGAAATTCAAAAGTCACGAGCAATTTAAAATTAACAAAAAATTGTACTGCAATGAGGATTTACTTCTAACGGTTTCAGAGTTAAGCATCTTCAAAGGGATTTTGTAAATTTTGAAAAAAATAACAAATCATCCTTGTACAACATAAAAAAATTCATTTAAGTGTCAGTGACTTGTTGAAGTTATGGGAATTTTTAATAATTGTCATTTTCACTCACAAATAGTTTCTATACACAACACTATAAGGACTTAAATTCGGAAAATATTGATATATTTCATTGATTTTATTAAATTACTGTAATTTTTGCATTAAAAAACCGTTATTAATGTACCAGTATTTTATTTGTAAAGTCACCTTTATTCTAGTACACATTTTTCTCATATCTCTTACCATTTTGGAGATAATCATCTGGATACTTGATAATCATACCAATTTTCCTTATTTGACCCCTAACAGCTTCTAATCGGATGGTTAGTCTAATAGCTTCTGTTAAAAGACTTTTACAAATTTATTGAGATGTAACTCCTCTCCATTTCCAGATTCTAACTCAAACGGTTCGAAGGAAATAAATGGGCGAGAATTTTGCAATAATATAATTTCACATAACGGTATATTAAAGAACCGTATGACAACCTTTTTTAATTACGTTGTATACATATTAAACGCTTGCTAGAAGAGTTCTCTAGTTTAGAAATTCCAGATTGAAAATACAGAATTTTTAGTTACAGTAATTCACATATAGTGCTTTTCCGTACTTTGGAGGCATTGTAGATCCGGAATGGGTAAGGCTACAGGAAAACAATTCTTCCTTTAAATAATTTTATTTACAATACTTACTCGCAAATAAAATTTCTTCCTTTTTTATTTAAACAGGATTAAAGTTTTGTAAATATACGGACGGACGTACAGAGTGAGACTATGCTAATACATTTTTTTATGTAAAATGTGCTTAAAACTTCTCGAGAAATGAATTTTTAAAATTTTTATATTTTTTAAATTAAGAACCGAATTACACCCACACCTTTTTTTAATTTCTTAAAATACAAAAACTATAAAGAATTTCAAGGGGGAAGAAATAATAAAATCTTGTTAATTTTGGAAAAAAAACTAACGGTATAAATGGAAGCTAATGTGAAAATCCAGTTAACAAGAAACCAAAAAAAAAAAAAAACAACAAAAACATAAAAGATGGAAAAAAAAGAAATATGGGGAAATCGTAACATGACTTAACATATAAGTATGTAATTTTAAATTTTTTCCGTTTATGACTTTCAAAAAAACTTTAGAATATATTTCGAACCCTTTAAAAGAATTGGGGGTTTTCTTTTACTTAAAGTCATAATCAAGAAAAAAAAACACTTTAAAAGTTAAATTTTTTTTCTGTGTCGAAATTTATGCAATTAAGGGTTTGATGTGGAGGATTATTTTTGAATAAAATTGAAAATGAAAACAAGGGTAAATATTGACAAGTGGCAATATAACCATAACACCAAAAGTATGTTAAAAAAAATATTAACTGGTTTTGGTAAGATTTTCTGGGTATGAGACGGAAGTATTTTTATTTTAAGTGAGGTAATCATTTTATACGATTTTTGTGCAGAGTATAGTGATTCATTATATTTAGTTCTACGTGAAGGATGAAAAAGCTCCTAACAATATGCAAGATTTTTTATTCTTAGTTTTTTTAGTTATTCTTTTTCGGAACAATTTCGTAGATAAAGACTTCGAATATTTTTCACTAAAATACACTTTAATTCACTGTATTTCTGTAGGAATTTTGTAGCAAAAACTTATAAAGCTAAATCATTGTCTATTGAATTACTGTAGCTTTTAATTAGACTTTTGCCAGCACATAATGGCCTTGCCTGCAGAGGGCAATACTAATAACATCAAAATAACTATTTTATAATGTTAGTTTTAAATTAATTAATAAATTAAAAATAAATTGAAGAAACTGATAAGTGATAACTAGCATGAATGATTTCTCTGAGAAAGTTTTTAATTTTAATATAATTCAAAATCAATGTTAAAACATAAATTAGGCAATGCCAATCGAAATAGCTGTATCATTAAGATCTTATATGTTTTGTCCTGGAAGCATGAGTCAAATTTTTTTTAAGTATGTTAGTCCTGTTAGTAAAGAGTTTTCCTTTAAAATAGAAATACATTTTCATTCAATACTATACTAACTCATACGAGTCACACGGCCTAGTTATTATAATGGGATATGCTATCGTTTCCTATACTAATTCATCTTGTGGTAGTTAATGATTAAAACTATCTCAGACACTTGGAAGAAGATGGGCAATGTTTTTAATGAAGTAACTGGAATTCGCTGATAAGGTATATATGGGATAAATAAGGAACACAAGACATTGCAAATAGTACTAAATCTTAAGATTCAAAATTAGGTACTTTCAAATTTATTTTAAAATTGATTTATGATAAGTTTGACTAAAAAAATTTTAGAAGGAATGGGTATTAAATAAAATTATAAAATTTTCTTCTTCTTATTTTATTTTATTTTTTTTCAGCAGTTTTTTGTTATCTTTACAACAAAAACAACAACAAAAAAAATTTAACCTTTATATTTCCAAAAATTATATGATTGTTTTGTTAATATCAAATTGAACTTCTGAGATTTTTTTAAAGACTTTTCCTTTATAAATTTCAGTATGATTTGTCAATATTAAAGGGATCGCAGCACAACAAGAGTACTACGTATTTGATATAAGATACCGTTATATTTATAAATTTATTTATTTATGGAAGATGGAGTTTTTTTTTGTTGAGGGCGGCTTAACAAGTATCTGAAGCAGTATCAGCATATTTTGAGTGTTTTCATTTATTATTATGCTGACTCCATATTAAAAATATATTTGTTAGATTGCGTTCAAGATTTCGTTGATTTTGTAAAATTTTTTTTTTTTTTTGCTGATTTACTTACACATTTCTACTTTGTATATGCGTGTGTATACGCGCATATAAATATAATATATATATATATGATGAAAAATATAATTGAACTTTTTGTCAAAAAAAAAAAATTAGATTGAAATAAATAAAAAATTAAGTAAAAAAAAAACTAAATAAATAAAATATAATAAAATATAAAAAGACAAGTATATAAAAACAATTTACTAATCGGATTTTCCCGAAAAAAAAAATTAAAATAATATTAAAAATAAGAAAAAACAATTTATAACAAAAATAAACACAAGTTTTTAAGGTATATTATTAACGTATAATATATACAGGGTGACCTTTTTGAAATTTGTAGATATTTATTAATTAATGATATATTCGTTTAAGGTAATCTCTATTATATAAAACGAGGAAGAGTGTAGTAGAGTAGACTGTGTCAACTCTGGGATACCCGTATGAACGTAACATATACAACATCCGGTTAATTACTTTTGGCTTTATTAAGTGTAGTGGAATACTCATATAAAATAAAGAGTTGTACGGCAGCTACTCGAACTCTCTGTCGTAAACCAACCAAATTTTGCAGAAACTTTGGCCATTACACTAAATAATTTTTGGCGAAAATTCAGACACCCAGCTTCATTAGGTGGAGAGTAATGCTCATATAAAATAAAGAGTTGTATGGCAGCTAATCGAACCCTCTATCGTAGACCAACCAAATTTTGCAGAAACTTTGGCCATTACACTAAACAGTTGTTGGCAAAAATTCAGACACCCAGCTTCATTAGGTGGAGAGTAATGCTCATATAAAATAAGAAGTTGTATGGCAGCTACTCGAAACCACTCCACTAGACCAACCAGATTTTGCAGAAACTTTGGCCATAAAACTAAACTACTTTTGGCAAAATTTTAGACACGCAGCTGTAATAGGTACAGAGTAATGCTCATATAAAAAAAGAAGTTGTATGGCAGCTACCCGAACCCATGGACCAAAATGGCTGGATTTAAATAGCGATGACGGCTATTGCAAAAAAACGAATTTGCGAAAATTTCAAGTTCCTAGCTCCTTTAGTTTTTGAGTTATCGTGCGGACGGACAGACGGACAGACGGACAGACGGACGGACATACATAGCTAAATCGATTTATTTTTGGATTCTGATCCGATCCATACACTTGAGTCTATATCTACCCCCCCTCCTTCTCTGCGTCACAAACGTAATGGCAAAATTATTATACCCTTTAACTATATAGTCATACGGGTATAAAAATGTTTAATACTTTTTTAATGCTATCTATACTGCTGCCCCGTACTTTTTTAATGCTATCTAGTCTATACAGCCCCCCCGTTTTTAAACAATTGACGTTTAAAAAATTGATCTATTGCCATTTTACTCATTACAGAGCGTGAATCACAACAGGTGATTGCAACTACAGGTGTCGATTTATCCTTTTACTCAAAATTGAATATATTCAATTTTGAAAAGTTTTAAAAACTACAGTAGTAGAAAGCTCCTCGTATTTTGATTGAATTTTTAAAAGTAAGACTACTTATTGGGGACGCTACGAAATCTCAAAGTCCCAAATTTCAAATTTACAAAATCCCAAAATCCTAAATTTTAAGATCCCAAATTACAAAATCCCAATTTTTAGTCTTTTTCCAAAATATTTATATATGTATGTGCATGAATATGTAAGATTTTGGATCAGGCAGGATTTTAGAGTTGCTTACAAAATCATAGTTATGCGCGTTTTACAGAATTGTATATATTCTATATATATATACATATTTTTTTTATTTTATTTTTAGATTTTGAGTTAGTAGAGATTTTAGAGTTGGTTAGAAAAGCAGGCTTTCAATAATTTGTTTAGCGGGGGTTTGGGAGCGGAAGTCTCACTATTGGAAGTTTTTTATTATTGAAAATATATATTAATGTAAAAACAGTCTAGGAGGAAGTTTATAGTTGGTTACAGAACGAATTATGATAACGATAGTGGTTTGGGATTTTGGTATTTGGGATTTGGAATTTTGAAATTATGAATTTTTGGGATTTTAAGATTTTGAATTTTGAATTTTGTATTTGTGATTTGGCATTTGGATTTCGTACCCAACCCTTATTTATTACTCGCTGTCGAAGTACTTATAAAACTACATAACATGTTAATTATTCTTGAATCCAAATTTAATTATTATATAAATGAAACACCCTGTATATTAAGCGCAAAATAATGTTTTTATAAGAATTACTCTTTAACAAAAACAAAGAATGAAGAGACGAATATATACAATATATCTAAAAAGAAAGGGATGTATATGTATACAAATTTTTATGTAAGGATTTTAATGTTTTTATTTTCCTTCTCTCATCCTGATTAATTTTTTCTTGTTTTTTTTTGTTTTTGTTGTTTTTTTTCGTTTGAATTATGTCGCCGAGATTTTTATGATAAAAAAAAAAAGTATATAAAAAGTTTTTTTTTTTTATTTTTTTAATGAAAGAAAATTTTTTTTAATGAAAGAAAAGGATAATGATATTTTTTTTTGTTTTTCTTATTTTTGTTTCTTGTTTTTGAAAATTAATTTATTTTTGACGATGATTTTTAATACACGTGATTCATTGCTGTGGAAATGTAATATTGAAAAAAAAAAATAAAATTTGTAGAAGGACAGGCGGCTTTTGTAAAATAAATTTTTTTTTTTTCAAATTTTCTTAAAAAAATTTCAATAAATTGATGGACTTAAATAATAATAATAAAAATGTATTTTATTTTTTTTTATTTTTTTAAAGGTAAAAAAAATTTAAAAATTTATTTTTTTTTTCGAATGAAGAGTTTAATTGAAATCAATGACAAAAGGTACGGATGCAATAAAAGATTATTTGAAGCGATTTTTATTATCATCGGTGATGATTTAAAAGAATTTTATTTTGCATAAATTATAATTAAATGTTGCAAAGGGGTTTGATTGAAAGGGAAGATGGATCTAGGCATTATATTATATAGAAATTGGTTGAAATTAAATCGAAATTACTCATTTCATTTTATTATTGTACACGTTATTGGGAAAATTTTTCTCCACTGCTGAGGACCGTTAAGTGCATAAATTTAAGTAAAACACAGTTTTGGTGATATTGAATGTGCAATTTTATAGTTGGGTACATCATTTTGTCTAAAGTTAGAGTACTTCTAGGTAAAAATTTACTTACTATCTTCCCTCCAAAATATAAAAAAAATCGGAATTCACTTAAAATCAAAAGTGAAACCGGCAAGACAATTAATCAACTATCTTTCAAGAGGTACAACATTAAGTAACTAAATTATCTGTTACTTTGTACCGATATATAATAAAACACTTGAAATTATGCTAGTGTATAAATTATAAAGTGTAGGTACAATAGATGGGACCAGTGCATTAAATTTGTAATTCATTATGTCTCCATTAACATTAATTTAACACGAATTAAAATAATGTATTGATTTTTTTAATTATGCATTCAAATATAATTATTTTGCATTATTTTTTCACATTATTCATTATAATAATGCATTACTTATAATTCATTTTTAAATAAATTCAAATTAATTTAATTATTTTTGAATTAAAAAAATAATTCAAAAATAATTCAAGTAATTCAATGAATCATTTTTTTTAATTCAACAGTAATCTAAATAATTGAATGAATTACTTTTTTAATTGAAAAGTAATTCAATTAATTTGAACTATATTTGATAATGCATTATTTTTTAATATAAAGCCATTATTAAAATGAATGAATTAGTGTGAAAAAATAATTCAAAAAAATAATTTTACCTAATGCATTATTAAAAAAATTAATGCATTAGGTATATCTAATTAATAATTACTAAAAATAATGCATTATAATTATAATTCAAAATTCCCACCTTTCGTAGGGTACCTTTATAATTTAAGAAAATAAAAGAAAGCCAAACAATAGTCAAATTAAAACTTTACTTTTATAAGCTTTTTAAAAAAACTTTATTTTACAAAACTTTTTATATGATTAATTAGACGTTAAAACCTAACTCCAAAGTCAACAATAAAGTAATTCCCTATATTTTTGGCCTTTATATTATTATGAACTAATCCTAATGAAGTAATCCCCAAAAGAAATTAACTAAATCCCAAAAATATATTTCGAACTTTGGAAGAACTTTTAGTTCTTATGAACTAATCGCTATATTCCAAAACTGAACTAAACTCTAAACAAAAAATTAACTGATTTCCAAGCAACTGATTTTGTAAATATATTAGTGTTCATTTTTGAACTTGGAGCTAAGTTTGTAGTACCGGTCAATTAGAAGAAGTTCAGAAAAACTACTTACGAGCGAAAAACAACATAGTAATTTGAGCTGCATCTGAGGGATGTTAATTACACCAAAATACCGGTATTTTGATAATAATTCAAATTCAATGAAAACATTTAAGTAATTCCGATTTTCAAAGTGACTAACATTTGACATCAAATTTCCCCACACACTATACATAAATTTTACCATAATAATAAAATAAATTTTTGAGAATATCCATTTTGCGTACTCCATTTTCTATTGTATCATTTTTGTACATTTATATCAATTAAGTCTGTAAATTCTATTCACTTTTAATTTAATTACTTTTTTATGTTAATTTATTTTTGCAGTTGTTTTTAATTTAAAACAAAAAAAAATAAATTAAATTATATGCATTATTTTTGGAATTTTTAATTAAACTATATAGAATAAATTAATAAATCAATTTATTCTATGTATTATAATATAAAAAATATTATTACATTACACAGTTTTTAAATATATATATATGTAAGTACACTAAATGCCGAAAGCAAATACAATACTAATTTAATAAATTCAAATTGAGTATAATTTTATATAGAAAATCAAATTAAAAATACAAAAATTTTTTATTAAAAATATTAAATTTTTGGGATTAAATATATTAGTGCGATCTAGTATATTTAATATAATATTAAAAATCTCTTTTATAATTTTATTGAAAATTCAAATTATTAAAACAAAACTCAAAATATTTATAGTTACATTTTTATCTGCATTAGAGTATTTTTAGAGAAGTTGATTTGTGCAATATATAACTAAATAAAAACCACTTTATTATAATTTGTAATCAAAATGAAAATCCCTTTTATTATCAGACTAATAGGATTTTTGCAAAAAATATCTATAGATTTTTTTAAATTATTATAGATGCAAATTCTATTGAGCAATTATATTTTGTAAAATAAGTTAAAAAACGAGGAACAGTGTAGTAGAGTAGACTGTGTTAACTCTGGGATACCCGCATAAACATAACATATTATACATTATATCATCCGGTTGTATGGCAGCTACTCGAATCCTTTGCAGTAGACCAACCAAATTTTGCAGTAACTTTGATCATTACACTAAACTATTTTTGGTTAAATTTCAGACACCCACCATCATTTGGTGTAGTGTAATCCTCATATAAAAGAAGGAGTTGTATGGCAGCTACTTGAACCTTCAGCAGTAGACCAACCAAATTTTGCAGTAACTTTGGCCATTACACTAAACTATTTTTTTCAAAATTTCAGACACCTAGCTTCATCAGGTGTAGTGTAAAACTGATATAAAAGAAAGAGCTGCATGGCAGTTACTCGAAGACTCTGCAGTAGACCAACCAAATTTTGCAGGAACTTGGGCCATTATACTAAACTACTTTTGGCAAAATTTCAGACAAGCAGCTGTAATAGGTACAGATTACTCATATAAAAAATGAAGTTGTATGGCAGCTCCCCGAACCCATGGACCAAAATGGCTGGACTTAAATAGCAATTCCGGTTATTGCAAAAAAACGAATTTGCGAAAATTTCAAGATCCTGGCTGCTTTAGTTTTTGAGTAAATGTGCGGATGGACGGACATACATAGCTAAATCGATTTATTTTTCGATTCTGATCCGATCCATACACTTGAGTCTTTATCTACCCCACCTGCTTCTCTGCGTCACAAACTTAATGGAAAATTTATTATACCCTTTGACTATATAATCATACGGGTATAAAAATAATGTAATAAAATATTAATATTTTACTGACTGAAAAACTGTCAATCAGATCAGATATAAATCCCAGTATCTATATATAGCTATTATAATCTCTTTATTGAACATCATTTTATATTTTGAAACATTAATATGCTAAATATTACAAATGTTTTTGATGATGAATCCATTAATTTTAAAAGCTCAAAAATTATTATTTAAATTGAAAAACCACAGTAAAATTAAATTTTATTATAATATTAAAAAAAAATTTTAAATTCTTTAGTTATTATTCGATTGATTTATATTTAGTACTTGCAGCAATATAGATGGCGTTACAAGGGTTTTTTTTTTTAAAACAGTGGATTAATACAAAATAGTTTAAAAGATTTTAATTTTTTGAAGTATCCCATAAAATACATGCGTTAATTAATAGGCATAATAGATTGGGGGTTGAGTAGAGTAATTATAAGTTATAATTTAAAGTGAGTGGATCAAATCCATTTCAAACTATGAGCGAAAAAATTAAAAGGTTTTTAAATCTTCTGATTCCTCAACGGTACTTTACTAAAATCATTGAGTTTAACAGTTTTTAATTGAGGGCTGGTAAAAAAATCTATACAAAGTATTAAAAATAGCTGATTTCCAGAGTTTCGATCGTGTTTAAAAGCTGTATATTTCAAGTATCAATACAATTAACAGTACCATAACTTGATACTCATTCATTACTTTGTCAAGTACCAGTATTAGATTAGGATATCAATACTCACAAAACTTAAGTACAGGTAAAAGAATCAAGTAAAAATATTTGTAATTTCCAAAAATTTATTAAATTTATACTTTAAATACTTTTGTAATTATTTTTGATACTTAATTATTTTGAAGTTCTTAAAAACCAAGAAATACTTAAGTAACAAGAATTCAAGTACTTCTCAAATATTCAAGTATTTTGCAAATATTTTCATTCATAAAGTTCAATAATAAGAATTTATAATATAGTTAATTTAAGATTCAATATTATATGGATTTGAAATTTTTATGATTTTCAATTCTTAGTACTGGTACAGTAATGGTACTTTCAAAGTAGTACTTAAGTACTATTTTACTTAGTATTGTACGGATCTGTTCTGGATTAATAAGAAAATCTTTAGAAAGCTTTTGTGCTTCAATTAGGTTTTAGATTCAAAAACTTGATTCCCTCTGCAAGTTTCTTTTGTCCAGGGCCTTTTAAATACAAAACTTGAAATCAGAAAGGCAGACAATTTCAGACATTTAAGACAGAAAGGATTAATTATCAATAAAGGAAATAGAAAAGTACTCGTACATGAGGTCTAAGTTCAAATTGACATTTTTACGAGGATGTACAAGGTTGTAATTAAACATTTTTTTTTTGATGCATCTATTGATATGCATATTCTGAGTGTCTGGTATAAGGACAATCCTAATTTAGACAATGCGTAAAATATTTTATTTCCAAACTCCCGATTAACCCTCAATTAGACGATAATGACTACTAAATTCTATTTCGTATTTAACATTAGGAAACTTGGGTTTTTTTTTGTAAATATTTTAATTAGCAAAAAAATTAGATAAATTCGAAAATAAAATATCTGAATTTTATAAACTAGCAAATATTTCAAATATGGCCAAATATTATGAAAACAAATAATTAAAGTTATCAAAATAATACTGTTTAATAATAAGTACTTTTAAATTCTTTCTGTTATTTTTTTTTAAGTGCAATTTCAATATTATTTACTGTAAGTACTGCTTTTATATGTCTAATTAATATTTGCAAATTCAATATATTAAAATATTTTTATATTCTAATAAATAATATTATTAAATATCATATAATAAATATTTAAAGTATATAAATAGTGGGGGAATTTTAATTAAATTTTAGTTTTTGACCTAATTTTACAAAATCTAAATAAAAAAAAATATGCAAAACAATCTGGAATATGGCGAATAATTTTAGATAATAAAGTGTTTACTATTGTTTTCATACAGAAAAATGTATATTTAATAACAAATATTTATTTTATTTTTAAAATTATAAAATAAAGTTGAAATTTTTTTTTTTTAAATTTTAATATATTTTGATATTATTTTAAATAACAGAGTGTGGTAACAAGTGAATTCATTAAAAATAATATACAAATAAAATAAATATTTATAGTATTTTAAAAATATTTAAAAATCAATATACCATAATATTTTCAAATTGACCTAAAACAATTTTATTTAATAATTTAGTTTAAAAATTATTTTATGTAAATTAAATGTTTATACGGTTTTTATACAGGATAAATCAGAAGAATATTTGTAATTTTAGTAAGGGAATGAAGAGGTGAAATGTAACTGTACTAGAAGAAATAATAATATATTAATTTAAATATTTTAATAGAATTACATTTTTTTTAATTCTAACTATCAGGCCCATGAGCCTGTACATATCATAGATCCAGATTCATAGATACATAATGGATCTTAATGAATTTTACATACAATTTAAACATAAGATAGTACTGCGCCTTATAACATGTATAGAAACATTTTAAATTTTCAACAGATGAATTGTAATATAATATTTAATTAAAAATTATTTTTATATCTGTGAGCTATATTATTAAATTAAATTATTTGTTTATATTTTGTATTTGTTGATATATTTATGTTATTATATTTTTTATGGAAGATATGTAATTATTAATTTTTGGTCCCAAATATATAACCCATAAGTAATGCATATTGTATGTAATTATTAATTACTAGCTGTTGGCCCGTCACAGAATGACGGAAGGTCAGTTGAAAGAAGAACTTTTTCTAATTAAGAACTATTTCTAATTTAATTACATATATTACATAAACATATATTATATATCAATACCATTTTCTTAAATAAAATGGTAACCGTTGCATTCTACGTAATACAGACTATGCTTCAATTCTAGTTATGTACAAAAAAAACAAAAACTTATATGTTGTTGTATCTAAAAATTTGAAGATGAATAATTTATTTAGTCTACCTTTTTTATGTTTTGAGTTTGATAAAATTTTGGGGCTGTTAGTTCAAATCCCTTCTTGGTGAAATGTTTTTTTAATTTCAATTAATATTTTTTTTTTTATTCAATTACGTACTTTTTAAAATTAAGTTCGATAAATTTGTGAACAAATAAGAGATGTGAAATAGATTTATTTTGTTTCAATAATGATTTATTTCTCAAACTATTAATGTTTTGTATATACATTTTTAAAAAATGTTGTTATACATTCTATATTGTTTCCTTTGTTTAGATTCAAATCAAAATACTTGTTTGAAAGCTAACCGTTCTATAATGTACTTATTCAACATGCTAAATAATGTATCTATTTATATGTACGTGAAATTGTATTAAATAAATGTTGATTTTTGAATTGAGTTTTGCATTATCAAATGCAAATTATAAATTTTATTTGAAATTTTTTTTATATACCTAAACCTAACTAAGTTTAAAATCTATTTTGTCTGGTTTTTATGGTGCATTGAACTCAGAGGTATTGTATACCTGAACCCACTTTCCCAACCGTCAGTTGTTACATAATTTTTTTCCATTTTAACTTTTAAATAGATAAATAATTAAAAAGTTATGAAGGAAGGGATGAGAGATAGATGAGGTAGAGTTGAGAGCGAGATGAGGGGAAACTTTGAAATTACTTTAATACATTTCTTGGTTTATTTGCTTAAGCAAACCAAGCAATGCATCAAAGCATACATTGGGCTTTCGCCCTTATTTCAGATATTTACTGAAAATTATTAAGACCAACTACACAAATGTTCCTGTGAAGCATTGTCTTCTTAATTTTTATTGACAAAATGTCTTACTATATATTTAAAATTTCCAGAAAATCTTCTGTGATTTTTAAAACTGAAATGAAATTTTTCATAAACTAATAAGTAAATTTTATTTCAAAAAAAAATTTTTTTTTTTTTATTAAAAATAAATAAAATATTTTTTGGCCTGCTTATGACAATTTATGATATTTTATTTTCTAAAATAAAACACATCCAACAAAACGTCAATATTTTATTTTTTTATAATTGAACACATCCAACAAAACACATTTAATTGAATGCGTTTGTTACACCTCATTCTAGACAAATATATTAATAATAATAATAATAATAAATAATAATAATAATAATAATAATAATAATAATAATAATAATAATACTCATATCTAATGTCGAAGTTGTTTAATTAAGAAGTTTAATGTTTTAAATAAAATAACTTTAGCTTTAAGGGGTGGGAAGCGCCCTACTTTATGGTGTGGTCGAATTGTGTAAAACCCAAATTCCACTTGTACTAAATAGACACAATTAAAGGAAATGTTGAATTTTCTAAAAATAACTAAATAATAAATGAAAGTTCAAATTTATAATATCCAATAATCAAAAGAAATATACGTTTTATTGGAAAAATGGTGGTGGAAAATTTAGATGCTTAAAAAATTATCTGAATGAATAAATGAATGAAAATATAAATAAAGTTTAGATCATAACTTTCAAAATATTTACAATAAAGCCAGGTGGTACCAATACAGTTTTTGTAGGAAAGTTGGAAAAAAAAAAAAATTAAAAATTTCCAAAAGGATTTTCAAAAAGAAACTTTAAATCAATAAAATTTTATAAATTTTTTAGAAAAAAAAATGGTTATTTAAGAAAATTTAAAATAAAAATAAAATTAATAGAAAGGTCAATAAAATAATTAAAATTTATTACCTACAGATTTTGATTTAATTTTTAGCACATTTTCAAAAAATTTTGTAAAAATGTGCCTATATAGCTTCACTCTGTCCGTCCGTCCGTCCGTCCGTCCCTTTTTACCTACGATTGACAAAAAAATATCAGGAATGGATAGGTATTGCAATAAAAATAATTTAATGGTAAAACTTTTTTTTGTACCCCCCCCTGTTACGGAGCTACAGCCCCACAAAGTTGAAAAAAGCCCCAAATTTAAACAGTTATAATTAGAGTTCTATAAGGTATATCTCCAACCTGAAAACGGTAACAGACAGCTGCTTTTATAAGCTTTACAAGTTTTTAAAAGCCAATTGTATAGGGTTACCATACGGTACTAAAATTTACCGTTATTCAAAACTAAGTTTTACAAAATTTTTGGTCCCTCATAACTTCGGAACGGCTAAATCTAGAAACTTGAAATTTTGGGAGAAGTTAGACCCTTAAAAGTAAGTAAGAGTCAGTTAACAAAATTCTTTTGTCACGCCCCCTCTTTAACAGCTGTAAGGGGTCGAAAATTGAAATTTTGCTAAAAATTTAGCTTTTAAACACCTATAACTTGAATACCTGTCAAAATTTTTTTTTATTTTTATACAAAATTGAAAGCTCAAAAACGAAAGTTTCAATTAGTGTCAAAGGTTTTTCTTAATTTTGACTTTGTCCGTCCGTCCGTATGTTTACAAGAACTTTTACACCGTTTGAAATAGATTAAAGAAATTTTAACCACGGGTAGATATTACACAAAAATTAATTTCGTAGAAGAATTTTTTTCTGTAGCCCCACCCGTTACGGAGCTACAGCCCCCCAAAGTTGGAAAAAGTCCTATTTTTAAATTATTATAACAAGAGTTTTGTTTAGTGTATTTTCAATCTGAAAACGGAAAAAGATAGCTGGTTTTATAAGCTTCACAAAAATATAAGGCTAAAATGTATAGGGTTACCATACGGTACTAAAATTTACCATTAAGCTAAACTCAACTTTTGCAAAATTTTTGGCCCCATATATCTTCTAAACGGTTCCAGCTGGGGTCTTGAAATTTTGGGAGAAGTTAGGTCCTCCAAAATTAATAGGAGTCGGTTAACAAAATTTTTTTGTCACGCCCCCTGTTTAGGAGCTATAAGGGCTCGAAAATTGAAATTTTGCTATTTTCAACCACCTGTAACTTTAACACCTGTTCAAATTTTTTTTTACAAATATGCAAAATTTACAGCTGCAGCATTATATTTCAACATACTTTAAAGGTTTTTCTTAAATTTGAAAGGGTCTCTTTAAATTGAAGAAATTGTTTCTTAGTATTAACTATTTTTGGTTAGATAATAATATTCTAGGTAAAATTCCAAATTTTGTTGGAGTTCCAAATTGATTTCCTAGAACCGGAAAAAAATGGAAGGGTGAACACAGGAGAGGAGTGAGCAGATCCATCATAAGTTTGCTAAGCAAAAATTTGGGAACCTTCCCCGTTGAAGGGCTACTAGGTCTTCAAAATTAAAACTTTTATGTTCTTATAAAACAGTAACTTATTCACCAGTGTAAGTTTTTCCAAAATTAAACGTTAACATTGAAGCTCCAACATTATATTTTGCACTTAATAACAGGTTTTCTTGAATGCATTGGGGTTGTATTCTAAGTATTTCACTATTAGTCATATAATTAATTATTAATGAAATAACAAAATTATAATATTATCATAATATATATTTTTATAAAAATAAATTATAAAATACTCAGTAAGAAACCGTATATAATTTTGAAAATGTGCTTTTTAAAAACCCTTGGTTTTTTTCCCTCACTTGCTTATATTGATTATGAGAAAATAAAACACATCCTAAAAGTATGCAATGTGGGTAGGATTATGCAATCTACATAAATTTCTTTCATTCGTGTTCCACAGAATTTTTATTATTGTGTTTTGTTTTTTGTTCAAAAAATTTTTCCATCAAAATAATTTTGATAATTTTTTTTGCATATTTTTAGGAGATTTTATAATTGAACACATCCAACAAAACACATTTAATTGAATGCGTTTGTTACACCTCATTCTAGACAAATATATTAATAATAATTGGTTATGTAATTAATTTGAACCAAATGGCGTAACTGTCATTAATTTGAACCAAATAGTAGCTGAGTTGTGTTCAAAACCCAGATAAAAGTTTTTTATTTGGAAGCAAACCTAGGCCTTCCAAATAAAAAGTCGACACTGTTCTCACTTTGTCACCCAGCTGTTAAAGTGCCATTTGAAGTCTAGATGGGAACCGAAAAAAATTTTATAAAAAATGGTTCAGATTTAGAACTACATTTCAATCAATGTGATTTTCAATGTGACTTGAATCCATTATGTTAAAGTTATTTGCGGGCCAAAATTTACGTACTTCAAAGTTTTTCCAGCACAACAGAAGTCTTCTAGTTTAAGATATCAGAAAATAATATTGACAAACATTTAATTTAGAAAATGTAGGGTACTAATGTAATCCAACACCCTTCTTAATTAGACTCAAACCTATATTTTGCTTGAGAGTTATTAGGAGTATAACAACATCCATGTGGTTAAAATGAGATAAAAAATTACACTAGCAGAAAGTAATTTAAACATTTGGTAGTTTCGAAAGTCACCGGTGCGACCTTATTTCCTTGATTATTGTTTTATACAATTAAAAAATGAATATTGTTAAAAACCGTTCTGAGTGGGTATAAAAAGGAGACTATTTGGTTTATACCCACATATTGTTTTTCTATCAATATTTTATTCTTATTTTAAGAATTCAAAATTAATTTGTGTTTAAACCAAGGAGGCCATCCTACTAATCTACTCCCTCTCATTCCATCCCACTCCTAACAAAAAAAATGACCTCTACTCTATATAAATAAATTAATAGATGAGGCGTATATATGTATGAGTAAACCTTATGATTATATTATGTTTGGCGGAAAAATATTCCCAACACATGTTGGACGATTGAAGCAACAACTATTTAATTTTTTTTTTGAATTTTTTGTTAATTCTTTCGGTTTATAGTTTTTTTATTTATTAAATTGTAACAGTTTTTTTGTTTATATACAAGCCTATACAATAATATACTCGTATAATTATGTAGGTTTATGTTATCATTCATTTCTATTCCATTTTGTACTTATTTATTCATCCATTTATATATGTTTTATATTTATAACATAGTTCTACTTTATTTTTATTTCTTGTTATTTATTATTTTTTTTGATTAACAATGAAAATTATTTATTATGTCAGAATTTTCATGGCTTGTAAGTTGATATATGGGTTATGTTTTTTCCGATAAATAAATTTATTGTATTTGATAATATTTGACATATTTTATTTTTTATTAATTTATAAATTAGGTTTTTTTTTTTGGAATTGGTGTTTGTTTGTTTTTCTAAAAGTGGGCAAATTATTGAAGGAATTATCCGTTATGAAAGGTTGTATAACTCTGAATTTTGTCATTGTATAGCTTCAAAACAAATTGCTATGTTCCATGCGTTTTAAAGTAGTTTTCCTGAATACAATTCCTGTTTAACAGGTATACTATCAAAGAGTAAAGTAATTGTTAAGTAACAGTAACAGTCCGGAAGCTCGTAGGTTTCTCAAAATTGAAATTACACTCTGTACGAGCTGAATAAGGTCGTTTGAGTAAGAAATAGTTCCAGTTGACCACAAGTAGAAGTAGTTTCCAGCTCATCCCAATTGCGAATTCATTTTATTATGATCAGTTAATCATATATCACGCATCGGGTGTGCAGTTAATTTGAAATGTGCATTCTTTTCTTTTTTTTTAAGATATGATAAATAATCATTTTTATATAAGAATGAACCTAATTACATATAAAAAATATAAAAGTTATTAAAATTTATTATGATTTTTATTTTTTAACTTAATTCTAATTTAATTTTACTTATTTTGCTTAAAACATAATCCTTTAATAAAACTTGAAAAAATATATACATATATTACATACTTGCATATGCATATATAGTGAACACAATAACAAAAATATAAAAACTGGTGTTACTTGCCAAATAAATTTATTTTAACTAAATATTAACTAAAATTTAAACTTATAAATAAATTGTTACTACTCAAAATTTCAAACTTTAATTTCAATTTATTTTAATACTCTTGCAGTAACAAAATAAAAACAAAAAAAAAAAATGATTAAATAAAACTAGAACTAAAAAAATAATAAAATCCAACATTCTTACATTATAAAATTCAACATAAATTGATGTCCAGTGGCAGCCATTGTCCAGAGATTTTTTGTTTTTTTTATTTATTTCATCAACTTTGGATGCTGTGTATATACAACTGAAACATATGTCAACTCACAAATTTTTTTTTTATTTTTTATTTTAATATTGATATGTTTTATAAATATTTTAATTTTTGTAACTTGCTAAATTTTTTACTTTTACTTTAATTTTAAATTCTATATATTTTATTTTTAATTTGCATTTATAAATTTGTATGTATATTTTATTTTACTTAATTTTTGCTTAATTTTTAATTTAATTTACATAATTTAAATATTTTTTCTTTTTGTACAACTTGCTTAAAAAATTTTTTGTTTACACTAATTTGTTTATAAGAAAAGATTTCCAAAATTAAAATTAATAATGCATGCTAACTAAACCAACCATCCTTTTCTATCCCATACTCATTTTTTTTTCAGTAAATATCTCTTCTTTCATTTCACCCTCACTTAAATTAATTTAGCTGTTAATTTTTTATATATACTTTCATTATTATATGTGGGATAAAGAAGCATAATGTTTTGAGAGGGTTTGTGTCCGCACTAATTAGTGGTGAATTTTGCAAACAGTCTCTGGGTACAATAAGGTATTAAAAACTGTTGTATTTGGATTTTCGTTTGTAATGTTCGCCACTATTTTGGTGCTGGCACTATTATTATTATTACTATTACTATTTTTAAATTTTTGTTTTTTTTTTCGTTTATATTTTCACTATTTTCATTATGCTTTTAATTACTGTGTATGTGTGATATATGTTTTCTAAATTTTTTTTTTTATATTTCAATTTGAAAGTAAATATTTTCAAATTTATTCTTTTTCCCTCCTTTTCCGCTCGCAAGTTGTAGTCAATGAACTCAAATTTTTTATTACACTTTAGTAATATAAGAGGCTTAGCATGCAATTTTCATTCAGTTGAAGCCCATCTTAAATCAGAAAGACCAGCTATACTTGCCTTAAGCGAAACACAAGTTGTAGGTGACGATACTAATTATAATATCAACGGCTATACACTTGTTCCGCTTTTTATTCCTCATCGAGGAGTCGCTTTATATATACGCTCTAATGTAGCTTTCAACACCCTTCATGATCTTAAGAGCTCCAACCCGATTTTTCATTATCTCTGGGTTAAACTCCGTGTTGAAAATGCTACAATATTTTTCTGTTTTTTATACAGATCTCCCCAAGCCAGTGAGCTGGAAACTGCTGGGGCCATTGAAGAATTATCCGACACTATCAATAAAATTCTGGAAAAGAATCCCGAATGTGAGATAGCTGTCGCGGGTATTGAAATCACCACAACAAAGTCTCAAATTTTGCAGTCCACAACAAAAACTGGCTCCATTTTTCAAGTCACAATAGCCCGGAAGGTAAACAGGTTGAACTATTTTCAAACTTATTCCAACTTTCACAACTTGTAAAGAGCCCAACTCGAATTCCGGACCGAGACAATCAAAACGCACATCTTTTGGACTTGTTCCTGACTTCAAGCCCAGAAAAATACAATATTTCTGTTAGCTCACCAATTGGAGGCTCCGACCATTGTCTTGTTAAATCCAGCTTTTCAATGGATTCATCGGCCAACCGAAACCCTATTCCTAAGAGGCTAGTCTGGCACTATAACCGGGCCGACTGGGTAGGTCTGAATAGTTTTTTGGGAGATTTCGATTGGTCAATGTGTTTCCGTCATAGAAACGTTGACTTTGCTGCTGATGCCATTAGTAAAACAATTATGCTAGGTATGAAACTTTTCATTCCTAGCTCTTATAAATCGGTAAAAACCAACTCCAAATCTTGGTTTAATGACATCTGCAGGAAAGCAATTCAATCCAAAGAAGAGCAGTTCAAAATGTTCAAGCAGAATGCGTCTGAGTCTTCATTTGCGAGCTATAAAGTCGCCAGGAACAATTGCAAAAGAATTATCAATCAGCAAAAGTTTCTTTACAACCAAAGATTAAAACGTAAAATAATTAATCTACCTCACTGCAATCGTTCTTTTTGGACCTTTGCAAAGAGTGTAAAGAATAACTTTTGCGAATCTTCCTTTCCGCCGCTGATTGATAACAATAATTCTATCATATCAGATTCAGTTGCTAAAGCCAATTTGTTTGCAAAATCTTTTGCAGCAAATTCTACGCTCCCTCCTACAGTACAAACTCCACCAGTACTACCCTCTGTTGATCCTACTAAGGTTAAAATTCTTCAAAGGGTGTACTTTAGAACACGTACTATAGTGAAAGTGCTCGAAAATCTGAATGTTAGAAAGTCCACTGGTCCTGATGGAATTCCTGCGATGGTTCTTAAACATATTGCCTCTCCCATTTCGAAACCTCTGCGCAATCTTTTTTCATTATCATTTTCGACTGGTAGATATCCCAGTCAATGGAAAATTGCTCATGTTTCTCCTATCCCCAAAAAAGGTGACAAAAGCGACCCCTCCAATTACCGGCCAATAGCCATTATTTCGGTCATTTCCAAAGTTATGGAAATTCTCGTCAACAAACGGTTGATGAGATATCTTGACTGCAGAGGTATTTTGCATGATAGGCAATATGGCTTTAGAAGCCAAAGATCAACAGGTGATCTTTTAACATACCTCAGCGAAAAGCTCAACACCAGTATTCACTGTTCCGGTGAATCTGAGGTTGTTGCTCTTGATATCTCAAAAGCCTTTGATCGAGTATGGCATTCTGCTCTTTTGAACAAATGCCGAGCTATTGGTCTTGGTAACCCTTTCTGCAATTGGATTGAGAATTTTCTTTCGAATCGTCGTATTCGTGTCCTTGTCGACAGTTTTATGTCTGACACCTTTGAAATTAACGCTGGCGTTCCACAAGGCTCCGCCTTATCACCAACTCTGTTTTTGATTTTTATCAACGACTTACTCTCCTCTACCCTCAATCCAATCCATAGCTTCGCCGACGACAGCACTCTAGTGGCGTCCTACGATTTCCTTAAAAAATCTAACGTCACACCTACCGCAATCAGCTCGAAAAGAAATATCATGGTTAGTTTACTTAACCATGACTTAGCTAAGATAGCTGATTGGGGTAAAAGTAATAGAGTTGAGTTTAATACCTCAAAAACTCAAAGCTGTCTGATTTCCTGCAAAAGAAATCAGTTCAACCCAATTCTGCGATTCCAAGGAGAAAATATTGAACGATCAGAAAATCTAAGCATTTTAGGGTTGCAGCTAAATCAAAAAATGCTGTGGAATGAGCATATTTTTGATATAGCTAAGAATGCTGCCAAGTGCTTGGGTTTTCTGTCTCGTTGCAAAACATATTTCTCTCCTAAGGATCTGTCCAATATCTATAAAGCCTATATTCGACCTAAAATGGAGTATAACTCTCACATTTGGGCTGGCGCATCCCAAACTTCCTTGAGTTACCTCGACAAAATCCAAAATCGCGCCTTACGCCTTATAGGCGACCCTGTCGAGCAAGTAACACTTACTCCACTTAACTCTCGTCGAAATATTGGAGCGATTTCTCTGTTTTATAGATATCTTGTAGGTAATGACACTTGCTCTATTGAATTAAAATCAATTATGCCTCCTCTTAAACAATTCCAACGTAACACCAGAGGAGCAGTAAGTGCTCATTTCTACACTGTGGAAATCCCAAGATGGTTCAAAACTGGTTATGGAAACTCATTTGTTGTGAGGACTGCTAAGATGTGGAACATGCTTCCATCTAATGTGTTCCCCTCTGTTAATAACGTTCCATACTACAACTTGCAAAAATTCAAAACGAATCTTTTTAGATTCATTTCCAACCTACCACCTAATTCCCCTTTAATATCCTATTTTCCTCCCCTTCCAAACTAAACCTACATATATGTATACAGGAATCCGTTCCTAGCGTTTAGTTAGCGTGTAAAAAAAAAAAAAAATTATAAATTATTCATATTAATTTGAATGTGAATTGGGGTTCGAGGCGGTGAGCGTGGATTCAAACTATAATCAAGATAAGAATGATATAAGTTTACTGAATGTGTATCAGACATGCAATATTTTGAGGTGAATCGGTTTGTCAATCTAAAATATATTCCTAAGAAATTTGTTAGTATCTCTGCTGGAAACATATGTGATTTATGCTGTTTTATAATTATAAAAATGCTATATTTACAATAATTTATGAATTTGACAAGTTCCAGTATTGCTACCTATTTTTCAGTCACCAAGACTAGTTTAGAAAATTAAATATTTTTTTTTATAGTTCAATGATTATTCGGCATCTCTTAGAAAATATTTGACTTACAAACGGCCGTTAGAACTAATGTTTATAATTAAGAAAAAAGGTTATCCTATTAGTTATTTGAAATCCATTTTAGAATTTGATTCATTTTAGGTGCTTCTTCAACAAATACATGCCAAAACTTACCTGTAAAAAAAGAAAAAAGTGAATATTAATATAAATTAAATGTTATATATATAATCGTATAAAACAATTAATTTGGATTAATAATAATTTTAATATAGTTATTATTATTATATAGTAGCAAAAGATTAAAAAAAATTGCATTAGTTCAAAATATCAATATATCTATAATAATATTATAGTGGTTTTTAATTCAGACTCGGTCCAAGTTTAAGAGAATAAAAAATATTTTTAATAGAAAAACAAATACGATGTTGTTTATGATTTCTCATAAATATTATTTATAAATTTTATTGTAACCGGATTCTAAAAAAATATGTAGTTACTAGTGCTCAAAATTTGAAATGGAATTCTTAGTACATTTTACCCCTTTTAATTCATGCATTTTTTTCGTCTGGTATAGTGTAAAAAATTGCATTACGTTTACATAAATGAAGAGTTTAATAACTAATTAACACAATAAATATACTTTGACTCTTTTTTAAATTCAATTTCTTCACATACACCTATTTAAATTTGAGTAGCTGCAGCTGTTTCCTCCCACCAAAATTAAATTTGAATAGTTTAAATATTTTGTATTGTTGTTGCTGTTGTTGTTTTGATATGGGAGATATCATATGCAATCCTAACATGTAGGCCCTCGAGCCCGTTGCACGTCCACTTTCAATACTTTCTATCAACTTATATATATTTAGATATATTTGTATATTAAAAATTATTTTTGGTCACCATGGAGATTTGTAAAGAAAAATTATTTTTCACTAATTTTGTTTCAATTAAAAAATGCGTGACTGGTATGGGAATCGAATCCGCATCGGTTAGTAAGCCAAATACTTACCCACTAACCCAACGAGACCCCAATACTTTGTATTAGTGTGTTAATTTTATGCAGGACTACCAAAGGTATAATCGTGTTAATATATAAACGGTATTTTTGGTTACTGTACATGGTACAATCTTCGCAACATTATTTGAGTAGCATAAAGTCATAATTATATGAGAAGTATTAATCCATTAAAGGTCCAATGTACTTTTACTTAGAAAGTCAAAACCAATTACCAAAATTTATTGTCAACGCATCCTGGCAATACGTTGAATCAAAATGAAAATCATATAAGATTATTAAACTATTTTCCTAAAAATGTTTCCAATCAAACCAGTTGCCTGAAACATAATATACATATATAATATAATATATACTTAATATACAATTTAATTGGTGATAATCAAAAAATTTTTTCAGTGTGTACTCATTGAACGGAAATGATAATAAAAATATTAACAATAACATGTTAATACAAAAAAAAAAAAATGAAATACAAAATAAAAAAAAAATAGAAATATAAAAATAAAAATGAAAAATTATTTATTATTAATAGAAAAAAAAATATGTAAGAAAATTTAGTTAACTTTCTTAAGAAAGTTATAACTAAAATTAGTATAACAATATTCTTCCATATATTCTTATCGGATTTAATTCTTTAGATTTTTATTTATTTTTATTAATGTAGGTTATGACATTTGTACTGATTGTTTATATATAACATAAATTATTTTATTATATATACATATTACATAATAATATTTTCTTATTGAATTGATGAAATTTTCGAATAATGAATAATTTATGAACAATTTACATTCATATACGACGAGTATATAAAGTAGATATAACTATTTATTAAATAATATTATTATCAATAATAAAATGTAAACATTTTAATAGAAAATTTTTGAAAAGATGTCAAAAATTGTAAAAATGGAAATTAAATTTGATGAAAAAATTAGGTTATATATATATATAATATATGTAAAGTTGTTGATGAAATATGTAATGCAATGATGGAAAATTATAGAAAATAAATATTATTTTGAAATATATAAAATATTAAATGAAATTATGATGATTTTGATAATAAAAATTTCATTATTATGTATATATTATATATATATATACCTAATATAAATACAATAATATTTGTTTATTATTAAAATTAAGTTATTACAATATAAATATGACATTTTTTGTTTTTATTTAATTATTTACATTTGTAATAAAAAATTGAATGACACCTTATAAAAATTTATTGATTTAATGAAAGATTTTTTTTATTATTAATATGTAATGCAAAAAATATGTTGTAAATATTTTTGCTTTTCTTCAGTTTATATACTAGGTATACAAGAAAAGGTTCCGTCCTAACAAAAGTTATTCCATTTTGTCGAAAACGCATAAATCCGAATAATTTTGCATATTATGTATGTGAGTCTGTGAACACGATTACTCGCGTAAATTTCAACTGATTTTGATGAAATTTGGTATAAATGCTCTATTCGTCAAAAGTAAGGTTATGTTCGTAGATGATCTTAGTCCGGCTCCCATACAAAAACACCAAACTTTTTGGGAATTCTTGTGTTCTAACCAGAATGAGCTTAAATTTACTACACAAACTATTGATGGGCACTTAAAAAAAGTAGTTATAATAACTTGGTTCTAGTATAATGGTGTTTAGAGCTTGCAGGAGTTTCGGGAATATCAATCTCTAATAATTTGCAAAAATAAAGAATGTTTTCGCAGATGGGCAAATTCCGACCAGGCGGAAGGTGGAGCTCCCATTTAAAAACAATGAGATTTTACAATACAAATCATATTATACAAGAAGAATAGCTTATATAAATTCATCTTGGATTTATTTCTACGTATTATATTAAATATTATCGCATTAATTTCAAGATTATATAGACTTATTTTTAGAAATTCGATTAAATTTATTCATTTAATGTTAATCTGAAAGGAAGTCCATATAATGTATTCGAATTTAATTAAAATAATTTAAAGTTTTTATTTATTTACTTATGAACTGTCAGTTACCACATACAATGTGATAAGTGAGTGATTCAGCTTTTCAGGTGTCCACTCACCCATCGGATGAATTTAAAATATAAAATAAAACAACAAAAACTTTAAAACTTTAAAAAAATTATTTAATATATTCTAATTTAAAAACAATTTGAACTTATATTGGTTTTAATTAAAATATTTTATATACGTATTTAACTTTCTGAAAATCTAGGAAAGTTGCTATATATTAGAATATTTTTATTAATTATCCCTATTAATTGGTTTACAATTAGAAAACTTGTGACCTAAGTGGGATTCAATTTCGGTCTTCTTAAGTTAATTAAGCATATGCTTCCTAACTACTCCACTTAGACCTTTTATAGCACCTTATATACATATGAAAGTCTAGAAAATCTAAATTAAAGAACTATAACTTATACTTTAGCTAAATTAGAACTATAAATTATTATGTTATTTTCTTAAATTTTAAAGTTTATTTTTAAAGCAATTTTTTAATTATTATTATATAACATCAATATATATAAAACAATGTAACATGGAATCAATAATATATTTACAAAAAATAAAAAAAACTTTGACATTTCAATCAAATCAATTTTTGTGTAATTAAACTACATAAATGACAGCTTATGTTGACTTAAAACATGCAATCTAAACCCAGCAAAAAAAAAAAAAACCAAATATTAAATTAAATATTGCAAACTCAGCAGTAAAAAAATAACTATGAAAAATAAATATAAATTTACCGTTATTGATATAACAGTAAAAATTAATACGATTTTGATTCAATTACTATCATAAAATTGAAGATTTTTAAATTTGCTTCCTAAAAGTATGCAATTTTTCAAAATATTCATAAGGTGTCAATTATATAAGATTCTTATCTCATTTTTTAGAAATTTGACTATCACCCAAAAGCTTAAGAGTATGGCAAGCGTATTAAGTGGTAATGTATGTTCAAATAACAAGCTGTAGCACTTTTACAGTACACATTTTATGCAGGCTTGACTAACGTCGAATGCAATTTTTCTTAACTAATTCTTGACAGGAAATGTACACTATATTTAATATAAGACATTATAATAATATAAACTCTATTATAAACTCTATATTAAATAATTCAAATTTATAAAGATATACAAGAGAATTACTTTTGTGACTCGATGACTTGAATGAACAACAGACAGTCAAATAAACATTGCGTTCGCATTTGAAAGTGATATTCAAGACAAAAATAAAAAAAACAAAACGTTTCATTACTAATATTAAAAAAAAAAAAATTTGAAATTGAAAAATTGACAAAAAAAAACAAAACAAAAAACCAAAAACAAAAAAAACAATATATACAACCTGTCAACATTATTTCTTGAATGTCATAATTTTTAAAAAGTTTAACTTGCGTGTTAATACCGATTTTCTATGCTACTTAGTCAGTGTTCTGTTTTTTTTTTCTTCTTTTTGTTTTTTTTTCTATTAATTTTTACTTTTACTTTTTTTTTTGTAATAGTTTAGATATCACGGGTGCCTGCTGTTGATATTTACTTTTGATTTTATCTTTTGAACTTGAATTCAATAAAAAACGAGAACTGAAAACCCAAATAAGAACAATAAAACCAAATAAAAACAAAACAGGAAAACAATATTTAGAAATGAAAAACGTTTTTTTTTGTGTTGTTATTTCTGAATTTTTATTATATAATACCTATAGTAGTGATTTTTCAATTGATTTTCCTTTATACCTGTCAAAACCATTTATTTTCATCATTTTCTATCAAAAATTTATTTAATTTTATATATCTTTTTATATTAAATACAGTTAATATAAATATTTAATATATTATATTTATGTGAATCTGTTAAATATATTTATGTATATATATATATATATATATATATATATATTGAATAAGGGCAATAATATGGACAATAAATAACAGGTCATTTTACACATCATTCTTAAACATATATCAAATACTTTCAAATTATTATTCTATACTAGAGTCTGACCGCTAGCTCATATATTATGTATTATACACTTCATTTAACACATTTAAATAAACACTTATGTATATATGGTGTATAAGTATATATATTTACCTACACAAGAAAAAATTCTAAATATTAAAACAGTAAAGAAATAAAAAAACGAATGAAGTCTTAAAGTTTTTCTAATCAAAATCAAAATATTGATTTTCATAATAAAAAATTAAAAAAAAAACAAAAATTATGCTGTGTCCACCACATAATCAACCGCTATTACAGGAAAAGCATAATGTGAAATATCTTTCAAATATTTTTTACTAGATATTACATTTGTACATTATAATTTTTAAATAACTTTATCTAACTCTATTTGTCAAATTGAAGGTAAAGAATCTCTTTATTGTGTTAATAATTTCGAATTCAAGATTTTTGATGGATCTAGTAGACGTTCAATTATTTCTAGTTTGAATTTTGCAATGCGTTATCATTAGAGCCAATCTAAAAATTTGTATACATGCAAATAATGTGAAAATGTGTACCCAGATATTAAATTCAGAATTCTACAATGTTTATCTTAAAATTGAATAAGGGACACTAAATTTCGTCGGATTAAAAAACTTTTTATAGGAAAATTTGGTCTTTATTTGTGTTACAACATTTATGTAATAATTTTTGGTGTATTATTGTTGGTTTACGATTTGTTTTTTTTTTTTTCGAGGGAATGGAACGCCTGAAAGCCACCTTTAATGCACCAAAACCACATCCTTTTTGAACCAAACTTTAGAATGGAAGGATTTTGAGATTGTGGGGACGTTATTTTTGAATTTTGGATTATGGGGGATGGGCAAAATTTAGAGGGATATTGATTAAAAAGATGTTAACATTCTTTTTAAATTTAATTAAGTCTTACACATACGAATTGCTAACTTTAGGAAACATATTGGAAGGAAATCATAAAAACTGAAGAGCTACCCTTGTGAAGGGCTTCCTAGATCTCTCATTTTCTCCAAAAGCTTACCAATTGAAGATATTAACGTGAAACCCCTATAAATGATTAAGCTATTAAATGATTTATAAATTTGAAAGCATTCCGCTGAGTCATTTAAGTATACAAACGTGTAAACAGACAGACACACAGCCACACATAGTTAAAGGGGTTTCTACAAACTGGAGTAATGCAAATATGCACAAATCTCCGGGTCCAGTTTTTGGTGCAAAAACAATACCTACTGCTTATTATTTATTTTCATATAAGCGGTTGGTAACAAAAAATGTGAAAATTAAAAAAAATGAAAATTATTATGGAAAATGGAAAAATTCTAAGAAGCAAAAAAAAAAAAAAAAAAACTTATAAAATAGGAAAATAGGAAATGCTTTTATTCCCATGACAGTTGCAAAAAAAAATTAAAACAATAAAAAGAAACACATCATACATATGGGTTATATTATGTTCAATATATATTGAGTGGGACATGCATATTATATAATATTATTGTATATAAAAACCAATATAACTAATAATACATATTTAGACAAACATACATCTACATTCTGCACACACATATATTTTGCAATTTTCATTTTTTATTTTGAAATTTAGGCCATCCATATCATAAAAGAAAATCAGGATATGAACCGTATTTTTGAAATATAAAAAAAAAAAAATAATATTATAATTTACCATATTTTCCTCAACATGAAAAATTTTTCACCATGCTGGCATATTGATATAAAAAAAAAAAAAAAAAAAATCAGCAAAAACTGCTGGTCTAGCAATAATATTTTATAACAACATGTAGGTATATAAAAAAAAAAATTATACAATAAATAAGATCCGATTGAAAAAGGAAACAAATTTTAATATATTATATATACCTCCTCCCCAATACAAAAATGTTACCAGGTGTAATTGGAAAATTAAAGTTAAAAAAAAAATTGATTGATATGGACTTAAATTATTGCTGAAACATTTATAAAGTTTTTTACTTGATTTTAATTTTTGATTATTTTATTAAGTTAAGTAATTAATCAAAAATTCAAAAGAAAAAAAATAGCATTTATCCGGCCATGTGTTGTTTAATTTAAATAGTCTTAAAAAATTTTTTTATTTGAAAAATAAAAAATAATTGGAAAATGCATTTTTCCGAGTAAAAATATAAATTAAATGTTAGTTTTTGAGGATGTTCAACTATATGGTATTTGAATTGTGAATATTAGGGAACATTAGGGGACATTAGGGACAGAAAGTAGTGGATAATTATCTTTGAAAGAATACCGGCAAAGTAGGATAGAAGATGAGTTTAGTTTGCAGAACTGAGAAAATTGATCAATATTTAAGGGGAAAATTATGAAATGTTTATTTTAATAACATACTCGTTATATACCTTTAAAATTTTCTTACCTTAATATGCAAATTATCTTTTTAATAACTTGTTGAATAACCATTTATATACATTGAAGAGCCTATCGGAAGTAGATACTTAAAATATAAAAGTTTTTTTTTGCCTTCCACCAGTTTTTTTTCCAAATTCTCATGATTTATGAAAATTCAGGGGAGAGAACTTAAATTATTACTTTTAAATCCAACATTTAATTATTATTTAAAATTAAATATATCTTTCTATTGCTATCCTTTACTCAGTGATTATTAAATTGCGCAAGGAGTTTGGATTTATTAACAACTAATTTGTCTTTGTGAATGTTGGTGTTAATGAGTAGGAGCTTAAAACTACCAGAAGGAATAGGTTTTTTTGGCTTGCCTTCGCCGTTTTTACCTGGTTCAGAAAAACTAATTTCAAGGAAACCAAATAGAAATGGGTATGATCGATATTTTTTCAAATTATTGCATCATTACAAAATTAAACAATGATAAATTATTAAATTCCAACTCGTTTAAGTGAATTCAATCAAAATTTATAAAATTTTGAACTCTCCGTCCGATATAATATCATGAAATATTCTATTTAGATGAAATATTTTTATACCCATATGACTATAGGTTAAAAGAGTATAATAAATTTGCAATTATCTTTGTGACGCAGACAAAAAAAGAGGGGGAGGGAGTTGATATAGATTCAAAGGAATGGATCTAATCAGAATCAAAAAGTCAATCTTTAAAAGTAAATCGTTAGACCATTAAACTAATTAACTTTAATGGTCAATGTGTGTCTATAATCCTGAGAGAGGTTCGAAGAGCTGCCAACCAGCTGATATTTTCTTTTGTACATAACTGAAAGCCTAATAAGTTGATAATTTAAAATTTTACAATAACTAATTGTATGATTTAATGTCTTTATTATGGTCTTACTGGTATCCCAGAGTAAACACAGTCTACTCTACTACACTCTTCCTCGTTTTTAAACAAATGTAAATTAGTTTCGGAACCGAATTTGGTTATTAAAAATGTAATAAAATCTTTTAAAATGCCCAGAAATAACTTCCGTATTAACTGGTTAAATTCTTAATTCTCTTCAAAATATAGATTGTACCTAAAGAAAAGCATTTAAAAAATGAAGGTACAAACACAAAAATTTTAATTCTAAAATTTAATTTAAAAATTTTTTTAAAATTTCTAAATTTAATCAAATTCGAACATATTTTTATATCCGAATTCTATATACCGAAGACCTGTAAAACTATCAATTTCACATTTTTCGATTAAAAATACCCAACATGCAAAATTTTACAGTGTATATATATATACTTTTTGCACAAATTTATTCCCCATATCACTTATGTATGCATCCAATGTATATTTAAATTTATTAAACACTTACAACAAAATAAAAAATAAAACAACAAAAAAAATTTTAAAATTGGAAAAAGAAAATCTATACCAAAATAGGTATGCATGTACCAAGTAGGTAACCATGAAAATCATTAAAATATTTTCAACAAAATATCAATTTTTTTATAATATTTGTTGTTGTTGTTGTTTTTAATTCCTTATGGTGTAGGGATAAACCTTTAAATACGACATTTTAATATTGGGAATTCAGTTTTAAGAATAAAAACAAACAAACCAAAAAATATATATATTTTCTTTTTATCATTCCTCGAAATCGATTTGGACCCAAATCAAATTTTTTTTTTAGTCCCAGTACCAACCTCAATAATAGTCCCAATTCAACCTTGCTTAATATTTAAAAAAAAAAACAAAAATAAAAAATAAAAAATTATGTAGGCTTTTTATTCTCTATTAGAATTGGAGACATTTTCTTCTATATATGTTTGTATATACTTAATAATATTATGTAAATATATTTATAAATAAATAAATATATGTTTATTAATGTTCATATGTTAAATTGATAAAAAGAAACAGCACTGAAGTTGAAGAAATTGAAAATGTTTGCGCTCTGAAACTTGTGAAAAAAATTTGAAGCATATTTTTAGGGGCTTTTTTTGTAATTGTAAATAATTTATATGCAGTTATCTCGTGAAAAATTAAATGCTTTTAATTTAAGTTTAAGATTCTAATCCTTAAAATTTTAACTAAATTTTAGAGTTCCCGAAGTCCAACACTTAGCTAAATTTTAGTTTTCAACCGGTATGGCTTCCAGGGTAAAGAAAAAGAAATATGTTTTTCAGAAAGTAACTTATGTTTATTCTGAAGATTCTTTTCGAAGTTGCTGAGTTAATCTTATAGCTAACAGCATTTAGGAGAAATGAAGCACTTAAAATTTTGGAAAGTATAGGACTTCTTCTTCCTCTCATGCCGATTCACTGTTGGATGTCAGCATGTTAATTTTTTGTTAAGGTTGCTATAGTCTTCCTTCCATTCTGCCATCGATAATAAGCCGTAGTAGTTTTTCGAATTGTAATATGGCCAAAATAGGCGACTTTTGGGTTTATAAAATTATTAAAAGTAATTCTATTTCTTTCTGAAGACTTTGAAGGCTTCTTTTAGTAAGAACTTCCTTATTGGGATGTTTTCAAAATATTTTTTAGAGACGTCTGTAGGTCCAAATTTTAAATGCTTTGAATTTGTTTATGATCGGTTGCTACTTTGAGGGCCATATGATATTTACAGCATATAATAAAACTGATCAAATAAAACATTTCACATTACGATTATTTAACATTGTGCTGTATAGGACTTACATAACAGTAATTTTAAAAGTAAAAATTGACTAAAAAATTATAATGCAACATTGTTGTTTAAAATATCTCTATCTCTCAGTTTAGTTTGAAAAATGATCATTAGAAAATGAGATATAACTAGTCAAATTTGCTTGACTGTTAACAAAAAAGTGATTCATTTATCTTTAATAACTTTCAAGTCTCCCAAAAAATGGCCACGTCACCGAACCAAAAAACCAGCTAGACAGACAAAAAGAAAAAAATTAGGAATATCTCCAAAATGATTTTGAAAAACCTACTGAAAAATAAAATCTATAAGGACATTTTTTTTTTTTTTTGTAAAGTATTTAAGGAAATGTGATCTTAAGGGAAAATTCTTCCTATTTTAAGATTTTATATATACACATGTACATTATAAATATTTTTGTATTTTATATACATTAAAAAAACTGATATATATTCAATATTATAATCTTCTTATATATAATATTATTTCGATATTTTTGTCTCTTTCATTTTTAAAGGAAAATTTAATAAAAAAAAAAAAATGAAGAGTTTTAAATTAGATTTTATAAAATAAAAGGGAAAATCTGTTAAATTTAAAACAAAAAAATTTGAATTAAATTTTATGAAAATTAAATTTAAAAAATTTTGTATTTAAATAAAATTTAATTTTTTTAAAACTAAAATTGAAATTATAGATTTGATTAAATAAAAATTTCTTAAGAAAATTAATTATTATATTTATTTATTTATTTATGAACAGTCCCCTATCACATACAATGTGTTAAGTGAGTGATTCATCTCTTCTATTTCAGGTGTGAATTAACTATTGTTGATATAAATTACAAAGTACTCATATATTTTTTTATTAGATATTATTCGACCAGTGTTTGAACCCGACTAACCACCACTACGCCATTGATCGGATAGTTATTTAATGAAATATTTTATTCAATTTTACTATTTTATATCAAATTTAAACTATTGGAATTAATTAAATATGAAAGTTGATTAGTTAATAATAATTAATATAATTATTACATTGTCATTTGAGATGACAGGATAATGTTATTGGTTTCATAATTATCATAATGAATTATTATAGAAATTCTTTTAATTTGTTAGTAATTAATGTTCAATGTTAAACAGGATGTTTAACAGAACAGGAACTATGCAATTAATTACTTTAAATATTAGAATTTTTTACTGGAAAGGTTTTTAGAAGTTTTGTAATATGTTTGAAAGCTAATATTTAATTTTAAGTTATGTCGTAATTAAATTTTTTTATACAACTAAAATGATGGAGGTTGACTTAACTAAACTTTGTTTAACTTGGTGAAATAAAATAATAGGCTAACACGGAAAAGAGCTCATGCAATATCTTACAGAATTTGTTAGTTATTGTATTAACATTGATAAAAGCAGAGACTTATTGCCCTATCCACGTTACACATTCATGCTCCAAAAATAATTTCTATACGCAAATATTCACTACTGTGAAGTCATTGTGTTTTTTTTCAATGAAAATTTTTTACTTTAAGTGAAGATATTTTATTTTAGCATATTTTCAAAAGATTTTGTAATAATGTGCGTATATAGCTTCACTCTGTCCGTCCGTCCGTCCGACCGTATGTTTACAAAAACTTTTATATCGTTTGAAATAGGGTAAGGAAAATTTAACCACGGGTAGGTATTCCAAAAAAAATAATTTCATAGAAAAAAATTTTTCTGTATCCCCACCTGTTACGGAGCTGCAGCCCCCCAAAGTTGGAAGAAGCCTTATATTTAAATTTTTATAACAAGAGTTCTGTTTGATGTATTTTCAATCTAAAAACGGTGAAAGACGGCGGTTTTCATAAATTTTTGAAAATTAAATGTATAGAGTTGTCACACGGTACAAAAATTAACAGTTATTCAAAACTAAATTTTCGCAAAATTTGTGGCCAGGGTCTTGAAATTTTGAGAATTCAAGGTCTCCGTTTTAAATAATAAATTCTTTAATCAAAAAAAAAGTGTATAGTTAAAGTAAAAATGATGTATAGTTACGCAAGTCTTTCATTACACACATACATAGAAGTTTAAAAAGAGGTTCAAAAGGTTTTGGACATTACATATGTAATACTGCAATTTTTCTTTAGAAATAAAATTAAAAATTTTGTTTATCTTAAATAGTATTAAGTTTTTAGTAATTATGTCAAATTGAAAATAATGTCAAGTTTTTAGTTAAAAATAATGCCAACATTTATTGTTATATAATTTATATATCATATAAAATAAATTTTATTTCTTAATTGGCGACATTTTTAATTAAAGATTATATCTTTGATATTTTAAAAAGACCAACATCTTTTCTTATATATGGGACACAATTTTTCGTTTCTATATAATAATTTCAAAAAAAATTCCATTTTTATTTTGGAAACTATCCAATAAAACAGTTTTATTACAATAATTATGATAATCTCTCAGCAATAATACTAAAACTGTTTTTCTTATTTCTGATATTGGTTGTAAAAGAGCATTTAAAGACATTTTAAATGTCATATTATGCAATTGATATAATTGAATCTTATGCAATTCATACAAAATTTAAAACTTTTATGTGAATGAGTTAGATTTTAATATTTGGGGTTTTGAATCAATATAAGATTTAAAAATTTTGAAAATATCTAGAGCTACATAATCATTTAATTTATGTAATATTTATAAATTTCGGCTGGGTGTCACAGTGATAAGAGCGCTGAACTTTCATGCGAAAGGCGCGGCTTTGAATTCCAGTGAAAGTGAAAAGACTTTTATATGGTTTTCAATTCGACTCATCTACCTTTCGCCTTTGAGTTCAAATTAATGGCTTAATCAATAATTAATAATCATATATCTCTAATAAAAAGACATTGATAAAACTATAAAAACAAATACAAAATATAAACAAATAATTTAATTGAATAATTTAACTCACAGATATGGAATACCATATAACTTTAATATAAAATTATTACAATATAAACAAAATAGAATTGTATTTATTGAAAATCTAAGACGTTTCTACATGTTAAAAAGCGTAGTACGAGTTATGTCATGTTTAAATGTACGTGTAATTCATTTGATTAGTTTTTTTACAAAGAATAAAATATTGGCCCCCTGTTCCAACACGCCAATATATAATCGGTAATCTGTTTCGATGCCCGGTAATATTTTGGTGCTTACATAATAATAGAAAAGTTTCTGGTGGATATCAATACTCATATTTCTATTTTTTTCTGGTAATTATAATTTTTTCAAGTACCAATATTTTTTTATTCCTTTTCCACTCCTTTAAGGAGTATAGGGCATTCACCAAGTTTATTTTAAACTAGGCTTCAGTTTCTTTAATCATAATATTCACTAAGCCGTTGATTATTCGGCTGTAGCTATTGTATTAAGGTTATGAAATATGAATGCACAAATGCTAACTTTGTTCGCCATCAATAATCTTACACAAGAATTATTTATATATTTTTATTAAATCTTATTTTATATTACGATATAAACTATTACGATATAATTATACAATTTTACGATATTTTTTTATTAGCTATGATCTGACCGGGGTTTGAACCCGAGACCTTCCACACATGAAAGGCGGCGTCTTTACCACTACGCCATTGGTCAGTACCAATATTAGTATTTGAGTTTTACTGAGTGTTATTTGTTAAATCGGTTATGATATTGGCTTGTCAGTTTAAGTACTGAAATACTCTCTTTTTCTGAATTAGTATTAAAAAAATGTTGTACCATCCTCCCTATCACACGAATGTATAGAAAGGATTGTACAACATTTTTTATATCTTTCATAATCTTCTTCTAATCTTCTAGATCATAAATTTGAGGAACATATTAATAAAATTTTAAAATAAAATGTAAAAAATAATATAAAATCAATTTGTAACAAATGTGACAATTTTTGAATTCATTTGAAAGTCACTGCAAATTGATCGTCCAAAATACTATAAAATTTTTATACAAAATTAAAATATACGCAAAAATTAAACTTAAAACTTATTATTCAAAAAACCCAAAATTTATTTTTTTATTTAGTTATTCAAATTTTAAAGTAGTAAGTAACAAAATAGTAATAATTTAATATATTCAATCCGCCATATTTTTTACTCATAATAAATTTTCTTAAATTTATACATGTACATATTTTTGTTTTTTGTGTTTTTTTTTAGTTTATTTTTTTTTTAAAGAAAAATACATATTATGTAAATTTTTTAGTTAAATTTTCTTTAAAAGTAATTTTTTTTTCACTAAAAATAAAAAAAAACGAGGCAGAGTATGATAGAATAGACTGTGTCAACTCTGGGATACCCGTATGACCGTTTTATAAACATTATATCATTATTATTATAAACATTAATTAATTTTGGCAAAATTTCAAACATACCAGATTTATTAGGTCTAGTGTAATGATCATATAAAAGAAGGAGTTGTGTGGCGGCTACTCGAACCCTCAGCAGTAGGCCAACCAACATTTGCAGAAACTTTGACCATTACACTAAACTATTTTTGGCAAAATTTCAGACACCCAACCTTAATAGGTACAGAGCAATGCTCATATAAACTAAGAATTTGTATGGCAGCTACTGGAACCCTTTGTAGTAGTCCAACCAAATTTTGCAGTAACTTTGGCCATTACACTAAACTATTTTTGGCAAAATTTCAGACACCCAGCTTCATTAGGTGTAGAGTAATGGTCATATAAAATAAGAAGTTGTATGGCAGCTACTCGAACACACTCCACTAGACCAACCAAATTTTGCAGAAACTTTGGTCATAAAACTAAAATTTCAGATACGCAGCTGTAATAGTTACAGAGAAATACTCATATAAAAAAAGAAGTTGTATGGCAGCCACCCGAACCCATGGACCAAAATGGCTGGATTTAAATTGCGATGACGGCTCTTGAAAAAAAAATAGTTTGCGAAAATTTCAAGATCCTAGCTCCTTTAGTTTTTGAGTTATCTTGGTGACGGACGGATACACTTGAGTCTATATCTACCCACCGTCCTTCTCTGCATCACAAACGTAACGGCAAATTTATTATACCCTTTGACTATATAGTTATACGGGTATAAAAAAGAAACAAAAAAACACAAAACGTATGTTAGGAAATTTCTTTTATATTTTCTTTTAAATATTGATGTTACAAATAATTTTTGTTTTTTATTTTTTTATAAAATATTCACCATTACCAAAACAATAGAAAATGGATGTAATAAAAACAATAACAACAACAGCAACAACAATAAAAAGTCAAACAAACAAACAAAGAGAGTATAAAATAAAAAATTAAAATTACATAACATTAACCTTTCTGTCGCAGAAAATATTACAGTTACCCGATGTCAAGATAAAACTGTAAAAAAAAAAAATCAAAAAAAAAAAAAAAATAAAAATAAAATAATATAAATAAAAAATATTAAAAAAAAAAATAAATAAATAAATATGACTGTTCATGTATGCTATATAATAATATATATGACAAAAAAAAAAAATAATATTAGTAGTACATTTGTAGCACAACATTTTTATACAACATTTATTGTTGTTGTTTTTGTTGTTGTTGTTGTTATAAAAAGGCAACTGACAACAAACAAAAAAGAACAAATTTATAGTGTGATATCCTGCAGAATCCTTAACAGTAAATAGTTTGGGTATGACAAGAAACAAATAAATACATATTATTTATATACATATATAAGTATGTATGTATATGTAATGTATATAGGTACAAAAAAAAGAAATTGTTTTTTTTTTTTTCTAATAAAAAACGAAAACAATGACATAAATTTTCACACATTAAATATATGTAAACACTATATATTAAATAATATATATATACAAATGTTAATATAAATAACAAAAATTTATGTACATAAGTATATGTATACTTTTATAGATATTATAATATATTAATAAAAAATAAAAAATGGTGTGAAGTTATTTCGTATTATTTTATATATATTTTATATAATATTACGTATTTTAATGCAATCATTTTTAAATTATTCCATATTATGTATTTCTAAAATTTTATAAACAAACAGAACATTCCGAAATACTTACGTATATAATTGGTATGTAAAAATGACATTTTAATTTAATATTAAATTACGTAATAATGGGATGCACGACATTTCGTAAATTTCAAATAAAAGTTTTCACAAATATTTAATTGAACAAGTTTTTTGTTAGAATTAAGTTAGATTTTAGAATTGAATACAAAATAAGTGTGTGTAAGTTATTTATTTTTATAAAATACAATATGTATACATTTGTAAATATATATTAATTAATACCGGAGTAGTTAAGCCGCCACTCTTCAATCGATGATCTTAAGTTAAAACTGTGGTTTGATATTTAGTCGTCAGCTTTCAATAAGTTTGAACTGGGGTATGATCATATCTAATAAGAAAAATATATTAAATTGTCATAATAATCCTAATCAAATATTGTCAAATAATCCTAATAAGCCCTAATTTCTATATTGAGATTGCACGGAAACTATAAATCGTATTTGCAACCTTAATTTAAAGGTTGAAATGGTTCCGGGGTCGGGATAACCTTTTTTGATGAGACGATTGTTTTAGAGATATATCGATAAATAACTAGCAATGACCACACAGTTAATTACATATAGAAATTAGGGCTTATTAGGATTTGACAATATTTGATTAGGATTATTATGACAATTTAATATATTTTTCTTATTAGATATGAGAGTACTTGGCAGTCTTGTATAAAATATATTACAATAAAAAAAAAAAATATAACAATATTATTTTTTGGAGCATATTCTTCCTTAAAAACGTGTTCCAATGCTCGGTGGGATTATAATAAACGTCCAGCACTTTTTAAGGAAAAATATTGATATTACTAAGCAAAAAATTTTAAATATGGATTTTTTAAAATCTGTTCTTCCAATAAGAGCGTTTCAAGACAGTTCTTCTTCTTGTTTTGTTAAAAATTACTAAGATATTTCATCTAAAGCTCCATTTTTGGGCCATTTGACTACTGTTGCAGGCTTCCATCCGGATATTTACAATAAATTATTTTTTGGAGCATATTCTTCTGATCCTTATACGATTATTTCTTTTATCTTAATACCAACTGAGAATTCAATATCAAGAATTTTTATCAACTCTCAATAATGATTAACATCCTAATCTAAGAGTTAAATATAAATATTGATTTAAGGAACTAAAGTCTTGTTTAAATGATTATTGGAATGTTCAGTACTCTCTGGTATGGAAAAGTGAATTTTAATCACTAAATAAAAGTACGTTTTTAATTCTTACATATTTCTAACTGTCTTTTTTGACTACTTGAGTCTCTTCTGAATCTTGCTATTGGCTATTTACATAATTCTTTTTATTTTGGAGCATATTCTTCTGATCGCTATATGATAAATACTTTTGCCTAATTACTTATAATAATTACAAGTTCAATATCTAAAATCTTCGTCGGTTTTACATTGTGTTTAAAGGTTCACTTGTTATTATATTTTAACCATTGGTGTCTAAGGGTTCGTTTATATTTGAGCTGCGATAAGTTATAAAAGCATCCATACGAGGTTAGTGTACAAAATTATATACATGATTTAAATGGATGTCCTTATATTAGAGCATCACTTTGATCAACGATTGCCAATATATAATTTCTTATGCTATGCTCTTATTGACGCTCTTGACGACGTTCTTATCACTTATCGCAGCGCTAATATAAACGCATCCTTAGACAACTATTATCAAAATATAATACTAATTTGAAAACTTAAATTGTGAAAACTTTCATCTTTGAAAATCTATTTATTTTTACAGTATTTGTATACTTTTATTTTACTTTTAAGTGTCAAACTACAGCTAAAGAAAAAAAAAACTAAAACAACAAAAAAAAAAAAACAAAAAAAAAATAAAAATACAAAGAAAAAGGGTAAATTTAAAAGAAAAACTGTTCATAAAAAATAAAAAAAAAATATATTATGTAAGTAATATAAATAATACGTATTTTTTAAGTAACCTTAAGGACATTGTCTATTATTATTTTGTTATTTTTCTTTTTTTCTGTTTTTATTTTTATTTTTTTCTCGAGCTGTTATTTGTAACTTTTAAAGCATGTTAAAATAATAAAAAAAAAAACAGAAAAACAATTTATAGCAATTGCTTACATAAAACATTCTTTTCAAAATTAAGTGTTTTTTTTTTTTTTATTTCTAAGAAAATCAAAACTTTAATAAAAAAAAAACAAAAAAAATTCGCTAAAGGACAATTCTCTTAATATTAAAATAACAAGGCCATAAATTTTGAAAAAAAAGATCCTTAAGATTTGTCATATTTTATTTTTTTTATTTTATGAATAAAATTAATTATTTATTATTGTTATACTTAAATAATAATTAAATTTTTAATAATTTTGAATATTTTGAACTCGAAACATTTTTTCAAGAGAAATATGACTAAAAACCTAAAAAAATTTCCATTGCCTTGAAATTCGTATAATTTAATTTTCAATGTTATTAATTAATTAAAATGTATTATTCATAAAATAAATGTTTATACAAATTTGAATGATATCTATAATTGTATTAATTTGTTTTTTTCTTTGTTTTGAATTTTTGAATAAAACATTGTTTTCTTTTATTAGAATTGGAATTATTAAGGTCTGATGAACCAATGATGGCATCATGTGTCGCATTCAAGTATTGATTATTAAATTTTAAAAATGATGAACTTATGCTTTTGTTTATCTGTAAAAGTTAATAATTGTGTGGCATACTTATAAGGCCATTGATTTAGTAGGCTATTAAATATATTTATAAATCTTAAATATTGGGGTTTTTTAAAATAAAATTTAATTTAAAATAGAAGAAAGTATGGGATTTGCGAAAAGAGAAGTGTGGGGTGTGGCGTTCAGTGAGCATTTCAATGAGCAGTGACGTTCAGTGAAAAATAGTAGTGTCATCTCCAGAAAAAGTAGAATATTTACATGTTTAGTTAAGGTCATTGTTTTTGAAACTTGTTACCTACCATTTTTGGATTTATTAAACTCACATATTTTTTTTTAAGGCATACGCTCTAAATGGAATATAATAAGTGGTATGTATTGGTTTTGATATAAAATTTGGAACCTGAAATTTTTGCAAATTCCCTCATAAACTTTAATATCCACTAAATTAAATTTAAAAAAAAGTAACAGTTTTTATATTATTTGCATGTCTAAAAGTATTTGAAATTGCCTTTACTGATGACGCATTGCTAAATTCAAACTGGGAATAATGAATGTCTAACTGTAGGTATGTAATAAAAATTTTTAGAGTGGAATATAGTGGAGTCTTTTAAAAACTTATTGGAAATTATTAACACAATAACGAGTTACTTTACAAAAAATAAACTGCGTAAGAAAAGGTTATGTGTAATTAAATAAATTTATAATTATTAAACATAATATTGCTTTAGAATAAAGTCCTGCGTAACATAGTAAGTGCTCCCTGGTATGTACTTAATAGTGACATTCATAGAGATTTACAACTTCCCAAATTTATAGATGAAATAAGTAGATAAGTAGCCATAAGGCATAAAGCTCGCCCAGAAGGGCATATAAATATTGAAGCTGCTCAGTTATTAAATATTCAGATTATTACAGGAAGGCTTAAAAGGAAAAGACCTTTAGATAATATATTATAAAGTGCAGATTTCCCAAGGGAAAGTACACAAAACCTATATTCAAACCAAAGATAGCAAAAAATTAATGGTTAGTCAGTTCGACTAGTTTAAATAAGGGAAGAGTGTGGTGAATTTGTCAAGAATCCGGCATACACTTCTGCTACGGGGCAGTTTGTATCTTTCAAAGATTCCTACCAATTCACGTAAAATAAAAACAAAACAAATAAAAAAATTGCTTTATCATGCAGTTTTTAATAGGAGTTTGTTCTATGATAAAAACAGCATATTTTTTAAAGTATTCTGTGGTGTTCAAAAATACTTACTAAGTTGCACTTACACTTACAGTTGAATTTTAAACTATGGCAAGCTGGATATAATATTTAATACATATTTCAGAGTCACAAATTATAGTGTTTAATAAAAAATCCACTAAATCTAAAGTAATTTTTTTAGTACCTATATTAACAAAATATTCAAACAAAGTTTTAACCGAATTTGAGTTCTTCAAGTTACTTCCTTAAAACAAGAACAAGCATTAAAATTTAAAAAAAATCAAGATCTTCTCTGATTAATATTCTCAAAATTTTAATTATCACTCTTTTTAGAATTGTTTTATAATTTTAACTTTTCTAATTTCCTAAAACTTTATCTTAATTTATTTTTTAATTACTTTATTTTATCTAACTTAAATAAAATAATAATTTATACTAAGTATAGCTGGTATCTAGTATAGGAAAAGACAAATTAAAATATCAATAAAAATATTTAAGGAAAATTTCAAAAAATTTTAACCCATTTTTTTTTTTTTAAGAAAAAAAGGGATGAAGAAACTAAAATAAAGTGATCCTTGTCTGAAATTTAGTTATTCAAAAAAAAAAAAAAAAAAACAAAAAAGCAGAATAGAATGGAACTGGAATAGGCAAAAAAAAAAAAAAAAAATCACAAAAATATAAAAAAAAATTTAAATAATTTTTTTTTTTTATTATTTTGTTTATTTTTTTTTTTTTTGTTTACAGTCTGCTTTGTTTTCACCTTTTACACAAATTATTATTTGGGTCCCAAAGACTTAAGATATTACCAAAAGTTTCCCAAAACAAATTTATACATACAATATACACATACATACATTATAAAATATAAATATATTGTATGATAATATCAAAATCAGTGATGAAAATATAAAAAATATAACATTATTGTTACCGTTATTATACAATTTTTACCGTTTACATATAAATTTTCCACTTATATGAATTGTTAGGGGTCCGTTGAATATATTTGGATATTTTGTAGTATGCCTTTTCAGTTTTTCTTTTTTTTTTTGGAAGTTATTGCCAAAAGCGTAATATTTATAATAATTTTCATTTTTGGTTTTCCATAGAAGGAAAAGGTCGATAAAAAAAAAAAACAACAAAAATGAAAAAACAAAAGTTAGAATTGTGTATTATTATTATTATTACTGTTATTTTTATTGTTATGTTGCCTTCGTAAGGGAATTTTAAACAGTTATAATTTTTTTTGTTTTTATTTTGTATATTTTAGATAAATATATGTATACCATTAGATTTTTAGGATATTTTTAAGAATTGTTGGGAAAAATGTGCCTATCCGTCCGCCCGTTCGTATGTTTACAAAACTTTTGCAGAGTTTGAAATGAGAAATCCAAATTTTTACTTCGGTATTGTAAATTAATTATGTTAATGAAATCATTTTGTTTAAATAAGCGCCACTCGGTACCAGTTTCCAGCATCCAAATTCCGAAAAAGCACTTTAATTACCCGTTATGAAAAATTAAATTTCTGACCACTTAAGTTTCCCCAAACGATTTAAGATTTGGACTGGAAAATTGTGAGAGAATGTAGACTTATGTAGAAAAACAAGTATTAGAGTCTTTTGAGAAAACTTTTCAGGGTCTTGCTTAAAACTTTTCTCAAAAGACTCTCAGACTTATTTTAGGACCAAGTTAAAAATAAAGGAGTTAAAAATAGTATATATCCAATTTTTAAACACTCTGTTACTTGAATACCTGTCGAAAATTTTTTGAAGTAATTTGTAAAAGATAAAGCCTCAACTACATGTCTAAATATGACGTGCGAACAGTATTTCTCAATTATAAAGGGATTCCTTAAAATAGTAGGAAGTGTCTCTCACATCTTTACAACATTACTTAAAAAGTTCTAAAAAGTTTTCAAAAAAAAGTTCTTCGAAAAGTTCTAAACAATTATTCTAAACTATTTTTCGATACCAACAAGGAACTCGAAGACGAGGCCGCCCCAATAACACCTGGAGGCAAATGATTTTAGAAAAACTAACCTAAACTGGAAAAACATGGGATGAGGAAGCAAAAATAACTGCTCCGAATAGAGTCAGATGGAGATGCCTAGTAGATATCCTATTCTACTAAGAGAAGCAATAAGGATAAAAAATTTCAATACACCCTTGTTATGTAAAAATTTACAAAATATTGAAAATTATTAAATTTTGAAAATGTGATTTTTTAAAAACCTTTGTTTTACTTTCGTCACTGTTTTTGGTTTTATTTTAAGATAAATATAATGTATACCTTTAGATTGTTTTTATTTAACCCATATCTTAAAACTTAAGGCAAATGTTTATAATATACAGTTAAAAAAAAAAAAAAAAATTACTTTTAAAACATTGAAAAAACAGTATGTAAATTTTGATTATTTAGAATTCTACTAAAATTTGTTTATTTTTTATAAAAAAAAAAAATTTGAATGAATTTGTATAAAAAATAAATGAAAAAGGTCAGAAAAAGCGTGTTTTTTTTTTGTTTTTTAGGAAAATCCAAAAAAAAAAAAATAAAACCAAGTGAAAAACTGTTTGCCCGACATTTACAATAAAAAAATATGTTGTTAAGATTATTGTTATAAGCATTTTTTTTTTTTTTTTAATATTTTGTATTTTGTTTTTGGATCTGTGTTTCTTTTAGAAATAAATTTTTTAAATTTAGTAATTGTATTAATTTTTATTTTATTTTGTAATTTAGTTTTTTTTGATTATTTTATAATTTATTTTATTTTCAACTGTTTAAAAAAAAAATTTCATTTTGTTAATCAGTAATCAAAAGAGGTGTAAGTTAAAGCAGAACAAGCCAGAGTTGTAAATTTTCAAGGAAAGACGAAAGGAATACTGTAGAATTGTGGAAATCATACAAAGGTACTATCAAATAAAAACTTTTCCCATTATTTAAAAATATGACAAGCACAATAAAGTAGTTGAAAGATCTAGATAAAAAGAAAAGTCGATACCTTCAGATGATCTGTTCTAAATGGCTTTTAAAAACAATTTACGAGATTTAAGTAACACTCGTTTTAGAGCAAGTCTAGCTATAATTAGTGATCACTACTAAAAAATCCAAAATTCCGGTAAAACCAAGTTTTCCATAAATTTTGTCTTTCTAAACTTTGAACTCGTTTTTGAAGCCTTTATAAGCGTTTTAAAGCAATTCTAGCATTAATTCGTGATCACTACTAAAAAATCCAAATGGTATTTGAGTAGTTTTTATGTTTATTAGGGATGTGACTATTTATGCGTGAGATCAAATGAGTTAGACCAACATAAGTGGATCATGTTTGCATTGTGCTAGAGGCGTACCATCCCAGGGAATCATTTAGTATGTATGATAAATCGTGGAAAAATATATTCGTACTTTCTATTCAATGTGTACTTTTCAAAAATACGGGATGAATGTATTTAATTCAAAGCTAATACTATTAAGTCCAGGTTTCTACTTAGTTTAGAGGTAGCTGGTAAACTTCACAGATACGAGAAATCAAAATAAAGCTCTATTGCTAAAGTGATTTATATTAAATATTAAACGTATTAAATGGTTCACTTTAACAATGATTTATAAATCAATAGTTCATGAAGGAATTGAATTAGATCAGGACCCTATTGTCAGCCCCTTGTCGCTAATCAAGTAATATTATTTTGATATGTCAGTGTTTTTAATAATCAAAATTTCTTTTTTTTTGTTATCAAATATACTTTTCGTGATTATTTGATTATCAGATAAGTGATACATTGTTGGTGTAATAGGGTTCTTAAGTACATAACGTCTAGCTAGGTCTTTTGATCTATTGTTCTTTATTTTATTATGTCCCTCAATTTTTTTTTTAAATTACAATTAAAAGAGTTACTAAAACACTTTTAAACCCGTTTGTCAAAAAAGATCCAAACGTTCTATATCTAGTTCACTTAATCAGTTAAAACTAAATTATGACATTAACCAGGCCAAAATTAACCAGGATTCTAATTAAATACTTTACTGCATTCAAAACCTTTCATAAAATACATTCAGTACAATAATTCAGTACAATTAATATCTGTCTAAGTGGCGACCTATAAAATCCAAAAAAATTTGATTTATATTGTGTGAGAGACAATACAAATCAGGTATTTAGTCCCGAATCCATTAAAAATGTAACACGTTTTCCTCAGTAAAAAAAATTCTTAGTATCATTTAAATTTATAATTAAAAATAAATTTGGCAAAAGAATTTCAAATTAAATTTATATTTAAAAAAATAAATAAATTTATTTTAGGTAAAAATCATGAATAGGTTGTTTTTTTGAAAAATTTCTTTCTCTATATGTTCCCCATTCCCCGTTCCCCCCTCCACCGGTATATTCTGGTTACTTATTTTTTGGTACATTTATCTTTGAATAATTTAACCTAAAGTTAAGTTCAATAATATTATGAAAACTCATCCTTGACATTTTTTTAACAAGTTTTTCCTCAAGGTTATTTTAAACATTTTGTAAATTGAAAATAAAAAAAAAAAAACAGAAAAAATTTTCAATTTACAAGTAAAAGTAACACATGTAATTTAAAACTATAAAGAATATTTTTTTTTCGATTACTTTCTCTTTTTTTATTTTTTTTTTTTTTTTTTTTTGTAACGAAAAAGTTTTTGCAAAGTAATCCTTAATATATGAAAAAAAAAAAAACACAAAAAATAATATTTATTTTGATGTCCTTAACATTTACCTATTCAAACTTAAAAAACTCCAGGTAAAAGTGAATAAATAAAAAAAAAAAAAAAGGAAAAAATTCTATTCTTAACTTTATATTGGTATCATCAATTTCGATTTTCTCTTTCACAATTTTTTTTTTTAGTTTTTATTTTCTTTCCCTTTCGTTTGCATATTTTTTATAAAAATTTTTTTTTGAAAAGTAATATATATGTCTATTAGTTTCATTCTGTCCGTTTGTCGGTCTGCATATGTGTGTTTATACAACTTCTAAATTATTTGAAATAGAACGCAATACGATTGACTACCAATGTAGGTTTCACAAAAGAAATAAATTTTGTGAACAGGATTTTCCAGCTGTTTTACTCCTTACGGAGCTAGAGATTTAAGCGTCAAGAAAATTCCTATATTTATTAATTGTTGTAACACAAGTCCCATATGGTTCATGTTTAATCTGCAAACGACAAAGGACATGTGCGATTTAATAAGTGTATATATTACAAAAATATATGGGTTTGGTATACGGTTTTTTAATATACCGTTATGGAAGATTCAATTTTTGCAAAAATTAAAAAAAAATATAGCTAAAAGGTCAAGCCAAGCCATATTTGTGATTACAAGATAAGTCTTTAAATTTTATATTGAGTCTGGAAAAGCTAAATAACCGCTACTTTAATAAGCTTTACAAATGTGTGGTAAATAAATACATATGCACAGGTTTCTTATACAGTTTTAAAATTTACCGTTAAGTGAAATAAATTTTTTTTGGAAATTTTGAATCCCTGAATGGTCTCCATATCGATTGATTGATTTGGAAACTTTGGAAAAACTTTGGAAGGAGTTAGTTTTTTGGGAATAATAGTGCAAGTTATTTAAGGAAATATTTGTGTGTCAAATGTACGCTTCGCAGCTGTACGAGGTTAAAAATTTAAAAGTTTCTATTTTAAGACATCTGTCACTTTAAAACCTTGTAAGCAACATACAAGTAACACAGGTTCAATATGCGCATCCTAAAAAGGCATTATGTTTTTTAAATGTTTTCCGAATAAAATTTCAAATATTTTCCAGAATTCCAAAATTTAATTTTGAAATATTTCTTTTTTAAATACCACTGCAATCTGCAATTACTTATTTTTTCTCATATAACAATCTCAAAAAAAAAAAAAATAAAAAAAAAAAAAACAAAACGATCCCCGAATATATGTTAACATTTTATAGTGACATGTGAGAACCATCATTAAATGGTTGTAAATATGACTTTTCTTTCTTTTTTGCCTTTCTTTATTTTTTGTTCCCAGTTTTTCAATTTTTAGAATTGAAGAAAAAACCCATATTATTTTTACTGTTTTTTGTCTTTTTTTGTTTTTGTTTTATTCTTTTTTTTTTTTTTGAAAGTTTTTTGGTATATATTGTGTTTAACATTTTGTTAAATTTTATTTTTTCGACACGCTTTAACCTTTTCGCCTGACGAAGCCTAAAATTGCAACGTATTAAAGCTAGAAAAAATAAAGTGAAAAAAAAAAAAAACCAAAACAGAGGACAAAATATTTGTTATTGTTGTTGTTTTTATTTTATTTGATTTAAAAAAGTTTCAACATGTACTGAATGTGTTTTTTGTTTTTGTTATGTTGGGTGAAATTGTAAATATTACATGAAAGTTTTTCAATTTGTTTTTGTTTTTTATTGTTTTTGTTTTTTTTTTGTATTAAAAATGTCTGCTCTGATATACGAGAGTACAAAATATATGAATCAACATAAGGTGGATTTATAATAAAATTTTTATAAAATAAAAATGATCTTAAAGGAAAAAAAAACTTTAAGGATACGATATTAAAGGATATTCATACTTTATGTATCCCATAGACGGTGGACCAGATTTTTAACCTATTTTTGAACCAACAGTTAATTTTTTTGTTTTGTTTTGAAAAATATTTTAAATGTCAAAAGTGTCTGTCAAATTTTGAATTTGAATTTTCATAAGGTTTTTTTTTAAAAATATAGTTCTGCCTTTTTAATTGATTTTCTTCTAAAATTATGATAATATTTAATATTATTTGATATGTTAAAATATTTTTCTAACTTAATTTTATAATTATTTCAAATTATTTTGTTAATTCTTTGTTATTTATTTATTAATCATAAATAAATATTTGCACGTAATTTTGCGATCCTTTGCCAAATAGACATGTGGGCCAGGTGATATTTAATTATAAGTTATTTTTATATAATTTTATATTGTTATATCCTATTTATTGAATTAACCCAGCCAGGGATCGAACCCGGTACCTTTCGCATGAATATGTTTGTTATTTTATACAGTATTTATTTTTTTTTTAAATCGGAATATCTCAAAGTACTTTGATGTAACAAAATGAAAAATAAATTACATTTAAGTTGTTCAACTTGCCCGTTCAACAACCGTTTCAATAAAATTACAATTTAAGCTGTTCAACTTGCTAATACATGATACAACTCAAAATGCAAACCAAAGGCTCCTCACAGAAATCAAAATTTTTTGAATTCTTTACAACCATCATATCTACCTTTAAATTGGTCTTTCAATTTGCCCATACACGATTTAACTTCGCAAGTAGGTACACGTATCAAGTTAAAAACTTGATCCACCGTGTAGGGGTTGCATTATATTATGAAAGGATATTCATACCTTATACAGGGCAAAAACGAAACATATTCATATTTTGAATATTTTTAGAATATGTAGATATAAAATGTATCTCAAATATAAAGAAAAAATTGGGAGAGTTTTGGCAGACAAAAAAAAAACCAAAAATAAAATAAACGCTGATGCTAATAGGACGATATAAGAAATGTGGCTCAGCATAAAAAGAGAAAAACCAGTTCACAAAATTCATGTTATTTGGCTGATTATTAAAAAAAAAAATTAAAAAAAAAGAAATAAAGGACGAAGAAAAAAAAATATTAATGATTTGTTATTATTTGGTCTTAATGTGTTGTTTTATATTAAAAAATGGTATAAAACATCATATTAAGTATAAAAAAATGTCTGTTTCGAATAACAGATGTTCAAATTAATTTTAATTTTCCTTTAACAAATACATAATAGTAAAATTTTTTTAAATTTTTTTGTATTTTTTATTAGTGTTTTATAAAGTTCAGATTTAATGTATCTGAAGGTGTTTTAAATTGACATTTTTTTTAAGTTTGATTTGTTCAAACAAAGTTGTTATCAGAGCACCTGATTTTTATGTACAAGAACCGATACTGGAAAATATATTCAGTAACAAATACTAATAATGGTACTGCAAAAAATATAAGTAAAACGTACTCAACAATATTTCTATCAGTAAGTACTAAAATATTTAAAAATCAACAGCTTAAGTTGTTATGAATTAAAATAATACAGGCCGGTTAAGTATATGCTAATAACCAGTCAGTGCTGGTTAATATTAAAGTTAGGAAATACTTTTTTATTTTATGAGTAATTTAATATACCAAATTAAGATTTTATTTTAAAAAAGGATTGAGATTATAAAATTAGTAAATCAATATGTTGGAAATTTTAAGAGCCTACATTTTCAATCTAAATTAAAATTTTTAAATAGTGTCTAAAAGGCAATTTTATTAAAAATGTGAAAATTCAGATAGTAGAAATAATAATTGATGTCTTAAAATGTTTTAATTAATTTTTATTTTTAAGTGTTGCTCATTTTAGCTAATGTTTTGCTTATATTAAAATTAGCAGCACCCGCAACGCTTTCTTTTGATCAAGGCAATTTGTCTCCATTGATTTTGATAAGTTGAACTTCGAGATCATCCTCGAATTGATCTCCTAAATAACAATTTGATTTTGGTTTCTAAAAAGTAAACAATTCAAAAATTAACAATATTTATTAGAAAATAAAAGTTCAAGGAATTTGTCAAGTAATTTGAATACAATTTTATAGAAGCTATCCGGGTATCTTTTGTTTTTTTTTTTTTTTTTGTTTTTTTAAAGCGCTATCTGCTCAACTGTTAAGATAAATAATTATAAATTATTGATTATGCAATTAATTTGAACCCAATGGCAAATGGTAGCCGAGCCGAGTCTAAAACCGAAAAGCTTTTTTACTTTCACTAGGCGAGACACGACTGACGGAAATTCATTATTAATGCGTATGCCCCGATTAACTAATCAACAACCAAGTAAAGTGTTTTCAAAGTTCAAATAAATTCATGTTATGTGTGATCTAAAAAAGTTTAAAAAGAATATTAACATCCTTCTGTCTGATATTTTTTAAAAATGTTCCTTGTATCCAGTTTTATTGATAATTCGCAATTTCTGTCCCAAATTTCCTCTCCAAATCTCGATCTTAAAAGTCAAATTCCTTGATCTCAAAAACCATTTGTTTGCAATATCTATTCCAAGTTTAAAAAGCAGTGGTTTTAGTTGGTTAAATTCCAAAACTACCCGTATGAACCCCGTACAGTGGTTTAGGCTAGGTTTCGATGATTTTCACTAACTCTCAAAAAACAAAAAAAAATAGACTTTTGTTCGCCCATTATACGTTTCTAATTAAGTTAGACATTTAGTAATTTCCAATATACTTAAAGCAAATTGTTTTTAGACTTTTATAACCCGCCCTAAGCTAAATTTTAAAAAACAAACTTAAAGAGAGTATTCTTTTAAAAATTTAATAAAATTGTAGCAGTTCAACCAAAAAAAAAACCTAAAAATTGAATTTATCAAGTATTTGTATTTGTTAAATTTTTTTTTTAAATTTCATTTTTATTTTTAAATTTTATTTCCAATTTTTAACCCTTATGTGGTTTATAAGGGTACAAAAGAAACCAAAATAAATAATATAAATATCAAAGTAATAATATTTATAATATGTAAAATCTTGGTTTTATATTTTTATTTTAATTCTTTTAAATCCTTTTTTTTATGTATGTATTTATTTATATTTATTATTTTAAATATACATGTACATTAAATAAATAAATAAATAAATAAATATAATGAATTATTTGAAATCAAATAACAATTCTATTCAATTCAATTCGATTTCATTTATATTAAAGTAGATTTAAATAAAAAAAAAAACAAACAAAAAAATTAATCTCACTTATACATATGTATATTTAAAAGATATATTTAATAATTTATAGGAATGTATATATATATTTAAACATTTTAGAACAAAAAAAAAGCATCTGATCTGTAAAATTTTATTCCCATAAAAAAAAATAAAATTTTAACTGAAATTAATGCTTTCAATAAATTTTTATTCTATATGCATAATAAATGATATATATATGTATACATACATACATTTATACATATTATACAATATGTATATTTACATTAAATAAATGTATTAAAAGAAGGATTACAAAGTTTTTTTTTTTAAATGCAATGAAAACAACTTGGCTTTCTCATACAGATTTAGCAAAAATCGAAATATTTTTTTTGAAATTTTTCTGCACTAGCTTTAGTCGCTTATATATACATGTATATAATTTACAATTATCATATAGCGAATAGTATTTAAACTATCCAAATGACTCCAAACTAATAGTCCTATAACCTAAATTTGAAAAATTAATTAGAGATTGGTAAGAAGTTTTGTTTATTTAAAAAATCCTCAGAAATGGGCTCTTTTCATTGCTTTTTAACAAATACGTTATGGAGTTGGTTTTTTTTTTTTTCGGTTTCGCTGAGTTTATTTAAGCCAAAGTTTTAATAGAAACACAAAAGTTCGGTAAAATTATAGAAAATTAGTGGGTTACTATAATAATATATATTTTCAATAGTAAAGCACTACCAATAAGAAGACTACCGCCCCAAAGCGCCTCTAATCAAACTATTGAAACCATGATTTGTAACCGACTCAAATATCTCTCCTCACACATATACATATTATATAATATTCTGTAAAATGCATATAACCATGTTTTTGCTAAATACAGGTAAATGAAAATATAGGAAAATTAAATTCGGCCCAATTAAATACAGGCATATGACACGCTCCCAAAAAGAGAAGATATAATCTAATCTTGGATCAAATAATAATTTTGATTTTGGATCAAACTAGTTATCCTTATTTTGAATTGAAGTCTTTGTATGGGTTTCACAATCTTCCAGATAATGTGCAGAACAAATACATTTTTGTATAAATATATTTTAACACATTTAAGACTCAAAAACATTTTAATCAATTAAAATATTCCACTTGAAATTTGTACAAATTCTAGTAATACTTCTTCTTAAATTAAATATATGCGTATATATAGGATGAGTAAAAAGACCCTTAAGATTCTCACACAGCATATATTATTACATATTTCATTTGAAGAGATACACTTAAAAAAAATAAATAAATAAATAATAATCACAAGTGAATAATATGTATTAAATCGGATAATAAAAGGATCAGCTGTAACAGTTATAATCTATTTATATTTATACATATATTTATATATACATACTTTGCTTAATATATTGTACCGTTTTATATAATATACTTAAAATCATTTTATTTTAAATTTCATTATAATATATTATGGAATGTCAAATAAAACAAAAAAAAAACAGTATTGCCATATACTAACATTATACTTATAAACAGTTATTTACCTTTATTTTCAGTTTTCCTTTTGTATACAAAGTTACAGTCTATAGCAGATAAAACGAGGAAGAGTGTAGTAGAGTAGACTGTGTCAACTCTGGGATACCCGTATGACCGTTATATAAACATTATACCATTATTATTATAAACATTAATTACTTTTGGCAAAATTTCAAACATACCAGCTTTATTAGGTGAAATATAATGCTCATATAAAAGAACGAGTTGTATGGCAGCTACTCGAACCCTCTGCAGTAGACCAACCAAATTTTGCAGTAACTTTGGCCATTACACTAAACTATTTTTGGCAAAATTTCAGACACCCAACTTCAATAGGTATAGAGTAATGCTCATATAAAATAAGAAGTTGTATGGCAGCTACTCGAACCCTTTGCAGTAGACCAACCAAATTTTGCAGTAACTTTGGCCATTATACTAAACTAATTTTGGCGAAATTTCAGACACCCACCTTTAATAGGTATAGAGTAATGCTCATATAAAAGAAGGAGTTGTATGGCAGGTACTCGAACTCACTGCAACAGACCAACCAAATTTTGCAGAAACTTTGGCCATAAAACTAAAATACTTTTGCCAAAAGTTCAGACACGTAGCTGTAATAGGTACAGAGAAATACTCATATAAAAAAATAAGTTGTATGGCAGCCACCCGAAACCATGAACCAAAATGGCTGGATTTAAATAGCGATGACGGCTATTGCAAAAAAAACAATTTGCGAAAATTTCAAGATCCTAGCTCCTTTAGTTTTTGAGTTATCGTGCGGACGGACGGACGGACAGACGGACAGACGGACGCACGGACAGACGGACGGACGGACGGACGGACATACATAGCTAAATCGATTTTTTTTTCGATTCTGATCCGATCCATACACTTGAGTCTATATCTACCCCCCCTCCTTCTCTGCGTCACAAACGTAATGGCAAATTTATTATACCCTTTGACTATATAGTCATACGGGTATAAAAATTCTCTCAGGAATAGAATTTTATATATAAAAGTATACACTTGTAAAATTCTTTAAGGATCATTTAAATTTTATTATTTAATTATTAAAAACAAATATTTTATCATATGGTAACTCTTTTTACTTTGTATTATATTATAAAAATCAAGTTTAAAGTTTTATATTTTATATTTTGTCTTTTATTTTTTTTTTTAATCTTTTATTTTTCCCCTGTTAAGTTTTTTTTTTTTTCTTTTATTGTATTAAAAAAAATTTTTTCATGATATCCTGCTTATATTATGTATTTATGTTTATATTATATTTATACATAAACCTCAAACGCAAGTTTATATATAACATATTATATACAGGGTGCCCAGGAGTCAAGTACGCGAACTACACTCAGTGATTGGGGGTATTAAAACAAACAAAAAATTGTACTGGAGAAGGGGATCTATTGTAGACCCTTTTCGAGATATGAGCGATTAAAGATTTAAGGAGACTTTTCATAAAAAATCAATAACTTTTGAACAGCTTCCTGTAGAAAGATAAAAAAATCCATTTTGTAGAGAAAGCTGTCAGCTTTAATTTTTGTGGAATAATGATCCCCATATACCCAACAGTTACAAAGTTATGAAGGTTGAAAAGGGTCCACAATAGACCCCCCCTCCTGTACAATTTTTTGTTTGTTTTAATGCCCCCAATCACTGAGTGTAGTGCGCGTACTTGAGTCTCGGACACCCTGTATATGTCAATATTATTTCAATTTTTATTTTTTTTATATTTTCATCGTATTTTATTCGAATTTATATAAAAATAAAACGTTTTTCCTTCAATTTAAATAACAAATAAAATAAAAATAAAAAAAAATTAAAAATAAAAGTAATAAAGGAAGAAAAAAAAAAAAAATAAAAAGTAAAGGAAAATGAGAGTAACAATAAAAAAAAAAACAAAAAAAAAACACAAAAAAAAAAAATAAATGAAACAAGAAAGAAAAGGAAACGATTTTTTTAAAAAGCCTACACATATTCTTATATCCTTCTAACATTTTATGTAATTTTTATAATATTATATCTTGTGTGTGTATATTGTATCCGACGGATTATTATCCTCTTTAAAGCTTCCGTTCTTGTTTTGTGTTTTTTTGTTTTGTGCTTTTTTTTTTTTTGAAAAATTTTCCCAGAATTGATGTAAAACGGTGAATAAAAGTTAAGTTCTTTTCTTTTAATTTTATTTTTATTTTTTTTTATGTTTTGTCTCTTTTCTTTGTTTTTTTTTTCATTCTTTTCACTTTTCAAAGAATAAAAAAAAAACATCAAAATAAAACAATAATGACTGGTTCTTGTATTAGATAAACTCTTACTTTGTATTTCTTTTTGTAAACATATGTTTGAAGTAAGAATTTAAATATGTGAAGCTGGGTGTATGTATAAGTCTGGAAAAAAAAATATGTATTTTACTTGAAGATAACCCTAGATTTAGGATTTAGACACGCGATCGGTTATTCTAGGTAAGATGCGGAGGCTTTTATTAAGTTCTAATTTGTACTGGACAATATCTGACAAATGGCGTAGTGGTTAAGACGTTGAACTTTTATATTGAAGGTCTGGGCTTCACGATCAGATCACATCTAATAATCCATGTAATAGTTTATATCGTAATAGGAAGATTATATGAAAAAAATTATATAACTCTTGTGTAGGATAATAGATGGCGCCCGAAATTAACATTTCTGTATTTATAATTTTATATAGTAGCTACTGCCGAGTAATCAACGGCTTAATAAATATAACTTTTCCAGACAGTTAGCGACACACAATAAAGTTGATGATAGTCCTACACCAAATTTAGTTTTAGACCTTCAATAATGATGATTTGGAATATTGAAATAAGCAATTTAAGCTCTTGCAATAAAGATTAATGGATAATGTAAGATGATAGAATGTTATAAGGTTTAGATAAATTTTGTGAAGATCGCTGTTAATGTCCGCATGAGAAGGTATTTGTTGCTGTCATAAATTTGACGTGCATATTATTAAAGAATTTCTATATGCTATAAGTTGCGGTGTCTCAATAAATCTACTTTCTAACTTCAAATCTGTAGGAAGAGTATTTATTACACTCGCTAATGTTAATTGTTTCTAATAAACGTGTATCCTAGTTGGGAAAGGTGTATTAGAGGTAATTAATAATTAAATTCTTTGGAGCATGTGTTCGTCCCTATATATATGGCATTCATAAACCAACATTAGTTACATACTTTTAAAATTTGGCTGAACCAATGTTAGTTACATAACTTTTTGAAATTTGGCTGAGTGTAGTAAACATTGAAGTAACACGGCGATGGCTTATCCAACAAATGTTTTTTTTGCATCCTATCCAAATGTAAAACGAATTTGGAAAGCTTTAAGGACTAAATTGAAACATTTTTAAAAATAAAATCCTTTATGTTATTTTATTTACGTAATAGCGTCCTCTTCTAAATTTTGCAAAAAAAAAAAAACTGGACAAATCTTTTGCGGTAGATCTAATTCATAATATTCTTTAAATTGCATTTTTATTTTATATTTAGCCTTATACACGAATAAACTGATGGCACATATTGTTTCTGTGCCGCTTTGTTGTTGTTGTTGTTATTTTTTTATTCCATTGACATGATATGCCATTACTTTGGTTAGAAATATTTTTATATATTTCAAAACAATCCCGTTTTAACTTTAACTTAAGTTAAAAAAAAAATAAAAACGCTTAAATAAAAAATAAATACAAAAAAAAAAAAAAAACAAATAAACTAAAATAAACAAAATACATAAGTTAAATATGAAAATAAATGAAAGAAAATGTGAAAATAAAAATGAAATAAAAACATATAAGAAGAAAATTTTAAGGAAAAACTCAATACATACTTTAGTATACAAACGTTTTCACTTACAATTTCATTTTAAATTAAATAAATACATTTTAGATATACAAATTTTGTTTTTCAATATGTACATCATGTACATAATATAGATGTAATGTAACATGTATATATATATATATATATATATTATATATATGTACACTTATTTTTTTTAGCGACATGTAAGTAGTATTCATTGTATGTTGTAGTTATTCAAGAAAAAACGTGTGCACTGTACATTATGTTTAAATCAAAATAGGCGATACAAAATCAAATTAGGTTTAAACAACGACTTTCAGCTGATGACAGTTAGTGACACGTACTATATGTGTACGTACACATATAGAAGTTAATAAATTTTGTATTATCTTCTTATCAAATCAAAAACATAAGTACCAAATGACGAAATGAAAGAGAGATAATACAAATAATATGATAATATTGGTAATGGTAGTGTCTTACTGTGTAGTGTTGTTTCACTATTTAAGTGAATAGAAAATATTGGAAAACTGTTTAAAATGTATTTAGTGGATTTCAATTTTTTTTTGAATTATCGCTTTTAAGTGTAATGCAAAAGCTGTTTCTTAAGAAAATACTTGATAATTTTCATTTGAACCACTTAAGTAGTAGATTTAAGTTTAATATATAAGTTCCTTTAAATAAATTAATCCTAGCTATAATCATTTAAAAATCATATCCACTTAACAGATTAAACGGATACGCATTAAACGTTAAATTAAATGGTTAACGGATTAATTAACTTATCGTGAGTCCAATGTAATACCGTTAGAATGCATCAGAAACTATTCTATCCAGCTAGAGTTATGAATAACACAAAATCTAAAATCAGTTCAGTTGAAGAAATTTTTAGGTGCAAATGTTCGTCTACTTTACCCTAGCAATTTTTAAAAAAAATATTTTAAGCTATGCTAACTTCTCAAAATATCAAAAATTATGCTAACTATGCTAAAATGCTAAATATTGAAAACTATGCTAACTATGCTAAGACTATGACGTCATTCTGATCATGATCCCCTTAGATTTAAATAAATTATATATAGTTTCCCGGTATTCAAATTTAAATATTTTATTCAAATATTAATTAATTTTAATTTTATTTAGGGATTATTGCAAAATCACAGAAATGAAGAAACTCTTTGCATCCGAAAAGAATGTGAACGTAAACAATTACATTTTACATTAAATTACAAGTAAAGAAACAGCTTCCAAGAAGAGTATTATAAATTCATGTGTTTTATTTTGTAGGAAGACAATTAAATTCTACTTGAGAACCACCTCTAAGCCAATAACACGAGCATCAATACTCTTCTGTCCCATCAGATTTTTTTTTACTTTGCCTTCATTATTCCTTCTAGGCACATAGGGCTTTCACAAAACCTCTATATATTATTATATTTTGGACTAGGCTTTTGATAGTAATCATGGCGTCATATGTCGTAATATTCCATAATTCTGTGTCTGCAATTGCTCCTGCCCCAATTGTGCAGATTATTCTGAAACACTTATTTACTTAGACATGTATTTTGTATATTTATCGTCCATGTCTGGTTTCGGCTTAGAATTATTGATTTAACATAGGAGTTTAATATTTTTGTGTTGTGCTAAATGTTGTTCTCGCTTTAGTTATTCTTTGTTCCATATCATGCTTAATACTTCTAACTGCAAATACAGTGTTACCAATATAATTTAGTTGTAAAATTTCTTTAACTGTATTGTCAATTATGATTGGTGTAATCCTTAAACATTTTGTGTTTTGTTATTAATTTTTACTCCGACTTCTACTATCTGATATCCAAGTTTAATTCTTCGCCTCAATAATTTAATTATTTAGTCGCTTCCTCTACATATGTTGTATTTAAGAAGAAAATATAAATATAGAACTGAAACTATTGTTTCTATAACTTTAAATGAAATTAAAAGAATAAATTATATTCAATTTAAAAAGTTTAAAACCTAGAACTTCAAAACAAAATACATTTTCTATTTGCTACACATATAAATATCTAACCAATGGTGTAGTGGTAACGCTCCATCATTCATGCGGAAAATCTTGGGTTCGAATCCCGAGAAACTAACATTGTGTATTCATAATCTTATACAATAGCTACAGCCGAGTAATCAACGGCTTAGTGAATATATCGATTAAAGACACTGAAGCGTAGTCTAAATGGAATTAGTAATTGCCCTAAAAGTAAAAAAGAGTGGAAAAGGAAAAACAAAAAAAAAAAAAATATGAAGATTTAAAATCACATTTGAATGAAAAGTCTGTGAAATATAAACCTAGAATAGTTTTTAGCCCTAACGAGAATTATTAAACATGGCTTAGAATTAAAGTGGCCTAATCCACAAACAAATTAAAAAACAGCTACATGGCTTACGCTACTCTGACACTAAGAAAAATAAGAAAAATGGGTAAGACCAAAAAAGTATAACGGATGGAACCGGAAATTGATCTTTTCAATAACACAGTCCTATTTATTCATACGATTTATGCAAAAAAAATGAAAACTAAATCTTAGCCGCTTATGCCACTTTGGTTCTGAGCCACTTATTTAACGGAAATCTCTTTGTATCAGATCTAAATATTTTACTAAGATTTAACTGAAGACTTGTAGAATTTAATATTTAGTACTTAATAATTAAAAATTATTTCAAATTTATTTACAAATTATTAACTGCAAGAAATATTTAAAACTTTGAATTAATGCAAACATTTACTTAATAAATAACTCAATTTTAATACAGTACAATTGTACTGAATGATATATATTTATATATACCTACTAGCTATTTAATTTAAAATTTTTCATTTTTTTATTTAAGTTTCAAAAAAAAAAAACCCAAATTCAAAATGAAAATATCAAAAGTATTAATTTCATCTTAAAGACTCTCATTTAATAATCAAGAATCTTTCATTACATAAATACTTATAAGAATATGTTAACGATATGCTTGCTTATTATATAGTTAAAAAAAAAAAATTAAGAAAAGTTTTCTTCATTTCAATTTTTTTTTGTAAATAAGATTAACAAAAAAAAAAAAAAAAAAAAAAAAAATTAAAAAGAAAATGAAAATTGTAAGAAAGTCATCTTCTTGGAAGATGTACGTGCTAACAACAAACATTGACAAAACTTCTTGAAAAACTCATATAAATAATTAAATGTGAGTAGATATATGTAGGTATATGTTTCAAATAAAAATGAACACGAGAAATAAAAACGTATTATTTATAAAAAAAAAAAAAACCAAAAACAAAAAATTAAAAGAAAAAAACAACAACAATAAGTTTTTTTTTTAAATTTTTTTCAATGTTAGCAAAATAACAATTGAGTTATTTTCTTTTAAATAAGTATTTAAATACGAATTTTTCCAGTTGAAGTTTAAAGTTTTTACAAAAAACCGTTATTTTTTATAACTGTATTTTCTACTCTAGTTAGTACTAAGTACATCTTAAAATTTAAAAACTATGCATTAATTCTGAAATTAATTATTTAATCTAAAATATCCAAGTTTTGTGTCAAATTAATGAAAATAACTTTATAAGTTATTGCATACTTTTAGGATGTGGAAGGATTTATTTATTTATTTAAATTTTAATATTACAAAAAAGATACTTAAGCAATATTAGTTTTTCCCTCGGCTACATAGGCAATTATGGGAATAATTTATGCCTATTATATATTACTATTTTAATTACACTCCATATTTAAATATCATGTTTTTATTTACAATTTTTATGCACAATTACATAATTTCATCATTTAAATTCATACTATTAGCTCACTTATTATATTTAATTAAATTTTTTTATTTAATATCATTTTTTATAGATTTAAAATATTTGTAATTGAATTTAAGAGTGAGATGTTGAAGGAAAATGCTTTAATCCAAATGAAAAACTTTGTACATAATTGCATACTTTTAGGATTATGAAGGAAAATGCTTAATAAAAGATATTTAGAAATAGATGTGTGTTAAATTGAAATTTCCAGTAAATAACGGTAAACAAACATAATTTTACATTTTATTATATTTAAACAAACTTATTTTATAACTGTATCAAAATTTTTAATTTAATTGGACAAATTGGTATAAAAATTTTTCAAAGAAAACTTTGTCATTAATTAAAAAAAAAAACTATTTTAAAGAATTCTAACTAAACTAAATGTAACAATTAGAATGAAATACAATTTTTTTTTTTTTCTAATTAAAATTTGTTACATCCCTGACTTATTTAATAAAAAAAAAAAAACAAGAATAACAACAAAATAAAAAAAAAAAAACTGAAATGTAAAGTAAGATAACAAAGATAAATTTCCATGAAAATATACACATTTATTTTATAAAATAATAAAAAAAAAAAAAAAAAAATAATAAAGTAAAAATGAATTTATTATTGTGACAATGGATTATTCCTAAAATGTTGCTTTTGTTGTTGTTGTTGTTTTGTCATGTTTTGCTTCCTTCATCATGATGATGTTTTCTTCATCTCATATAATGTGTGATTTTTTATATATTCTGGTTTTGATTTTATTTTTGACAAAAAATATGTTTATTTTATGTATATACGAATATATATATGTATTTATTTGCACATAATTGTACGTTTTCCATGGATATGTGTTGACGTTGAAATTTTGTTTTTTTTATAAAAAAAAAAGTTTTTCTTATTTTTTTTTTCAACATGGCAGCACATGTAAATTTGTTTATTTGTTTATTTAAAGAACAAAATACTCAAAAAAAAAACAAAAAAAATGAAGAACAAGACAAAAACAGTACAGAAATAATGTTTTTATCTTAATTTTCTGCTGTTTTTACATGCCAATTATTTTGGAATTATTTTATTTTAAAAATTTTTTTTAATTTTTTTTCGTTATTTTTTTGTACATTATATTATTAACAAAGTCAGCCATTTTGTATTTAAGATTCTATACATATATTGGTGTAGAGTTTTTAATTATTTAAACTAAAAAAATAAAAAAATAATTTTTTTAAGTCAGTCAAAGTCATATATAAGGTTTTTGATATACGTAATATAGCTTGTAATATTTAGAAGGGTTAAGAAATGAAGTTAGAGATCATTAAGTGTCAAAGATAATCAAATGAGGTTAATTGAGCAAACATATGTTGCAGATCTTTTGAATTTTAACAAAATTCCTATTTTTGAAGACAGAAATTTTTAGACTACTTCAAGATTTTTTATTCTAATTGACCAGCTTAAAAATTAGGAATCTCAAGTAATTTTATAAATATTTTCTGAAAACTTGACGAACTGTAGGTACATATTGCTCCGTAGTCTTTACAGCTCATATTTAATGACTCAAATATGAGTTTTAATAATAACTTAGTTTTATCTGTAAGGTATTCAATTCAAATATCATCAAAAAGTTGCAAACGTATATAAACCGTTGTCTACACCGCAACTTAAGAGTTCGTTGGCCGCAAATCATTACCAAGACACACCTGTGGCAAAAAACGAACTAAAATATGATTGAAGTCTAGATCCGAGAGAGAAAATGGTGATGGATCGGGCATACCTTGTAAAAACCAAAAGAAAACATTGCAAGGCAATGTTTTGAGTGGAATCCACAAGGCAAACGACGAATGGGTAGACCACGGAAATTATGGAGAAGTACTGTTTTAAAAGAGCAACTCAAAACGTGGTTACAGCTAAAATGAATTGTTAAGGATCGTGAAAGGTGGAGCGGATTTGTTGACGCCTTAAGCTCCACCAGGGGTTTTATGATCTAGTAAGTAAGTAAGTAATTCAACTCAAATATTGTGTATTAATGTGAGTGATAATTGATGTGAAATAAAAGAACAATGGAGTACATAACAATAATAGTCTCTCTTCTGTTATTCGTTACATTACAGAATTTTAGATTGGGTGGAACTAAACATTAAAGAATTTTAAACATTCAATTTGTTTATCTGCAAGCTGAAAATATTTAACATTTCAAAAGACATTACATATGTTAATCTTTTGTTTATGGTATTCTTCGAATGAGTTCTTCGAGTTTTTTCATATTTTTAATACTCAATTTTATAAATACCATACATAATATTGAAAACGCATCCGTGTTTTTCTAAAAAAAATATTTAAATTTTTGGAATTAATAAATAATAAATATCAAGTTTAATTAAAACTTTAAACCTTTTGAGTTTGACTAAAACTCAAAAGTTAACGAAGTAAATTTTAATTTTTGTTGCATACTGTAATTAAAACTAATTAAATTATATCAAATTTATAAAGTTTAAAAAGTAAAAGTTATTAAGTTTTTGTAAGTAAAATTTGTCAAAAAAGTATATAATTGAGCTATATATTAAAATATGTTGTAATTACACAAGTTTCAAACTTTAAAATAAATTTTTATTTCGTATACAGGTATGGTATAATAGAAATAGAATAATTCTAGAAATAATTACAATTTCCTTGACAATTTTGAATCTTGTTAATTTTTTGTAATTGGTGGAAATTCAAAAAACTGTATTGAAGCACTAATGAAAACGAATCCCATCCTTATTAAATTGCGCTTAAAATGTAATCTGACATTATTAGTAAAAATTTGTTTTTTTATACCCGTATGACTATATAGTCCAAGGGTATAATAAATTTGCCATTACGTTTGTGACGCAGAGAAGGAGGGTGGGGTAGATATAGACTCAAGTGTATGGATCGGATCAGAATCGAAAAATAAATCGATTTAGCTATGTATGTCCGTCCGTCCGTCCGTCATCACGATAACTCAAAAAGTAAAGGAGCTAGGATTATGAAATTTTCACAAATTCGTTTTTATGCAAAAAACGGAATCGAGTTTTAAATTCAGCCATTTTGGTCCACGGGTTCGAGTACCTGCCATACAACTTCTAATTTTATATGAGCATTACTCTATACCTATGGAAGCTGCGTGTCTGAAATTTTGCCAAAAGTAGTTTAGTATAATGGCCAAAGTTACTGCAAAATTTGGTTGGTCTACTGCAGAGGGTTCGAGTAGCTGCCATACAACTCCTTCTTTTATATGAGCTTTACACTACACCTGATGAAGCTGGGTGTCTGAAATTTTGCAAAAAATAGTTTAGTGTAATGGCCAAAGTTACTGCAAAATTTAGTTGGTCTCCTGCTGAGGGTTCGAGTAGCTGCCATACAACTCCTTCTTTTATATGATGATTACACTATACCAAATGAAGCTGGGTGTCTGAAATTTTGCCAAAAATAGTTTAGTGTAATGGCTTAGTTACTGCAAAGTTACTGCAAAATTTGGTTGGTCTACTGCAAAGGGTTCGAGTAGCTGCCATACAACTCCTTCTTTTATATGAGCATTACTCTACACCTAATAAAGCTGAATGTTTGAAATTTTGCCAAAAGTAATTAACCGGATGATATAATGTATATTTTACGGTCATACGGGTATCCCAAAGTTGACACAGTCTACTCTACTACACTCTTCCTCGTTTTATTAAAAAATTCCAAGGAAAATTGGAGTTGAAAATGAGTTTTACTTAAATTATTCTAATAATAATTTAATTCAATAATTCATACGTTTGAGTCAAATTTAAGTTTAAGTTCAGTTTAATGCATTTCTAGAACAACAAAAAGTACTCCTCCAAAATTCAAGTGAACCTGACTTACTACGCCCTTGTACTGAGATATTCGGAACTCAAACAAAAAATTTTGAGTACTAGGTGAGTTCAGTAAAGCAGTATTACCTGGAAAATGATTTTTAAAATATTAATTCAGTATTGTTTTATATAGTTTGATCATAATAACTGAGTTTTCTAACAAAAATAAGATTTCATACAATACTTAATAAATGATGAAGCTCCCTAAAAGAAAACGAATCCTTTTTCAGTACTGAAAATTTTTATTTTTTTATCCCTCCAGTAAATATCAAATATAACTACATCATTGTAATTTTATTCAAATTAGATTCAAGTAACGATTTCATGAAAGAGGGTTCATCATCTGATCTGATCTGTGTTGAAAAGTTGTCACTGCAACCAATTTTCAAAAAGAGTTCGAAGAGATTTATATAGCTAATCTGTACTAAGCCTAGAATATGTATATAATCTTAATTTAAAGTTAGAATAAATTAATTAAAGGTTTAAAAATATATAAATATAATTAGAAAATTAAACTTAAAAAAAAAAAAATTAATTTCCCAAATATCGAATGATAATAGTAATTAAATTAAGGAACTATTCAATATTCATAAGTAATTGAAAACTAGTAAATGCCAAACATTTTCCCACTAAATGTAAATATGAACTTCTATTTTTAAGAAGCTAACTAATATATAAATTTACATACGCTAAAATATATATATATATATTTATGTATACTATATATATATATATATAATATTCTTTTGATTAGCTTAATTAATTTCAAAAACTTTTTTTCTTAAATAGCATATGTTCATAGCTATAAATATCTATATGTGATAGCTATATATTTTTATATATATATATATACATATAACCCTAGCATACAATAAAACTTGTTCTGTATATTCTAACTTTGAATTACTTACATTATTATTATTCTTTTTAGTTAATTTTCTTAGTTGTTTTTTTTTTGTATAAATGTTACCACACATTGCTTTTCTGTTAATGTTCATTTTCCGTTTTTTCTTTTAACCAATTTTCTTTGTTTTTTTTTTTTTTTGCTATTATTTACTTTTCATTTATTTTCTTTCTAATTTTCCATTTTTGAGTTTATTTTGTTTTTATATATACGACTAAATGTATTTTCTTTAGTTTTTCTTTTGTTTCAATATTGATAAAACTTTTCTTTTATTTCGTGATAGAAAAAAAAACACAAAAAAAAATAAAACCAAAAGAAAAACCCCAACACAAGAAAAAATACAAAAAAAAAATTTTTTTTATTAGTTAACAGTTTTTCTTTTATATTTTTGCGTTAGTTAAAGCGCGCGAGTTAATTTTACCGCCATTTTTATTAACACAATTTTTCTATTTACTTGTCGTTTTATATTTTTTTAAATACACTAAATATTGCCATCAATTGAATATTTACTAGGTTCAAATCTAATTGTAAAGGGATGAGTATACAATATTGTAATTGTAAAAGGGGTGAGTAAATGATTTAAAAAAAAAAAAACCGTTAGTTAATACCGCACATAATTTTATTTCTTTTTAAAAGTTATGCTAATAACAATAGAAATAACAGAAAATAACGGTAATAAAAAAAAAAAATAAAACAGAAAATAAATGTAATAATAGTGGTAAAACAAGAAAAATTAAAATAAAATATATATATATGTATATATGTATGTATATAAGAAAAAAAAATAACTGTTAAAGAGGTTATTAAAAATGAATTAAGAAAGAAATGTTTTTTTTTTTATTTTCTAAGCCAATATAATAGGAGGGTGGTTGTTATTTTTCTTATATACATACATATACACATATTCATATAATATATACATATTTATATAAAATATACATACGTAGTAAATTTAAACGTATATTAAAGAAAATATAGGAAGTAAAATGGGTTATTGACTTTTAAATGCTTGTGAAAATAAATAAAATATATTACAGAAAGTTCAAAATAAAAGGTGGAAGGGTGTGAGGGAGGCGACTGAAAAGTGTGAGAGAGAAATAAAATGAACAACAAGAAGAAATGTCTTCAAACTCTTGAATTTCTAATTTCTATTGTTTTTATTTTATTATTTAAATATTTGACTGTTGTATATTTTTTTAATCTAATAAATAAATTCATCAAAATTTCCATTGAAATTCTAAACCAAAAAAAAATTTCTACTAATTTGAAATTTTTCTTGGAATTCATTTTTTTTGGAAATATTATTTTCGGATTAAAATTAGAAAATTACTTTTGTAAATTACTCAAATAAAAGTTTTATCTCAAATCAGAAAAATTTTGCAACACGTTTTAATTTTCAACTAAAAATAGAATAGAAAATGAAATAAGAACAACTCACAGCTTAATTGATATTTTCAAAATTTTATTTTTAGATGTGAACAAAAAAAAAATAATTTAATAATTTCTTAGAAGGTTGTTCTCTATTTAGCTTCTTAAATTTGAAATTTTGCTAAAAATGGAAATATTAAAATTTAAAGTTAATATAAAAGGGTAAATCTTACAGTTATGGCATAAAAGATGAAATAAAAAAGTTAGACCTAGCCACTATACTTCACTTGGTTCTGTAATTTAAATTATCTATTAATTTAAGATAAACAGTGAAAGTAATGATAAATGGAGTTGAAGCTTAATGTAATTGAGAAATATCTTATACTCCTTTCAGTAGTGGAAAAGGATTAAAAATTTCCCTTGCATAATAAAACTAGATTTGGTAGTTAAAACGATTTAAATTTAGTTACATTAAGTTATATTAATCATATTTCTAAAATAACTTAAAATATTTACTTTGATACTCCTAGTAACCACATCGCCTATTTTTCATTTTCTTACTCGGTTAAGGTTTAATATTATATAGCAATACAAGCTAATACCCGGTGCGCGTTGCTGCGCCTTTAAATGGAGGTTGTATTAAAGTTGATGTTACTGCAAAAAGTTAACATAAAAATTACACACGGTGTTAATGTAAATTTTAAAGTGTATGAAAGCAATTTCTTTTTAAACGATTTTTCTAGGATTATTCTAGTAATTTTTGACTCTTTCTGTAATTCAAAACAGTACAAACTACTTTCAAAAATTGGACGTAATATAATTCCAAAAATTTTTATTTGACCAATCGTAGGACCAACTTGTGTTACCAAACACCAAGCCTGTTAACAGACTCAACTCCAATATCAAGTTGCTTCACGCAAATAAAATTTGGAGTTAACCGGTCAAACCGCTTCTAATTGAGAGTAAAGAAACGCAAAAATCTATAAAAAGCTGCTGTGCCGCAATGGGTTAACGGAATTCAACAAAAATTTTTTTGAGGCTTTCTTTTTAGCCAAAGCAGTACATCGCAAAATTGGAGAAAATTTGGTTCCAAAATATTTTTTGACCAAGTGCCGGACCGCCATGGGTTAACGAATTCCAAAACGGTTAATTGTGTCAACCCAATTTGTAAGGAACATCACGTAAACAAAATTTGAAGTCAATCGGTCAAACCGTTTTCATTTTAGAAGAAAAAAGTTTAAGTACTTGCAACACAGCCCCAACCTGGTGGTTCGTTAGAGCAAAATTTTTGGCCCACGATTCTTTCCGTACCCAAAAACCTTTATACACAAATTTTTATAAAAATCAGCTGAGCACTTTAGGAGTGTATTTGCTACATACAAACAAACAAACAAACTTTCACTTTTATTAATATAGATAGATTTACTATTATGGATCACTGATTATTTTTTGATCCATTCCTCGTAAAAGATAAGTCAAATCACTTTAAATTCCAAAGTCTTCTCTGGTTGACTATTAATACATTTACGCTACCTCTATAATATAAAGAAAATACAATTAAATATATTTCAATTCTAAGGGTGATACTGAGTAACGCACGTAATAATTTTCGGAAATTTTTAATATTTACTTTAACCCAGGTTTGTGCTAAGTCTCGCATTTATTAATTTATTTATATTCAACTCTCTATCACTTACAATATGATAAGTGAGTGGGTTGACTTTCTAGTGCCGATGTTGCACATACATACATATATTTGATATTATGATGTAAGCTAATATGAAATAAATGATAAATTTTATTTTTTTTATTAGATATGATCTGACCAGGAATTCAAAATTGCACCGGAATCTCCCTATACCTCAAGTTGCTATTAATCTCAGAGAACGTTTTAAAATTTTGATAGAAAATGCTAAACTTACAAATTGGTTTGATAATCTAATCGTTTCCTTTTACTTGGTCCGGTTAGTCTTAAAATTTTAATTAATCTTTTAAGTTATAATAGCTGGAATAATTTTTTTCACTGGAATATTAATTTCAATGTAAATTCATTTGAATATTCAAGCAATAAAAGAACATGTTTTAATTAACTGGCACAATACATTTTTATAATCTATAATAAAATTAAATTTAACATTTTTATTTAAATTATTACAATGTTAGTACGTGAGTACTGAGTACTGAGTACATAAAAAAATATTTAAAATTACTTAAAAATCTGTTTCATTTAAAAAAAAAATATAGGTATATAAAAAAATTTAATATTAAATATTAATACCCTCTGCGCTTTTTTATTATTTTATTATTTTAAGTGGTATTATATGGTATTAAATTTTTATTTTACATTTTTTTTATTGTAAATTACATATGTATGTGTTTTAAAATGAATTTTGATTTAAAGAGTAAAATAAAAAAATAAATCCATTTTATTTTCAACTCCTCCCTCTCTCTTCCACCTCTCTTTGGTGTAGGTCTTTTTTCTGTAGGATTGTTGTAAGTTAAAAAATGATTTTTTAATAATGATCGCAGCACGTGACATCGATTCTTCTTTTATATATTCTTTGGGTTCTTATTTCTTAAATGCTTTCTTTTTTTGATTTTTGTTTTTTTTTTGCCTTAAAGATTTTTCAATTGTTTTTCAATGGTTTTATTTGTTTTTAAAAAAAAAATTGTTTTTCTTTCTGGCTTTTGTTGTTTTCTTATCCTTGATTACAGATAACGGTATCCAAAACCAATACAAATCTTAAATGTGTACGAATGTTGTATCCTCTTTTCATATGAATTTGGTCTTTTGTCAGCAGAAAAAAGTAAGATGAGTAAATCCTAAAACTTCAAATTAAATTGATTTTTTTCAATCAGCCCCGTTTCTTGGGATCCAGTAGTTGGATTCACATATTTAAAATAAGGATTTTCTACTCATTGACTTTATAGTAGATCCTGAATGAAGCAAGAAAAGTAAATACATTCCGACACCTAATTGGCTCCTACATAATACCCCCCCAAAAATCTATGTACCATATTTTGGGAATTTTTTAGAGCTTCTGCTTTTTGCCAACTTCTACTAAAAATTTGGGGACCAGAATTATGTCATTTCAACTTCAAAGTACCACAATACGGAGGCAATTTTAAAAAGGACTAAATTGATTTGAAAAATTATCAAATGTATTTGAAAAAAGATCAAATTATTTTGAAAATAATAAATTTCAAATGAAATGAACCAAGTTCATGTGGAAAGAGTATAAACTAAAAAAAGATATAGGAAAAAGAAATATGTCGATTTATTTGACAAAAATAAACAAAAGCAAAAACAAAACAGAGAAGGAAAGGTAACAAAACAAAAAATGAGAAAGAGAGAAAGAATGAGAAAGATCAATATTAAAAAGAAAACAAAGACGGAAGATAGCAAAATTTACTGTGCCAACTTTAGGATTCTAGTATGAACATAAAATATAAAACAAATATAGTGTCATACCTTAACATATGACAAATTTATAAGTACACAAATAAGTTCTAACTTCATTGCAAAAAGTTGTGTGGCAGATATTCGAATTTGTATTAGGGGACCTATGAGGGGTCAGAGATCTAGATTGATTATGAGGACATGGATTTTGCAGTTTTATAACATACAACACCAACTTGTCATACTAGATTAACTAAATTCACGTGCTGACAGTGAAAGTTAAGCTCAGCTTCCTTTTGACAAAGTTCCCGTTCAACTTAATTAGGCAATAAGTTTTAAAAAAATGTACGGATGGAAGCTAGTCGAATATATTGCGTTAGATAAATCAAAGTATTTTGACAGTAATTGGGCTTAAACTACTGTTAGCAAAACTTCAGACCACCAGCATTTTTAGTTATAGAGCAGTGCTTACATAATATTTAAATTATGAGTAGTGCAGTATCTATTCGAACCCACTGAGCCAAACTGCTCAATTTAAATTGCAATGATTAATTTTCTGTGCAAATGAATTTGAAACAACTATAGAATCCTAAATTTTTTAATTTTTGCATTTTGGGCGCAGAAGCAAGGATAAGACAACTCACTTTTTCGCATCCGTCGACCATTGTACTTAATTCTAAAAACATCTTCTCAACTTTATAGCATCACAAACGGAATATCAAATTTAGTATTGCATCCTACATTCGTACGATGAAATCGAAAGTAATAAGAAAACATTTAAAAGAACAGTTACGACCTCCTGCCGCTATTTCATATTCTATTGTGTAAATATGTTTCACGATTTGTTTTTTTTTTTCATTTCTTATTTATACCGTTATTTTGTTGTTTGTATTTTTTATTAAAATGAAATTTTTGGAAACGATTGCATAAAGCATTTATTATCCATTAATATCCAAAAGGACGAAAGCAATAACAAAATTTATAATAAAAAAATAAAAAATAACTTTGAAATGAAAGAAAACTTTTAAGCTTAATGCTTTCAGTTTTTGTAAAATTTTCAATTTATTTTCGTTTTTGTTTTATTGTTTAACGGTTTATTAACAAAGTTTTGTTTTTATGGCACGATATGTGTTGTGGTCTGTTAAAAAATAATTTAATTTTTTTATTTTTTTATTTATGCACATTTTGTGTTTAATTTTTTATTTGTTATGAAATTTATTACATGGTTTTTATTAATAGGGTTTTTTTTTGTTTATAAATAGGCCTAGGCGTAGTTTATTTATATCTAAATAAAAAGGAGCTAGTCCTTTTTTGATTTTCAGTTAAAAAATATATAATTTTCATTTTAAATGACTGATAACTAAAAGTAATAAAATTTCAAAATTAATTTGATTAGCATTAAAATTTTAGAAAAATTAAATTCTAATTGAAATTTGCTTATTGTACTCTGCATTCAGAAATTCTGCAGAAATTTCAAGAAGAAAACTACAAGTACAATACAACAATTCTTAATAGCTGGTACCTTAAACTTTTATGAATTATGCAATATCCAAACTGTAAAATGGCAAATCATTCATCATTTATTAGCTTAATTATTAATATCCATACTTTATCAAAATCTCATTGCCCATTAAGAAATTAGTGGAAAATCATTAGTCTAAACCAAACCAAATAAGTATTTAAAGATTAAATTAATATTTTTATGTTCTTGCATTAAAATTTATTATAGATACTACTTATTTAATTTATTTTTATATATTGCATTGCACAATATTCAGGTAATCAGATATCAGAAGCAGAAAAATGTCATTGCAAATTTAAAATATAATGATACCTCTTTTACTTCAACGCTTCAGGAAATTACCATTGTGTTGTAACTGTATTTCCTTACAACGATCCGTTTGCCACCAATCAAATAATGTTATTATTGACAAGTTCTTGTTATATCAAACATTTTATTAGAAATTCAATCAAGAAAATCTAAGTTTGTAAAAATATTATTATTAAGTTATTTAATTAGCGTTAAGTATTTAGTCAACAGAGCTCAGATATTAATTTTTAAAAATCCTTTGGATGAGCGCGCATATTTTAAAATGCTATTTAATAAAAAATATCTTATTCTTTGATATATTTAATTTTTACTAAATTCATCTTTCCTGATTATATTAAGACAAACTTAAAGTAGCCCTATATATAAAATGCGGAGTAATAAAAATATAGGCCTTGGAAAATATAGCGCCCTGCTGTATATTAGAAAAAAAAAACCAGGAGTGTTTTTTCTCTTTTAATTAATCTTTCGGCTTTTGGCAAATAAAGATCCGGGGTGTTAATAATCATAAAAAGATGATGTTCTGGAGAGATTTTAGGGGTCAATTCATAACGATATTCCACAATTTCGGAATTTCTGATTCAAGATCAAACTCGCTCCTAATTTGGAATCTCATCTGCACAATATAATAAAAGACTACCCTTAACAACACAATATCTGGGAAAAGAGAATACGCTTATTATATACTTTTATATATATAAATGAACTTGTCTGTGTCTATGGCTTTATTTTTCATTCTGTCAGTTAGTGATATATTTATATTACAAATCTGACAGTAAATTTATAAAAATTGTATGGTTCAGTGGTTAGGCAAGTCGCTTCGGGTGTAAATATATCTGAGTTCGATCCTCCTTAAAAGACAAAATTTTTTTTTGTTGTTTTTTTTAAATTCAACAGAAATAATAAAAAAAATTAATTTATTTGGATAGTTTCTTTAAAAATTTGTAACTTTAAAAATAAAATACTTTACTTTGATAATATAAAACCATAGACCAAATAATTATATAGACGATAAGTTTCATATAAAAAATTTTTATGGTTTTTTTTAAGTCAGTTCGTACATTTTGGTTCATTAATTTAAAATCTATACAAGTTGATACTTAAATAAAAAAAAAATTTAGATTGAAATTAAAAAAAACGAGGAAGAGTGTGGTAGAGTAGACTGTGTCAACTCTGGGATACCCGTATGACCGTTATATAAACATTATATCATTATTATTTTAAATATTAATTACTTTTGGCAAAATTTTAAACATACCAGCTTTATTAGGTGTAGTGTAATGCTCATATAAAAGAAGGAGTTGTATGGCAGCTACTCGAACCCTCTGCAGTAGACCAACCAAATTTTGCAGTAACTTTGGCCATTGCACTAAACTATTTTTGGCAAAATTTAAGACACCCAACTTTAATAGGTATAGAGCAATGCCCATATAAACTAAGAAGTTGTATGGCAGCTACTCGAACCCACTGCAGTAGACCGACCAAATTTTGCAGAAACTTTGGCCATAAAACTAAACCACTTTAGACAAAATTTCAGACTTGCAGCTGTAATAGGTACAGAGTAATACTTATATAAAAAAAGAAGTTGTATGGCAGCTACCCGAACCAATGGACCAAAATGGCTGGATTTAAATAGCGATGACGGCTATAGCAAAGAAAACGAATTTGCTAAAATTTCAAGATCCTAGCTCCTTTAGTTTTTGAGTTATCGTGGTGACGGACGGACAGACGGACGGACATACATAGCTAAATCAATTTATTTTTCGATTCTGATCCGATCCATACACTTGAGTCTATATCTATCCCCCCTCCTTCTCTGCGTCACAAACGTAATGGCAAATTTATTATACCCTTTGACTATATAGTCATACGGGTATAAAAATTTCACCATGAAGCGAATTTGAACGAACGACCCCAACATTTAAAAAAAATACAAAAAGTAGACTACCTAATTTATTCATCTTAAAATTTAAAAATGCAACAGTGCATAAGACAAAATGTAATAGTGTGAAATTATTTTGTTTTAGGGTTTGCTATTAATATGTAAATACAAAATAATGTTTGTTCTATGTATATGTATAAAGTAAGTAAAGTATACATATCTGTCTAATGAAAGTCTATTTGTATTTTGTTTTCGATATATAATAAATATATTAATAATAATCTTACATGAATATGCGTGTGCGTATTTTGTTTAAATATAAATTAAATATGGATTAGGATTAACTGAAAGAAGAACTGTCTCCCATTTCAGCAATTTACTTTTATGCTAAAACACTTTTAAATACAAAAGATCAACCATCAATTTTTGGTTAATGAAAATTTTCAATATTTTAAGCTTAAAAGTTTTCAAACATTAAAAGAACTGTTTCTAATACCAGCAATTTACTTTTATATTGAAACAGTAACAAACTCTCAAGATCTACCTTAAATTTTTTATTTTCTACATTTTAAGAGGCTAGTACTACTTTAATAAAAGTATATATTGGAAAAAATATTTTTTTTTATTTTATTTTATTTTATATACAATTCCAAAACATTTCTCTCCAATTCCAAATCTAAAACCTTTCATGTACAAGTTAATAGGAAATATGAGTCAGGGATGTTACTTCACATTAAATGTGAAACAACACCGTTTTTTGAAAATTTGAAGCTCCGATGAGAAACACGCCTTGGTTTGACTTCGAAAAAATCGAAATTCTAACTAAAAGATAAATACATATATCTCCCTTGGCTTTATTATTGATACTTCTTTATTTGCTAACGACAAATATTATACCTAGTGAGGTCTATTTAGCAGGGTCTTTTTGCACGGCTCCTTAGAGTTCACCACAGAATAACAAAACATTTTGATATTAAACTAATTCTTAATATGTTTAGAGAATAAAATATTAGAGTAATAGTAGTAACTCATCTAAGAAAGATACATTTTAAAAGTAATAATTATTATATACTTCAATATAAGCTTGCTGTTGTCTATAAGTTTAAATTTCAGTCAGTCTTAATATAAAAGTAAATTGTTGGTATAAGAAACAGTTCCTTTAATGCTTGTAAACTTTTAAGGTTTATATATTAAAAATTTTCATTAACCACAAATTGTGTGTGTTTTTATATAAAAGTAAATTGCTGAAATTAGAAACAGTTCTTCTTTTTTTTTTTAACCTTAGTCCGGCAATTTACTTTTATACTAAAACAGTAATAAATTCCCAAAATCTACCATCAATTTTATATTTTCTAAAGGGGTTTAGTAAAACTTTAATTAAAGTACTTATATATTGAAAAAAAAATGTTTTTTTTTTCATTTTATTTTATTTTATATTTTCTTTAATATATTTTTCTTTAAAATAAAGGAAAATTAGATTTTTTATGAAAATTGTCAAAAAAAAATGAAAACCTTTTAAACAAAATTTTTTTTTTAAATTAGTAAGCTCATTTTGTTTTAAAAAAATTCTTTTATGATACCAAATCTCCATTAAAAAAAATTAATTAAACTTTAATAATTACTAATTTCATATAATGGAATCACTAAAATTATTCATGTCATAAATGACTTAAAAAAACTCTTTTGTTCATAATATATTAATTTTTTTCTGATCTTTCATCTTTTAGAACATTTTTTTATTTGAATTTTTAACATTTTATCCAAAAAAAAAAAAAAACTCATAAAATAAAAGTTATAAAGACTGTGATAAAACAAAAGCTAGTACAAAATATAAAATTACATTTTAAATTTTTTCATATGAAAAACTATATATAACTTGTAACTAAAATATTTTCTTAGATTACTTTTAAAAAATAAAAAAAAAAAACCAAAAAGAGAAAAACAAAGTAATTTTAATGTCACAAGCATTATAAAATACACAAAGTATCTTTGTATCTTTTTATCAATTTCCAAGCATTGCCAATAATAAAATGAATAAAACTAAATATAAAACAAACAAGTGATGATAAAAAACCAAGGGTTTTTAAAAAAGCACATTTTCAAAATAATAAAGTGTTTCATACTAAGTATTTTATCGGAATATAATGTTGAAGCTTCAATATTAACGTTTAATTTAGGAAAAATATACGTTAGTGACTAAGTTACTGCTTACCTATAAAAACAGTAAATTTTTAATTTTTAAGCCCTATTAGCTCCTCTATGGGGAAGGTTGCCAAATTTCTCAAGGACCTAACTTCATATTACCCCCCCCCCCTCCCTCTCCACTTTTGTTGTTTCTAGGAATTAAACCAAAATTTGGAATTTTTCTTAGAATTTTATTATCTAAGCAAAAATGAGTAAAACTGAGAGACACTTTCTTCAGTTTAAGGAACCGCTTTTAAATTTAAGCAAGGCCTTTAACATATGTTGAAACATAATGTTGGACCTTCAAATTTTGTATATTAATAAAAAAAAAATTGAACAGGTATTCAAGTTACAGGTGCTTAAAAATAGCAAAATTTCAATTTTCGAGCCCTTATAGCTTCTAAACAGGGGGCTTGACAAAAAAATTTTGTTAACAGACTCCTACTAGCTTTTGAGGGCCTAACTTCCCCCAAAATTTCAAGGCCCTATCTTAAACCGTTTAAGAGATATGTGGGACGAAAAATTTTGCAAAAATTGAGTTTTATATAATGCTAAATTTTGGTACTATATGGCAACCCTATAAATTTGATCGACATATTTTTGTTGAGTCTATAAAAGCAGCTCTCTTATACCGTTTTTCGATTGAAAATAAACCTAACAGAACTTATGTTATATCATTTTAAATATAGGGCTTTTTTGGAATTTGCAGGGGCTGTAGCTTCGTAACCCTTCAAAATTAAGAAAAACCTTTGACACATGTTGAAATATAATTATAGAGCTTTGAATTTTATATATCACTAAAAAAAAATTTGGACAGGTATTCAAGTTACAGGTGTTTAAAAATAGCAAAATTTCAATTTTGGAGCCCTTATAGCTCGTAAATAGGGGGCTTGACAAAAAAATTTTGTTAACCGACTCCTACTAATTTCTGATTATCTAACTTCTCCCAAAATTTCAAGGTCCTAGTTTGAACCGTTCAGAAGATATGTGTGGTCAAAAATTTTGCAAAAATTGAGTTTTGTGTAATGTTAAATTTTAGTACCGTATGGCAACCCTAAATATTTGTCTGTCAAAAATTTATAAAGTTTATGAAACCAGCTATCGTTTTCCGTTTTTAGATTGAAAATATATTTAACAGAACTCTTGTTATAACCATTTAAATATAGGGCTTTTTTCAACTTTGGGGGGCTGTAGCTCCGTGTCAAGTGGGGCTACAGAAAAAAATTCTTCTACGAAATTATTTTTTTTGCAAAATCTACCCATGGTTAAAATTTCTTTACTCTATTTCAAACGGTGTAAGGACGGACGGACGGACGGACGGACGGACAGACGGACGGACAGAGTGAAGCTTTTTTTTACAAAATTTTTTGAAAATGTGCTAAAAAGAAATTAAATTTATTTAATCTAAAGTACCAATCTATGAAGTCCAAACAGCAATATACTTTTAGTTCTTTTGTAATTTATATCCAATAAATGGACTTTGGTAGTATTAAAAATAATATTTTTTGAAATAAACTGATGACGATATAATGATTCCGAAGGTCTGTACTAGTCATTAAAAATAGAACAAAAGCAAAAAAAACTAAATGAAAATTATATTTTTTTATTGCTTTCATAAATTGTTTTTCGGTTTTTTTTTTTTAGGTTGTTATGGAAATCGTTTTCGATTTATAACGTTGAGAGGAAAAGTATCAAAGAAAACGTTGGGATATTGGCGAAACCTTTAACTGATAATCTTTAACCTTTAAGATTTAACTTTTAACTAAAGATTTTCGTTATTAAGCACTCTAAATTCTTTAAAGTAAAAGACCTTTGCTGAATATTTGTAAGTTAAAGCAAAGGTCCATCTTTTAAAAAATTTCTAGGGATCTTCAAATTCACGGTAACTGATTTCAAGTATTTTTTCCTAAATGATTTATTTTTCAAAATTTGATGATCACTTCATTCTGAATATTGATTTAAGCTTCTGAGTTCGGTTACTAATTCAAATCCATATATTCAGGTGATCACACCTTTTCGCAGTATATGTGTAAATTCTGAATATACTAGGGATTCTTACTATGTAATCTGGATATTACTATTATTTCATAACTACTATCACTAATACAGTAATAGTTCTTAATATAGCATGTCACACAATATATTACAGGCCATGTTAAAAGATTTTTAGAGATTTAATTGGAAGTTTTAGAAAATTGTAAATAATATTGTATTTGTAATTAAGATAAAGAAATTCAAGACCTAGGAAGTAGAAACATGATCAATTGAGGAAATTTGCAAATGAATTCCAAATTACACGTTTATTTGATGCAGGTAGATTTAAGTATTTCTAAATAATCTGAATAAAATTAGAATCTTCAAGGGGTGTGCCAATTCGTTGTTGCTAAATTGAAGTAAGACATGTCTTGTATCTATAAACATTGTACTGAAATTTTAAGCCTTTATAAATTAATGCCTCAAAATAAAAAGTCGTATATTCTGGCCAAGGCGAATTATAAACGAAGAGCTTTAGGTAATTAAAAGACAAACCCTAACCAAAAGAAGTGGAATTAAATTTGTTACATTCTAAAGCGACAGCAACATAAATGACGCGCCAAGGGCTAGAATGGAACACCAGGGCAGAAGAAACACGGACAGACCAAAAGCCACCTGGAAGCAAGAAGCATGGCTTGTATCTAGAAATATATATACAGAAACTTCATAAATAAATGCCTTTGAATAAAATGTTGTGTATTCTTGCCAAGGAGAATTATGAACGAAGAGCTGTGGGTAATAACGAGATAAGAACCGGTATGGGTCCAAATAAGGAAAAAGAAGTGGAAATGGATTAGAATGAAATCTCCTGGGCAGAAGAGACGTGAACGGGTCAAAAGCCACCTAGAGGAGAATGGTGTAAATAGAATATAACCTGAAGCTTCAGTATTACTGTTGGTAAAACAGAATGGCTTAAAACACAAGTTAGTGCAGAGGCTGTGTAGAAGTCCTATAATTCCTAAGAAAATACTAAGGATAACAAAAACAAATAATCACTTTTGGGTCTGTTCTCTATCCATAAACCTACTGCTTTCTCTGTTACTAATAATTCAAACAATTGTCCTATAGTTTCTAGAATTCCATTTAAAGAACATAGTTTTTCTTGCTTTAGTTTGTCATCCGTTTTTCTTTGAAGATTCTAATTTTTTTCTTCTGCAGTAGTGGGAGTGAGTGATGTTCTGCTTAGGATTATAAGAAATGAAATATTAGAAAAAAAGGAAATTAAAAGTTGGACCAAATAAACAAAAAAAGAAAAATATTTTTGGTTTTTACTCTTCCGTTTTTTCTAAAAGAGCTTATTGTTATTACAGTGAAATATATATAGTTTAAATATCATTCTTTTGTAAAGTGTAACAGAATAGTTTCTTAAGTGAATGGTTTTGATTTCTTAAAAAAAAAAAAACTTTTTATTTTTGGTTCCCTTTTAATAAAAAAAATTTTTTTTGTGTAAAATTTTATACTTTGAAGGAAAAACCAATTTAGAAGTTATGGATTTATATTTTTATTTTTTGGGGTGAATAAAAATAATGGGTGATCCTTTAAATGACCTATGAAATAAAAGAAAGACTTTTAGTGGTATGTAGTTGGGGGTTAGGAAATGGCAATAAAAAAATGACATGACAGAAATTAAAAATGTTGTTTTTTTTTTTAATGTTAACTTTTAAACATTTTTATATTAAAAATGTCTAGCCAATTTATAGATTATAAAATTCAGTTGAATAATTTTTTTTGTTTCTTGTTTTTCTTTTTTTTGTTTTCTTTTTTTTAGAATGACTGTACAATGGTTAAATTATAAAGTTATTGTTTTTTTTTTTTTTGAAGTTTTGGTCACAAAGTATAATGAATAACAACAACAAAAATTATGCTTTTAAAAAGTGTCCTTTTGTGTCCTTTGTTCTGAAAAAGTTCAATTTTAAAAGAAATTTAAGTTTTTTTTTGTTTTATTGAAATTTTATTTTTAATAAAAACAATTTTAGTTAAAAAAATGTATTTAAAAATTGATTATTCTGGACTTTTTATAGAAAAAATCAATTTTCTTTTCATTATATGAAAAAAGTTTTTCTTTTTAAAAGTTTCGTTTTAAATTTGATGTTAATATTATGGAAGTTTTATTTTAGTAACAATAATGTAATGGTTAATTATTCATTAAAATTAAGAAATTCATTTGCATATGCATTCTAACTATTAATAATTTAAACTTTACAATCATTTAAATAATACAAAGGAGTTGGCACGAGACCCTGCCAACATCTAAAACCAATGTTTTACATCTTTAATTATTAGTATAAATACTTCACACACTAAATATTTATGGCAATACTCATACCTTTAAATTTATTCATTAATAAAGAATGGAATAGAATAGCGGCAAACTAAATCGAAGTTCGAAAATAAGGGGAAAGAAATTACAGGAATGAATAAAACAAAATAAAAATATTTATTGTTATAATCATATCATAGTTACGAATTGCAGCGGTCCTATATTTTACTAAATTTAAATAGACTTAATTAGCAATTACACCTTAATCTTTTTTAATTTCTTTAAAATGTTAATGCGTTTACAGAGCCGAATTCATTTGTCCAACCACTTATCATTAAAATCAAATAATAATTGTTTTTGATTATTGTTTTTTTAAAATCTGATTTTTTTTTATTTCTTATCAAATATGACTTTAGTGCAGTAGACAGTTTCAAAAAATTTATTATTTGATTATTTGGTTTTCGATAAGTGTTTAGTGTAATAGGACACTCTGATATAAGTTCATATATTTTTACTGTGATTAAAAATGTAAAAACTTAAAGTTTTTTAATGTTAATCCATTATTTCATTAAAAAATTTCTTTAAAAAAAATAAATAATTTAAAAAAATTTATTAAAAAATAGTTTAACCTACTTTAATATTTAATACGAAAAAATACTTTTGAGTTAATTAAATTTTTACCACAAACAAACCATTTTAGACTAAATATCCTTGATAAGGACATGCATGCTAAATATCTTAAACTGTATTTGAAAATTCAACTGGAATTATATTTTTGTTTTATCTCATAAGTCTTGCCTATTATAATGGAATTGTATATATGGGGACTCGTTCAAATATTTGATATATAAACAAATATTGCATACCTTTAGGTGCAATTTTTTTTTGCTTATATAAAATGGATTCTCTTTGGTGGGGTAGTTAAGCAATTAAAAGAAGGAGTGTGGATTCAAACTCTTAAAATTTTTTTAATATAATTACTCTAATTTTTTAATTAACTTTCTTATATTATAATATTCACGAATTGGCAGCTACTTTAACATCTAATTTTTATGGAAAAGAAACTTTTCAAAATTAAAATTCTACACTTAATTGTGTACAACTATCATGACCTCAAATAAAAAAACAATATGAACTTTAATTCTTTCTAAACATATTCTTTTTTTGATTTAATTGAAAATTTTCGTGTTCACAGGATGTCAAAATATTAGGTAAAAGAAAAAAATATATAATTTAAATGTCATTACATATAAAGCCTATCATTAAGTTTATTTTTTCTTTAATTTTTGACCGATTTTAGTACAATATTTTGACTTATAAAAATTTAACTAAATGATTTTTATCTATAATTATATATTTTTGTATTTTGGAAAAAAACCTAAAATAAAAAAAAATATAAGAAAACAAAATTAATAAATGTTTTTTTTGAATTAGTTAGAAATAAATTTTACTAGAGTTTAATTTTAATTATATTTCTTTGACAACAAAATAACCCAAAGTTCATTCATAAATAATGATTATAATAATAAAGTATGTACGAACATAATTGATTTCCTTAAATATGTGTTATACATATAACATGTGATTGAATACATAAATTAAGATTTTTTCAATTTTTTTAATATACATGAAATATATTGATTAAAATATAATTTTTAAACAGTACTCCTGTAGAAAAAGGGTCCCACCCAACCCCTTCAAAACTAGAACAAGATATATGAAAAGTCAGGTAGCTCTAATCCCTGTTTCCAATTTGAAATGTAAGTTTCCATTATCAGTTTTGATACACCTAGGGATTTCAACTGTGTAGAAGTAAGCACTCGAGGTCTCCCTGGTGTTGCGTTGGAATTGTTTAAAGGGAGGCATTATTGATTTTAATTCAATAGAGGAAGTGTCAATACCTACAAGATATAATATATAAAAGAGAGTTAAAGCTCCGATATTACGACGAGTGCTAAGAGGAGTGAAAGACCTGGACGGAAGGTTCGCCAATTAGGCGTAGGGTGCGATTTTGGATTTTTTCCAGGTAACTTAGTGAAGTTTGGGGAGCGCCAGCTCAAATGTGAGAGTTATACTCCATCTTAGGTCGTATGCAGGCTTTATAGATATTGGACAGATCTCTGGGAGAAAAATACGCAATAAAAACGTTTATGCTATAGCGACCTAAAAGACCGCCTGATTTATTAAATTTTGTATAATCAATTATTAAATTAAATAAATGTTGAAAAAATAATTACATTATATATATTATATAATTAGTAATGTATGTTTTATTTAATCTTTCCTCTGTTTGAAGACTTTAACAATATAAAACAATTTATTATTTGTTGTACATATTATTAACCTGGTTTCACCTAAATTTTTATAATTATATCCACTGAATACCTATAGTAAAATATATATATATATTCCCATATACCAAATAATTTAATAATATAGTTACTGTTTTATTTAACTTTATTTTTGTGTATTTCCGCTTTGCTTACAAGTTAACATGTCATTTATACAAGTCCTATTAAAAATTTATTTAATTTTTTAGTCCCTAATTTGTTTAATTCAATTTTACCTTTCAAATTCCATAAAATATTTTGATTTTCCTACAGGAACCGCGAAAAAACTAAAATATAATTATGTATCCTGTACCTTGAATATAACATATATACCTACTTAATAAAATATTAATAAAATAATAATAAAATATTGACTAAACAATATTATTATTATAACGGTAATATTATAATATGATTCCCTAAAAAAAAATAAAAAATACCGTTAATTATAAATTAAAATATAACTGTTTATATAATACTATGATTTTTAACGCAATGGCGATTTAGAATTTAATAATAATATAAAAACCGGATACAGATTTAATCTCCCAGTTGTAAAAAAAATATAAAAACAACCGTTATACAATTGTTTTCTATTTCCGATTATGATTTATAACTGTAAAAGTAAAATGAACAATTGCATATAAATCCTAATTTAATCTTAAATAGAGAAATATTGTGAAAAATTACAAAAAAAAACTAAATTTTAAAATTGGATTTGTGAAAATTAAATTAATATGAAAAACAAATAATATTCATAATTTTAATATAAGCTATAAACAAGTCCTTATATTTTAAATATATATATATGTATATATTAATTTATATAATGAAAAATAAATTTTTCTAAATAAATCACAAGCATCATATAACAAGGACACAACACTTATCCTTATATTACAGTTAAAACTAAAAAAAAAAAAAAACAAGAAAAAAAAAAATCAAAATATAAATTGTAGATTGTTGATTGTAGCAGAAATTAAAAGTAAAAAAAAAAATTTGCATGGTTTCAACTATGAACAGTTCATAAAATCTTTTTAATAAAGAAATTAACAGTAAAAACTGTTATTGCTTAGTGTTTTTTTGGTTACGGTTTTTTTTTTCTGTTTTTTTTTTTTTAATTTTTAATGTTTTATATTATTTACGGTAATTATAAATTATTATTTTATGAATAACGGTACCTAGCTACCTAGTTATATATACAGTTAAAAACAAATTTTTGAAATAAAATTTGTAATTACAAAATGTGGTGTAAATTGAATACAATTGGTCGTCCAGTTGTACCTAAAGGAATTATTTTATGTTTAATTGTAGCTAGGTTTGGGTTTTAATCCGTAAGATTTTGTAAAAAATATCCTGTTAAAAATACTCAATATAGAAGGATCCTGAACCTCTTGGGATTATTCGCCTAAAAGAGTTCAATTATTTTTATAGGTACTGAAACATGCCTTCAAAAAGAGTTGATTATACTTAATTAACAAAAAGTAAGTACAAAAATGACGTATCTTAACTTTTGGAAACTGACGGTCGTACTTGAGCAGTGTATTTGTTTAGGTTCAAGAAAAATTTAATTCTTGAAATATTAATTGATGACTCTGTTGAATGCATTAAAGTGTAAAATGAAATTTAATATTAAAATTAGGATAACCGCGAAGTACTTAAACTAAAGTACTTAAACGAAAGTAACTAACTGTTAATGGAAAGAATTAAAGTAAGAAAACGCAAATGTTTCATTTCATTTTTAATATTTTTAACGGTAAAATTTTATTTAACATTTTGACCTCAATTATTTTACGAATAGTTTCAGGGCTCTAATATATTATAGGTTGATTAATATCGACTTCAAAATCAAGTACTGGAAGAGATTACATTAGGTAATCAATTGCTAATAATCTGTTTGATTCTAACTTTGTTAATAGCCGGCTCTTTGCAGTTGAGATCACTAAAGTCCTAGAGACTCATATTAAGATGTGATGAAAAAAGATTATATATTTAATTTTTGGGTACTTAATACATTGAAAAATAGTCCGTACATTAAACAACTATTTCAGTATGTGCTTATTTGAATTCCTGGTTTTAAATACTCACTTCTTTTAATATTAATCATGCTCCATTTCTTCTGTCACTATTTTTTGTTTTTATTTTTATTTTTTTTTTTCTAGTTATTTTTCTTAATTTTTTTTTTTGCCTTGAATGCAGTTATGAGATCAACAAAAGGCTTACCAGATCTATTAGTGCTCAACAATGTTTTCATCCTTAAAAGTTTTCATTATTATTTATATGGTACGTCGTTATACAATATAAATGTTGTATATAAAACATATATATATATACATAGGATATATAATATATATATAATATATAGGTATGTCTTAAAAATAGTTTAGTAACAAAATAAATTTTTTTTTGAAAACAATTAGAAAATTTAATGTTTTTTTTTTTTATTTTTGTTGTGCAGGTTAGGGCTTTAGCTTTTAGGTTAATATATATAAGTTAAGTGCAAATATATATATATATATATATATAAACAAGTAAATCTTTAAGAATCAATTAACGAAATTGCTGAGCCCAACAACAACAAAATGAAAAGAGCAGAGTAAAAGGATAAGATTACTTTTTTAACAGTATTATATTATATTCTAATACATATGTTATTTATAGTATTATATATATATGAATATATGTTTTCTAGTTACCTGATGAACAATATATAATATGTATATATATATATGTGTACTGTGTGTATAAATGTAATGTAATAAATAAAGTAATGAATTTCTAGAATAATACTTTTCATATGAATTTTAATAGTCAGTTATTCAGCACCATAAGAGAGTGAGAAAGGGATAGCAATATTGAAAGATAAATAAAATAGAATATATATAATATATGAATGTTTACATATATCTGGGAATTTTAGTTTTTTAAACTTATAATTACCTTAAAAATTTTTTCATAAAACATTTTTGGGGCAATCCATATTATATTTTGTTTAGAGTTTTCAAATATAAGTGTATATTAATATGTAATGCAAATTTAATGAAGACTTATTTCAAAAAAATCAAACCTAACTTACAGATGACTTGAAATTTATTTTTCGAATGGTATTGATAATTATAATAAACCTAATTCTCTTTTTACGTGAATTTAAGATACCGCTATTTGAAAAAATGATGCAACTCGATCGAATAAACGCGATCGAAATTTTAAACCCATTTGATATTAAACAAAAAATTTTATCAAGAAAAAAAGTGATTGTCTTTACGCGATTTTAATGTTACGCTGAGGTTTAAGGAACGTATTTGTCGCGTAAAAACTGTTTTAGACGTATTGTTCTAGACCAAACTGATATCATTACATGAATTACGATCTTTCCTAAATTGTTAACTTCCTCAAAATGATAAAATACAGATTGCCTGAAATGATGTAATGGTTGATATCTTGGAGAGTGTGTTAAAAGTTACCTTATACAGAGAAAATTGATTTGCAGGTTGAATTGAAGTAGAAGATACTTAGCATAACATTCTACCACGAATTTGTCTATTTATTAAGAATGCTCTTATGAAGTCGAACTATGATAATTTTTTATTTTTTTGATAAAATTTAAAATAAAACCTTTTAACTTAAAAACTCAATTTTAATAAAATAAAATTTTTAGTTCAATTGAAGTATGGTTTCAAATGATAAATTTTTGGAAATTAGATATGGTTAATATACAAAAAGGGTGTCTTCAGTAAATGAAATTGTTTTAAAGTCAACTTTTTATGGAATTATTCATTTGAAAGCTTTATTAAGAACCATATTTCATAGATAATTTTTGATTAAAAATGCAAACACATTCCGTTAAAAATCACACACTCCTACGTACATGAAATTAATTACTCAAATATTGTAAGTACCCTGATGTTATATTATTTTATTAAAATTGAATGCGATTGCCCTACTACCTATTGGCATTTTTCTAAAAAAATATCCACACGCCATTTTTTTAAAAATGCTCAACAATTAGCAAGCTAGTAAATTGTATATTGTTTTGACCTTGTTCCATATTTCAGAAATAATAAACTGTTATGAATTAAGCGTGCAATAGAGCAAAAAAACAATGGAAATTTTAAAGGTAAAAAAAATACTCAAAAAAAAAAGTATCTATTAGATAAGATCACTTTTTTTTAAGTAAAACCAAATTGTCCTTTTCACGTTTTGTTTAAATTTTTAAATCAAGAAAATCTTAAACTTTTATCTTAAAAAAAAAAAACAACTACAACATTTCATAAAAGATTTTTTACTAAAATTTAAAATTGAAATTAAAAAAAAAAAAAAAAAAACAAGAAAAACAACAAACAAAAAAAATAAAAACTCCATACAATAAAAAAGAACAAGATTTTAGTTTGATTAAATTAAAAAAATCTTAAGAGGATCCTTTTTATGTTTGGATGATATATACATATATATATATATAATTATATATGTAAAAAATAATATAATAATATAAAGTGAATTGTATTTAGTGTTGTCGTTGCCTTAAGTTATTTACTAATAACGGTACTTTTACTTTCTTCTTTTACAATATTTCTGTAAAAATAAAAAATTTTTTTTTCTTTCAAATGGTGACAGTTATAATGAAAGTTAAGTAATTGTATACATATATATATAATATATATATAAATATAAAAATTATGTACTTATATACAATATTCTAGAAAAATATATATATATAAAGTATATCTTTTGGTATGAAAAGTATATAGGTACGAAATGAATGTATTAATGCGTCATGATGAATTCATTTTTTATATAAAATGAATATGGAGTGTTACGACAAGCTTTTACCGTTATTACTAATGCTACATTCAAAGTAAAGTAAAAAAAAAACAAGTAAGGAAAAAACCAAGGGTTTTTAAAAAGCACATTTTCAAAATTATATACGGTTTGTTAATGAGTATTTTATCATTTATTTTTAGAAAAAAATATATATAAAAATAAATAATAATATTAATTTAGTTATTTCATTAACTTATTAATTATGTGATTAATAGGGAAATTCTTAGAATATAACCCCAATGTACTCAAGGAAACCTGTTAATAAGTGCGGAAAATAATGTTGCAGCTTCAATGTTAATTTTTATTTTTGGAAAAAACTTACACTGGTGAATAAGTTACTGTTTTATATAAACATAAAAGTTTTAATTTTAAAGACCTAGTGGCCCTTCAATGGGGAAGGTTCCCAAATTTTTGCTTAGCAAACTTATGATGGATCTGACCGCCCCCCCCCCCTCTGTCCTCACCCTTCAATTTTTTTCGGGGAAATCAATTGTGAACTCCACCTAAATTTGGAATTTTACCTAAAATTTTATTATCTAAGCAAAACTAGTTAAATCTAAGAGACAATTTCTTCAATTTAAAGAAACCCTTTCAAATTTACGAAAAACCTTTAACATATGCTGAAACATAATGCTGCAGCTGTAAAATTTGTATATTTGTAAAAAAAAATTTTGAACAGGTTTTCAAGCTACAGGTGTTTGAAAATACCAAAACTTAAATTTTCAAGCCCTTATAGCTCCTAAACAGGGGGCTTGACAAAAACATTTTGTTAACCGACTCCTACTAATTTCGGACGACCTAACTTCTCGCAAAAGTTCAAGACCCTAGCTTGTACCGTTTAGAAGATATGTGTGGCCGAAAATTTTGCAAAAATTGAGTTTTGCATAATTGTAAATTTTAGAACCGTATGGCAACCCTAAACATTTGTCTTTTCAAAATTTATGAAGTTTATAAAACCAGCTATCTTTTGCAAATTAAAAATACACCTAATAGATATCTTGTTATAACAATTTGAATATAGGGCTTTTTCAGACTTTGGGGGGCTGTAGCTTCGTAACGGGTGGGGCTACAGAAAAAAATTATTTTTTTCGTAATATCTACCTGTGGTTAAAAATTTCTTAACTCTATTTTAAACGGTGTAAAAGTTTTTGTAAACATATGGACAGACAGACGGACAGACAGACCGACGGACGGACAGAGTGAAACTATATATGCACATTTTTACAAAATTTTTTGAAAATGTGCTTAAAAAGCGGTATAATAGTAATCAAAGAATAATAAATCTCTGTGCGATTATTATGAGATTAAAAAAAAAGAAGAAAAACAAGAAAAAAAATTTTAAATAAAAATGAATGAGGCAACAACGCAACAACAACAAGTTGGTACTTTGTTTTTCATTCATTCACAATAAACAGAATGTAGTTTTTGTACTACACGAGTATATAAGAATTAATTTTGATTAAAGACTGAATGTTTGAGTGTATATTTATATTTCATAATAAATATAATATAGGTACGTATTTTATAGATTTGCATATACATAATTATATACTTATATACAAATTAAGGTAAGAATCTTGTATTTTATTCAGTGAGAAAATCAAAAAAAAAAAAAACAAAAAAAAACCAAAATGAATGCCAAGTTAGAAAATAATTGTAAAAGTTTATATTTTATGAATTATTATATTTTGAAAAGTTTATAAGATATAATTTTTTTTTTTTAAAGTGAATTATGAGTTAAGTTGTTCATATACAATATTCATATGTTTGAATAATTTATAAGTATATGTATATATTATACATTATATATATATATATATATATATATATATATTTAATATTTGAAATATTATTAAAGTTATGTTTAATGAATTTTAATATTAAACTTGAGGATATTCTAAGAAAAAAAAAAAAAAAAGTAGTTCTTAAGTCAATTTTTATACTTTGTTGAAGATTTATATTTCCAGAGAATTTTTTTTTGTTTTCATTTTTATTTTTGATTCTTCAGTTATAAGAAAAAAAAAAAAAAATTGAAAAGTAAACAGGTGAGAAAGGCATATACAAGGTAAAAGTTTATAATAATTTTTTTTTTTCTAGTTAATTTTCTTGTTTTTTTCTTCTTTTTTAACGGTAATTAATTAAAAAGATGGAATGAATAATAAATGTAAAAAAAAAAAAAAAGTATAAATAAAAAAAAATTTTATTAATTAGTTAATTTAATAATGTACAGTTATATTAAAAAAAAAAAAAATAAAACTTGTTGGTACATAAATAATTGATAAAATTCTTAAGAAGTTTAATGATGAAAAAAAATATACCTATATGTATATAATAAAATAAACATTTACAATGTATATAATTTAATTATATTTAATTATAAAGTGCAGTTGAAGATAATGGTTACCTACTAACCTACATTGTAAAAAAATTATAACGGGCTTTTAAACCTGAATAAAATGTAGGTGAAATGGTATACTAAATTTACTATTACGTTGGCGGCGCAGTAAAGAAGGGAGTCAGATATCGACTCAAAAGTATGTATCGGATTAAATTCCAAAATGACCTTTTCGAAGCTGTGTGTGTTAGAAAAGTTGTTGTGTAAAAGTGTTGGCCTAATGCACAGGTTTCGAATGCAATGTAATTTTTTTTTTAAATATAATGAAGCTAATTATCTTACATTTTTTTAAAAAGTAGTTGATTTCAATAGCCAGAGTCTGCAAAAAATATAGAAGTTCGACTAGCTGCCATACAACTTGTATTTTCTTTTAAACGTAACTCAGAATCTAAAAAGTTGTAAGTATATTATATATTTGAAATTTTGTCAAAATTAATAACCGGATGATATAATTTTTATATTACGTTCGTTTGGGTACCTTAGATTTGACAAAGTCTATTCTACATCTCCTCGTTCTTCTTAGAGTGAATTGTATTGGATGTTATTGGTAATGGAATTTTTTTTAAAAATATTATTGAATAATATTGAAAAAAATATAATTTATTTAATTGATTATTTAATTAATTATTTTTGACCTTATTTGAATTTTTTTTGTATTATAATGGTAATTATTATTATTAAATTGAAATAAAATTCTTGATAATGAACTTGAAAATTGTATCATTTGATATTAATATGGTTTAATGAATTTTGTATTCTTTTTATTACAATTAAAAATTGATAAAATTCTTATTTTTATTGGGTAAATTTGAATATAAATGAAAACATTTTTCTAAAGAATCAACTGTAAAATTGAGTTTGTATTAATAAAATTAATTATCTTAAAATTTAATCCCCAAAAATAGAAATTAAGTTTCTTAATCCATTTAAGATTTAAATTTTGATATCCTGTAATAAAATATATGAGAAATAACTTAATTTTCATTAACAAGTCTTAAGTTATTATTGCTTTCAAGTTTGTTATAAGAGTCTTATAAGATATTTTCCCAATTTTTTAGAGTTTTACTATTCAGAATTATTAATTAAAAAAAAAAAAAAAGAAACTATTGTTTTCAGAATGTTTATGATAAAGAGTAGGTGACTAAACCAATTAAAATTTAGATTAACTATCCTGAAAAGGAGAAACCCGTGAGATTCATCTTATTTTGGCATTCACACATTTTTAAATATTTTTAATAATCGTTTTAAAAATAAATATATTATTAGTTAAAACTTCTTCTCTTTATTTCAAGCGGTGTAAAAGTTTTTGTACACATACTGATGGACGGTCGGGCGGATAGAGTGAGACTTTATAGACACATTTTTAGAAAATCTTTTGAAAATGTGCTAAAAGCCATCAGTATTATGTCTGACGTTTAAAAAACCTCACATAAAAAGATTTACATAAATTTTATAATTTTTACACAGGCTATAGACTATATGATAACTATCTTTGATACCCCTTAGATTATATAATATTATTTCTACCTTACATCCCCTTCTTCAAAAATTTCCTTTAATTTATAATACCTACTGCATTTGCTGGAAAAATTTTAATTATCCACGATAATTAGAAAAACCTCAAAATTTAAAAAATTATTTTAAAATTTTAAAGAGGATACTCTCTAAAAATAGTACAATAGTAATCTTTAAGGAAGTCTTAAAATAATCATTTATAAATTATGAAAATTATTTAGTTTGAAAGTTTCTTTATCATGAGGAAATCCAATTTTTATTTTTGGGGAAAACAATTTATAACAACAAAAGTTGGAAAGAAAACATATAAGAAACTTTAAAAATTAAATTCATAAAATGGAATTTAATCCTTGAAAGGAAACCAATAAATATTTGAATTTTAAATTCAATTAAAGTTAAACAATATCAAAAGTTAAGATATTAAAAGTTGAGAAATTAAAAGTTTTTTAGGAAATAAATACCTACATTTTGATATTTAAATTATTTTATATATATATATATATATTTAAAATCTGATTATTTAATTAATAAAAAAAACAAAATAAAAACCTCAAAAGCTAAGTAATTGTTAACCTACCTAACTGATAACAAAATATCTTAAGATATTTTAAAAAGAAAATTCAAAAAAATAAAATATTTTCATTCATGTCACATACATTTTGACCTTGCCTTGCTTTCATTTTTAATTTTTTTGTATAGGCCTTTAATTTTGCAAAACCCAAACGAAAAAAAAAATGTCTTTAATTTTCTTTCAAAGAAAAATCGTTAAACTCTTTAAAATAATTTTTCATTATAAAAGGAAATTTGACTTTTCTTTTTTTTTATATTAAAAAATTTTTTCACGTATTTTTTTTTATTTTGGTTGTTTTTTTTTGATTTTTTTGGAAAAAGAAAATCCATTTTTGAAAACCACAAGAAGAAACTTTTTTTTTAAAGTTTTCCATTTAATTTTGTTTTTCCTCTGCTTGTTGTTTTTGTTTTTTTTTGTACTTCTTGTTAATTTAAATTAATTCTATTCCTTTCATTATATTGATTAAATATTTAGATTACTAATTCAACAAAACAATTACAAAGGCAATTCGGTATAGGTAGTAGATGTATAGATCCGATCCCTTGGATCCCTTGAATCTCTTCTAAGTGCTTTTCATTTAATTTTTGAAAAATACATGAACACCATAAACAATGCGAATTCTTTTGAAACCACTTTTCGGAAGTTTGGAAAAAAACTCCTCGTACTGTTGGAAAATTTTAACTTTTAAAAGCCCCTCACAAATCTTTTGTATCCTAAACTAATATTGAGTTTTTCATTGGTTTTGTTTTTTGTGTTTTTCGTTTTTTTTTTTGAAAAATGTTTGGATTTTTTTTTATCAATAGAATATTTATCTATCTCTTTCTTAAGTCTCAGCATTTTTTGTTTATTTTTTCTTTTGCGTATGCAATAATTTTGTTTTTGTGTTTTATTAAAGGTCTACCAAAAGCAGCTTAACAACAAATGTGAAATTCATCCCTTGATTTTCCAAAGAAAAACAAAAAATAAATAAAAATCATAAAATCCTGTCAAAAAAACAAAATTTAATATTTTTGTCTTAAAGGAATTTTTTGAAAATAATTTGGTGATTGTAGTTTAACTCTGGCTGTCTCTTCTTTTAGCACTTTGGTGCTCTGTCTGTCTCTTCTGAAAAACTTTGGTGATTGTAGTTTAAGCCTGTCTGTCCCTTCTGTTAGCCTATAAAGCTAGAAATATATTTTGAGTTAATTGAAGGATATTTACGTAGACTGCAGTCTTTGAAGTTTAATAAAACATAATGACAGTTTAAAAACACCTTTTTAATTAAGTTACAAACCTTTTTACTAGAAACTCTCTGAGGAAAATGTTCAATATTTAAATGGAGTAAATCAATGATTCCAATATTCTGGGGAATATTCTTCAAACCCTAAAATTGCTATCCTAAATTTTAATTTCTTCTATCTTAAATCGAAACCCGAAGAAAAACCCCTAAAACTTTCAGAAGGAGATCCTTCGAAAAATAAGTCGGCTTAGATATTTATGCAAGATGGATACAAGCGATACAAGCAAGTCGGCTAAGATATTTTTAGAATTTGGTCTAGTTTAAAAGATTTATATGCTAAACAATTTTAAAATTGACAAAAATTTTTAAATTGTTTAAGCCTGGACACTTCCTCCAAAAGATTCATCTAAAATTCTGGTAAATAACGTGAAATCTGTAGCAGTGGAACGTCTCAAATTACCAATATAAGTCGACTAACAAAATATTTCAATTCGCCTTCGTTAGATGACAGATATTTAAAACTTGTCAGTAAATTCCATATCTATTTCCAGGCGGGACCTGAACACCTTTAGTATACGTACCTATTAAGATTAACATAACTAGACTAGAAAGTACCCACTAGAATTAACATTATATTGGTGCGAAAATTGTCACAATATAAAATCTTGAGCCATATCTTTTTATTTAGTAAATGTACCTCCTACAAGTCCTAACTTTCAAATACTTCCTTGTTTTCCTTTTGAAATTTTCTCCAGAGTTTTTTTTATTTATTAGAAATTTTAATCAAGGTAAAAAAAAAAAATAAAGATAGAATAAGAAAAACAAAAAAAAAAAAAGATAGACATAACAAAGATATTATATTCAAACATATAAACATGAATGAATAGAATTTTGCCATCTTTAAATTTTTTGAATCTTTAGTATTATGGTAGCTTATCAAAATTTTGATGCTTTTGTTTATTTATTCGTGGGGGTTTAAAATACCATTCAATAAGATTTATTTAGAAAATATGGTTCCATTTTTATAAAGAAAGGTAACCAAGGAGTAAAGTAGGTATATAAAATATAAATATATATACATATAACTATATATCTGCTTTCTTATCTTTAATAAAATGGATAAAAATTGAAAATGAGAAAAATTTAATTCTGTTGAAAATTATAAGAAAAAAATAAAATCAATAATCAAATGAGATAGAAAACTAGTTATATTGAAGTTTTTAATAGTAGGGATACAGTGTAGTTATCACTTTCGATTTTTTCTTCTTAATTAATTTTCAATTTTACATTTAATTTGCATTTAATAACTCTTGCCGTATCTCTGTTATATCAAGAATTTTGGATTAGAGTTTTCATTTTGTGGACATATGATATATATATAAGGTTTGCCAAAGATTTGTACTGATTGGTATCGACTCTTTGGTATTGGATAGATTACTAAATAGTTGCACCATTGAATAAATTCACAGTTTTGGTTAAAAATGAGATAATTGAGAGTTTGGAAATAGCTTCCCTGTAATGAGTTTAAAATCAAATGTTAATTTGTTCAGAATTCAAAGATCACGAAGAACGGATGTGACTAAAGGAGTTTAAGATATTCAAAATATTTTTCTAAACGGAGGGGTTTATTTCTAACGGTTTCTGAAATAACTGCCTTCAGAATGATTGAGTTAACTTTTTAAAGAAGAAGGAATTACATCTTCACCTCTATACAACTTTGAAGATTTGTTTAAGTGTTCGCCCAAGATATGGTAAAATATTACAATTTTAATTGAAGCTTAGAAGCAGCTGCTTTTAAAAAATTAAATAGTACATTAAGACTAGTTTTTTATGTAAAGTATATAAAAATACAAAATTTCATTTTTCGGACCTTTAGAACCTTGTCTCGCATCAACTATAAAAGATATTAAAAAGTTTGGATATTAGTTTAGAGTTTGGATATTAGTTCAGAAACCCGAAATTTGAGCTAGCTGCCGACATTTACGTAAATCGTCGATCTTGTACGAGAGTCGTTTGTGACCTGAAAACCCTTAACAACCGAAAATTCAATAATCAAAATAAGTTTAAAAGTATATTTTAACTTGATTGTTCTGTATGCGTAATAGCGTAATCAACTTTGGGATCTGATTGCTAAAATTATTTATCGATAATACTCCAAAACAGTTGTCCATATTGACACAGTTATGATTTTCTGGACCCCGAACTATGTCAACCTGTAAACTATGGGATCAGTTATAACAATAGGGCTTACATTTTCCGTGATATCTCAAAATAAGAATTTGGGCTTCCGAAATTATATATATAGATTTCTATTGTACATCCTTTACGCTCTTTCAAGAGAAACTACTACTAAAAGCTAAGTATTTCATAATTTTGAGCATCTGACCAATGTTTTTAGCCTTTAACATATTTTTAGATGTATAATTAATGTATGTTTAAAATTTTACACTTGGAGTAATTTAACATGAAAAGGGTTCAATTCGGTAGGAGTTTCCGTAATTTCATAAAATTTTCTACTCAAATACAGAATTTGCAAAATAATTGTATAAATTTGATATTTTATTCTTTTTAAATATAGTCTTCTATTTACTAAACTTATTTATTTAAAAATATTATACTTGCATGTTATATTATTTTTACATCATTTTGAATTGAATTTAATTTCCTTAAAAATATTTCTATTTATTGAATTGTTTTATTTCTATATTTAATAAATCTTTTTATTTAGAAAAAAAATTTACACAACCTTTTAAATACAATCCTTGGGATTTATTATCCTTCAGAATTTGTATGGTATTATTGAATAAAAGTTTTCTTATTTCAACTCAGGATTTTTCTCATCCGCTCTATATCCATTTCATAGGAAACTCATTTAAAAAAAAAAACAAAAAAAAAAATTAAATAACCGAATGAAAGGATCAGTTCTATATACCCTCTCATTTCCTTTTATACAAAAAATTGAGTTATATCGAAGTAAGGATATTATAATATTATATCGGTTTAAATATCAGTTCCTTATTGTTTTAGGTTCAAAAACCACAAAAAATGGTTATATAATATTTCAAATATGAATAATTTTTATTTATTCACACACACATATATTTTATAAATGTATACATATATACATACAAACATACATATAAAAAATTTTAAAGAAATAGAAAATATACTTGGTAAATGCTTTATACATTTTATACAAAGATTAAGTTCTGTTTAATTGGGTTAAAAGTAAATATGTAATTGTGTATATATATAGATTTAGGTATTATAGATTTGCCCTATATAATATTTAAATAGGTACCTATAAAAAAATATTTAAAAAAAAAAAAACAAACCGACAAATAAAACTAAAGTGAATAAAATTGATCCCCTCCCTTAAAGTAATTGAAAATTCAATATAACTTTGTTTCATTTTTTTCCAATAAGTATTATTAAGAGTAGACATATGTATATGTATGCTTGTGGTTGAGTACACTAAGAACCCGTGGAATGCAATTCAAGAATTTCAATAAAATATACATTTTTGAACCGGAACTTTAGTTCATATTAACTTTTAAAGAGAGAAAATCAATGAAATATACAACTTTTTGCGAAAACATATTAAAAGTTTTGAAATATTGAAATATAAAATTGAACTCCGTTACCATGGTTACTGAAAGTATGTCTTTAGTATGATAACCCTTTTAAGGTATTGTTGTTGTTGTCTGTTATGGGGGATGGCATGTGCCATCCTAACACTTAGGTCTTGCGGCCCGTTGTGCATTCCACTTCCAATGCTCTCTAATAATTTATAAATAATATTATTTAATTTGTTTATGTTATAATATATATATAAATATGGTATATTTAAAGTTAATTTGGTCACCAAAGGGATTTGTAAAGAAAAACTATTCAATTTATTTTTTTTAATTAAAAATTTCATGACCTGTACGGGTCGAAACCGTATCGAACCCGTAGCACTTTGGTTAGTAAGCCAGATACTAAACCACTAATCCACTGAGGCCCCTCATTAAAGGTGTTAGTCTTGTGTTTTAGTAATGGAGATTATGTATTTGAAAGCAGAATTTATAAGTATTGGGAAGATTATGGAGTTCTTCCGGAAAATCGACTGCAGCTTAACTTTTGTCCTCAACTGTGTACACTGTTCAAAGTGTACTAGATGAGTTAGCATTCTATAGGGAGAAGGAAAGCTAACAACCAGTAGTCATGGATAAAAAAATTTAAATTAAAAATAAAAAGCCTAGGAAATGTTTTCTTTGGATCTGCCTTTGTTGGGAAATATATTTTAACAGGTACAGAGAATGTTTTAAAAGGTCGCAATGCTGGAATACACAAGGAGGTACTAGAGCAGAGGTAGAATTTATATAATATTATATGGGAGTGCACGTTCGTTTAAGAAATACGCGAATGCAATCGGTCTTGGATTACAGTTTTGAGAAAGTCTCAAACAGAGATGATTGGAAACTTTAAGCGGAAGCCCTATACTCTCTGGGGAAGTAACAGGGAAATAAACAGTTAAGTTAATTAAATTTAAATGAAGCTATAGAAGTTTAAAATTTAATTCATTTCATTAGGCAATATAGTCTGTTTGTAAACAGAGGACATTAACTATGGAGGACAATTTTAATAATCCTCGATTTAAGAAACATTTAAAATCTAAGGTTAAAAATTAATCAAAATACGGCGTCATAGAAGAATACTTCTTTATATTGACATTTACATTTAAGAAAATTAATTTATACCATTCAAAAATTTAATACATCTACCAATTTCTATTAATACATTGCAGTATTTCCTTAAACTTATGCAAAATTTCCTTAAAACCCTATTAACTATCTCTTATAGAAGAAAAAATTTTGTTGTATGTGTTGCTGATGATGAAAATTGAAATAAATTGTGTAGGTGGAATAAGGTTAATACATAAATTTAAAATTTATTTTTTTTTATAATTTTATTTAATATTAAAAGTATCACGAAATCGTTATTTAAATTAATTTTTGTTTTGTAAAATTTTAGTTATTTTTTTGGAAATAAAATTGGAAACGTTTCATTTTTGTATAATACATTTATTGGCTATATTTTGTTGTTTTATCCTTCTGTCGGTTTGTTTGGATGTATTATTAGATGTCCTTAATAAATTTTTTTGCAAGGAATATATTTTGGAGCTGTAGCTATTTAAATTATAATTTTAACTGTACATTTGTATCTTAGATTTCAATCCAGAGTTTGCTTCAAATAGGATGTGGTTTCGGAGTGCTCAAATCTTTTACTATCCAAAAAACCAACAAGTTCAAAAGGTTGACTTTCTAACTTTCGTCAGCCTTTCATAAATTCGAAAATCTTAAGGATTCGCGACCCGTTGTGCATCCCAGAAAATGTCCTGAGCTTATCATTTCTTGAAATTTTAATTTTTAAATGATGATCAAAATCGAGACAAGAAAAACGGTTGTTTTTTAGTAATAACGGTTGTTTTAATAATTTACCTATAATCGAAAATTACTTATTTTCTCAGCACACTTGGGTTGCAAAAATTAAGTTATAAAGTGCACAATTTTAGAATACTAAAATCATTTTACAGTTTTGTGTAATATATAAAAATATCTGTATTTATACATTTATAAACTTCCTAGCTTGGTGTCAAATAAAGAAGGTAAAGACAATTTTGTAGTTCAATAGTTCTATTTAAAGTTTATTTTTGCGTTAAAACTTGGATAAAAAAAATAGAATATATAAAAATTATAATAAATATCTGGGTCTACGAGTGTATGTTGAAATAAATGTCGTTTAAGAAAATCGCTTTTTGTTATATTCTGGGAAAAGCTGATAATTCTGATTTTGTATCCAACTTTAAAATCCTTAAAAAAACGAGATTTTGAGAAGCAAGATTATAAAAAAGCGAGATTGTTAAAGGTGAAACTTTTAAATAGCGAGATTTTTAAGAGCGAGATTGAAAATGTCCAGATTTCGTAATGCTCCACTCTAAAATTCTTAAAAAAGCGAGATTATCGAAAACCAAGATTTTCAGAGGCGAGGTTTTCAAAAAGCGAGATTTTAAAGAACGAGATTAAAAATGTCGAGATTTCGTACCGCTCCCTAAATATAAAGATTAGAATAAGTAAAATAAATTTAGTTTTATATCTTTTGTGAATAAAGTATATTTTTATCTAATTTTATTCACCATTTCTTTTACCATTTACTATTTCTTAAAAAAAAATATTTTAAAATATTTAAAATAAAGAAGATTACAATAAATAAAAAGTTTAAAATGTTTAAAGATAATTTGAACCCTATTTAATAATAAATCCCCTAAAATTTGAATTGTATAGTTTAAATATCAAAATACCATACTCTAGATTCAATAAGCTGTTATTTGAATTCTCTTGGTTCATATATAAAAAATTAAAGATTAAATTTAACATTAACCTTCAAAATTGATCAGATCACAATCTGATTGGCTTAAATATTGATTTATAATTGATTTAAAAACGTTTTGCATGTATCACCCTGTATGAGGAAATAAGAGCTCTAGCGGAATTTTAATATTTGATTATCAATAAGTATTAAGAGATAGTGACACTACAGTTATATGGTAAGATTGTCAATCTTCAATAATATTTTATAATATGGTTTTTACTTGACCCCTATTGCTACTAATCAGACGCACTTATCTTCTAATGATAAGTTTTTGTTTTCATAAAAATAGTGTCTAGTCTACCACTTATCCAAGAGATCCAAGTTTAATTCTTGAAAATTTTTATGTCTTTACTAACTGGAGCCTATTGTACTCCAATCCATTATGAAACTCACAAATCTTTAAAGAATGGTTCATTATTCATACTGGATAGTAGCTCTGTAAAGGTGTGATTACGAAAAATACCCACTCACTGATTACTTTTTGAGGTTAGACCAATTTACTACCAATTTAGGACCTTACTACAAATTTAATTTAATCTTATAAAGAATTTTAATCAGAAATCTAATGAATTATAGGTTAGGCTGCGTTTATGTTGGAGCATGCTATAAAGCAGGTTATGTTGGAGCGTCGATAAGAGCATAGCGTAGAAAACTGTTGACATGATTTAAAAAGAGGTGTTTATATTGGAACATAATTTTGATAATTGATAAGCAATATAAATTTTCTACACTCTGTACTTATCGACACTCTTATCACATATCACAGCTCCAACATAAACACATCCTTACAGATACAGAAACTTATATTGCAACTATAATCAAAATTAAATAAAATAAATCAAATCACTTATTATTACTTATCAATAATAATTTATAATCAAATCCAATCCTTTGTTCGTAGTACTTATGTTTAAATCCATTAAACCCAATTTCAAGAATAAAAATATTACATTTGCAGTACCTACATTTCCCCTTCCCTACTTTCCTCCTTGATCCCTAACAAAAAATCGTATAAAAGTTTATTTTAATAAAATCGATTAATACTCAATTTTCACATTATTTATTTGAAAAAAAACTCCTCCAAAAATTCTCACCTATATATTTTTCATGAATAACTTAAATTTAATACTTATATTTAACAAAAAAAAAAAACTATTGACTAAAATTAGTGCCTTAATTGATTAGAAAACTGTTTTTTTTTTTAATTTATTACCACCTTTTTAAGTATTTACTTTTAATCTTAAAGGTTTACTTTAGAATTAAATTATAATCAATTAATTAATTTAATTACATTTTAATTAATTTTCTGATAATATTCTTTAAAAAATTTGTTAATATCACATTATATAATTTTCCGGCTTATATATGTGGTGGGTATATATAAAAACAAACACCTACACAGGGTGTCCGAATGTAGAAATTCTTCAAAGAAGGAGAGAACTAAAGAAACTAAGAAAAAAATTTGTTTTGGAGGGGGTGTCTTTTCTTAACTCCAATCGATATAATGATCTTAAAGCGGCCCACTCACACGCAATATTATTGCTCAATATATTCTTTAATGTTCCTCCATACTCAATGCAATATTATGGCACAATATTAATTTATAGTAAAATAATTTAGTTGTAGCAAAAATGTTGATCAATACAGGCTGTGCTTGTATAGCAGCTAAGTGCTTAAAAAAAAGGAAACCAAACTAAGTAATTAAAGAATAGTAAAGCAATGTAACCTTAGACTTAGTAAATTAAATACAAATTAAATTGACAGTTACACGAACCTGCACTTCAAACCATCTCAAGAACATTAAGCAAACAGGACAGAACAACTTTATACCAAATTTCCATTTTTTAACTTAATTAATTTCGAAAGTATGCTTTAAGTTTTTCGAGGTGTGTAGGAAGTACCTGAACCATGTTTTAATTCATCCAAATTTGGGGGACATAAAGGAAAAACAGAGAAACACACTTGTGCCAACATTAAAGGATTCATATTTATAGGCCTCAGAGATATAGATTGTTTGCTCTTCATTCGCAAAGATATGTTCCCTTTTTATAGATATGCTTATTAGTTTTAAAGAGTCTAAAGATAGGTACCCAAACCACCTGAGACAGAACTATGTTGTATCAAATTTAAGATTTCTAGCGTTATTATTTTGGAAAATATACTTCCTAGATCTTGAGAGTTGTGTGAGACATTCATATACCAAATTAATATAAATTAATTTTAATATATTGTTATTATAATAGAAACGTACATGTCTTTAAACTTCAACAGAAAAAATAATCCACAATATCGTATACAAATTACAATATTTCATATTGTAAAATTAAAAATCATACAATATATTAAGTAAAATATAAAATTTTAAATTTTGCTCAATATATTGTACAAAGTGGCAATACTACACACAGATGATTCATTTTATTGCACAATATCAAATATTGAGCAACAATATTGTGTGTGAATGGGCCACTGTATCTTCTCTTAATTTATAAAAATTTATTATATCTTGGCTCCTTTCAATCAAAGATGATATTTTTAAAAATAGATATGTTTCCTCTGGAACTACATGAGCTTTGAACGAATAAGTCAACTCTTAAATGTCCAAATATATTGATAATTTTCTGATAATAAATAAAACTAGAACTCTATGTAAATCTGTCACAAATCCATTTTATCTCTGCTTCAATTTCCGATCTTCAACATTGACGCATCCTGTACACTTATCTTGTTTTAAAATCTTATCGAAATTATTAATAGCAATACATGGTTTCCTTTCCGAAATAATTTTTTCATGTTATGATTTGAATCAAATACTTTGTTTCTCTGTAATCTGACACACCCTGTATTTTTAACTAGTTATAAAATCTTGTCGAAATTTATAATAGCAATACATGGTCTCCTTTCCGAAATAATTTTGAATCAAACAGTTATTTTCTTTGTAATCATCAACATTGATACACCCTGTATTTGTAACTAGTTATAAAATCTTGTCGTAATTATTTTTAATATAATAGTTAAGTAAATAAAAAGATTTTTATACATATATATATATATACAAACATATATAAATTTTGTAATAAAGTTTTAATTTAATAATATTGAAATTTTATTGTAATTATATACAAATTAATTGTATACATAGTAGCTAACATATATAATATATTATTGTGTTAGTTATAAATATAAGAATTAAAAAAAAGGATATCTTTTTGAATTAGTTTAACGAATTTTGTGGTATATTTTGTTATTGTTGTTGTTGTTATTCTGCTTATATTTTATTGGTTACAGACATGATTATCCTTAAAGTAAACGTTTTAATATCGAATATTTACTGTAATATATAGAAAATATATTCATCTCAGTATTTATATGTTTGCATATTTGATTAGTTAATAGAGTATAATATATACATATATATATATATATATATATACAATGTACACTTATAATAATAATAAAAAAAATCTATGGATATATATAAAAATCCTTAAATTTATTTATTTTGTTCTTTATGTCTCATTTTAATATTATAATAATAATATACACACATACTCGTATATATATTATTAAATATATATTGTATATATGTATGTGTATATTTATTTTCTTTTAAATAGAGCCTAAAAAAGATTTTATTAAGTCAAAATCGAAAACAGTGCAAATAATAAAAAAAAAAACAAAAATTTGTAAATTGAAAGAAAATATTATTTTATCCCTGTTTAGTATTCTGGAGCTGAGAATATTTAATATATAATACCTATATATATGTATTATGAATGTTAATATATTATATATATATTTTATATTGTATAAAATTATTTTACATGAATACAGGAATACTATATGTTTTTAGAATATAGTGTATTTTATTAAAACAATGGAATGTAAACGGTGTTACAGGATTCGATCCTATTGCTATAACAGTTTTCTTTAAGTTCTATAATAAAAGTATTGCCAGATGGTTCAATTATTGTAACAGTTTTCTTCAGGGTCTAATAAAAGTATTGCAAGATGCTTAAGATTGATTTTAGTACCTTCTAGTATTTTGAATCTAGTAATACAATTCATGGATGTAGAGGGTGGTTAAATATTAACGGAATAACTAACTTTGAGGATTACTATGATGTCAAGTTACAGAAGCTGATAAAGATCGAAACATATTTTGAAATATCGATTAATGCATTTCGATTTAAGGTGGTACAGCTTTTTATAAACACATCTTTTATTTTGTAATTAAAGCCATGATCCATCAAAATTTGTTCAATAGTATAGAGACTTGTATTTATGACTAGTTCAGTCCTCGATCGATAAGTCCGCTTGTCTATATTTCTGACTTGTATAGTTCTCGTAACTTTAATAACTTGTAAAGTCCTGTACACTATAGGTTACAAAAAGTGAAACTGGACGTTGGAGAGTAAAAATTTAATCTGTATTATTTTATTTATTTACAAATCGAAATTTTAACTGATTAGAACAATAAGTCATTGTCGATATATTTTAGGGCTTAAGTTCGAACTTATCGCACTTAATTGATAGTTGTACATAATCTCTAAAATCTCGTTTTGATTCCAAAACCTCCAAATCCTATTTAGTGGGCTCAATAGTAGTAATATTACAAGTTAGTATTTTAGGTACCTTTGACTATACTCGCTTTTCTAATATCCTAAATGATTAAGTCAAATATAAATTTTGGGCGAAACAAAGTTCGATAATAGTCGAATTGTATTGAAATAATCAAAAATTTCAAAAGCGCTATGTTAATATACAGTTCTAGTTTACGATAGATTCGGAAACCATCTAAACTACTTAAATAAATTTAAAAAATATTAGTTATAACCAACCATGATCATTTATCATGAGTCCAAATTAGTGTAGCCCGTAAGAAAAGACGTCGTCCAGAAAGAAGTTGTAGGTAATAAAATCCCCGATTGCATACCCCGAATTTTTATCTAATTCTTATGCGATTTATACAAAAAAGCAAAATATTTTAGTTATAGAGCGTAAGACCACTTTCGTGCTGAGTCCTTCAAATACAATATTATTATATTAAATATATACAATATTATAATTGAATAGTAATCAATAAGCCCATATGTGCAATCTGCATCTAATTAATTCTCCTAAATACCAAATTTAGGTACGCAATAAAAATTAATTAACTATCCCTGATTTAGTCTGTATATACGAGTATATAAAGTATTAAATATAAACTATGGAAATTATATAAAAATAATTGTAATAAAAACAAAATATGGTATTTGATATCCTTAAAATAAAATCCTAATGCAAATATTTATCATGCATAAAAGTTAATCCAAATCTTATTATTTGTTTATTTTTTACTTTTTTTTTTTTTTTTAATTTAACTTTATGTAAAAATTAAGACAACCCTGAAGATTTTAATAATAAAATAACCTTTTATAGTATTAGTAATATATACAATAGTTATATATATAGTTTATGTATTTTTAATATTATGTCCTCGAAATTTTCTTTAAGAAAATAAATATTTATTTATTTGTTTGTTTTTTTTTTGTGAAAACTTTTTACATTCTAATTAATCTGAGTAGTTATCAACAAACAAGATTTCTAGAAAGTTTTTTTTTGTGAACCTAAAGTTTTCTTTTATTGATAAATGTTCAGATAACCTAAAAAAAAATTGATTTTTTTTGGTTTAGTTTTTGATCCCGTATGACTATAGGTCAAAAGGATATTCAAAAGTTGATCATTATCAATGAACAACTTGCTTCAGTCGACTATTATGCTTGAGCCGCAGAGAAGGAGGATCACAATCGAAAAGTAAATCGATCTAGCTATGCATGTCCGCCTGTCCACCCCTCTATCTGTCAACCCGTACGATCCGAACTCAAAAAAATAATGGAGGTACGATTTTGAAATTCGGGTTGTGCAGTTGGTTCCAGTGGGCGCAATACAACTTCATCTTTTATATGAACAATACTCTATACCTAATAAAATGTATGTCTGAAATTTTGTCAATAGTAATTAAGTTTTGAATTAAATGAAGTTGGTGTAGTTGGTGTTGGAAGAGATTCGAAAAGCTGTCTTTCAACTTCTATTCCCCTTTGGATGATACATGAAGTTCTAACCGAATTTTATAATGTCGATATTACGATCATACGAGTATCCCAGAGTTGACACAGTTTACTCTACTACACTCTTCCTAGTTATACCCGTATGACTATATAGTATATAAAGGGTATAATAAATTTGCCTTTACGTTTATGACGCAGAGAAGTAGGGGGGGGGAAGGTAGATATAGACTCAAGTGTATGGATCGGATCAGAATCGAAAAAAAATCGGTTTAGCTATGTATAATAATAATGGTATAATGTTTTTATAACGGTCATATGGGTATCCCAGAGTTGACACAGTCTACTCTACTACACTCTTCCTAGTTTTTTAATAAAAGCAAATAACCGATTAATATGAATAATATATGTACATTATATATACAGTAGGTACATATATGTATATAGGTATATAATATGTACCTACAGATTTTTTGAAACAAAAACTAAAATTAAACCACAACATTGTTTGACTAAATCTTAAATTAAAAATTTATATTTCTCAAATTTATATTTTTTTTTGTTTTTTATTTTATCTTATAGTTTAAGTTCATTATTTATGTAGGATAAAAATCTTAAGATATATTTTAAATAGATTAACAGGAAGAAGATATTTTTATTAAGTCTATATATAATTATTAGGTTTATTTGGTTTTAAAAAGTTATAACGCAAAAGTTAAAATGATCCTGTATAAAATTAAATAAATTTATAATATAAAAGATTGAAATTTTTTTTTATTTTTAAATTGATAACTTAATTATTCCATTCCATGAACGATAAGTTCTTATAATAAGATTAATTGTTTTACCATTGAAGAAGTTGGAAACTTACCTGCAAAAAAAAAATAAAAATAATTATAAGTACTTATATTTAAAAAAAAATGGATTTAATTAAAAAAATTAAATGATTTGAAAGGAAGTGAAGAATTATAAAATTTTATTTTATTTAAATAAGTAATTTTTTATTTATAGTCATAATATTATATATTTTTTAAATAATCAAATGATTAAATGTTTCAGTATCAAATTTGTGATGCTCTTAATTTAGTTTTAGATTTTATTTAGAAAGATTAGTTTTGTAGATTTTATACATAAATCACTATACCATATGCTAAGTCTTTCAAATTTTTTAAGATTTGATTATTTTAAATTGAATTGATATTGACTTCTCCAGCTCTGGAAAATATTTTCTAGGGTCAATTCGATTATTAACTTTAAATATCAAACTGCTCACCGATATTTAAATATCCTGTGTAGTTATTTAAAGTCTACTAGCTGTATTATATTGGACAGAAACTTCAGCACAACTTCTAATAAGGTTAATTCATAGCTCCTTATCCCTTACTACTTCTCAGTATGTAAGCTTTTATATCCATTAAAAAATATCATTGGAAAAACTATCTGTTTATGAAATATAAACCCAAGAAATTCCTACTGGCTAGAAATTTTAGCAATCATCAAATACTAAAAATAAACTGGCTTTCCTTTAAAATCCCTTCCCCCAAAAATCCCACTTATCAGCTCAATCTAACTGTAAAGCTTTTCGAACTAAAATAGAAATTCTCTAATAAAAATTCGAATAAATAGAAATTCTTTAATAATATGGACCTTAAAATTTTGGATTCTGTTTCCCAATACATAAATTAGAATTTTAAAAAATTCAAGAAAGTCGACTTATTCCTTTTAAGTTTTCCATTCAACCCGTAATTTACATTTATATCTCATCTTTACTCTTTAACCATTTTAAAGCGGAGGTTGGGTGGTAATTCCATTATTTTGTCTACCACAGTTAGTAGGAATCTAACAGCACCAGGGAACTTGGGTGCCCTGGCGCCTTAGGAAGTGATTCAAAAATTCGAACTAAAAACTGTGTAAAATCTTTTTCTTAGTTTAAAAAAAATGTCACTTAATTTTTCACAATTTTTTTAACATACAGAAAAGATTTCAGAAAAAACTTTTCATTTTATAAAAATGTTCAAGGACATTGTAACTAAGGAGATTCAACCCCGATTATTGCTAATAATTAACCTATCCATATATATTAAAACTTTGAAAAAGTCCTTTAGTAAAAAAAATTTTGATTTATTTTCTAACATCATTTATTACCTTTTTTAATTTATTTTTTACCTAAATTAATTATTTTCATTATTGCTTTCGAAAAACTTGTCACTGATGTACATTGTACCGGGTGTTCCAAATATTTTGTATCTGCTGTCAAAGCAGAGAAGGATATAATATGAACGTGAAATGAATTTTTTAGAAACGTAGATACCATTTTGGGATACACAGCAATGTTATTTTGTTTTTAAAAATTCAAAATCTAGATTTAGGTGAATTTCGGGACTAGAAATTTCAATTCTGGTGTGAGACACCTGGTATAATTTATCAGAACACATTACTCCTATTTAGGTATTTAACATAGTTAATATTGAAATATTAAATTATAACAGAAATTTAATTTATATAATAAGAAAATTAAAGTATACTAGTATTTACAATACACTAAACTTTGAATCCATAGAAGTTACCAATACAAATAAATTCTTTTTTCCAAGGTTTAAATTTTTAATAATATTTTCTAAGAATCAGTCAAAAAATTGGCTAATTAATATTAACAAATTTTTTTTTCACAAAATCTTGAAAAAAATATTAAAAATTAAAATTAAATTTTCTAAATATTTCAATTATTAAAGCCTACAGAACAAAAAACAAAAAAAAATTTTTAATTAAACTTTAAAAGTCAAATAAAAGTTCAATTATTGTTCTAGAAAAATTCTATATTAAGAATTTGTTAATAAATGTCCGCCTACAAAAATTTGTTTTAAAAAATTATAATTACTATTTTTTTTTAAATATTCAAAAGTTATTTTAAAAAAAAAAAATTAATTTGAAAAATAGATTATTTTTAAAAATGAAGAGAGTTACTTTAATCATAAAAAGATTTGTAAACAATATTTTACAATAACAACATTTTTTTAATTATAAAATATTACGCGTTCACATGCCTTGGAAATTAAGTTTATTATCATGTACAAAATTATGTCAAATTGTTGGGTGTTTTTAATTGATTTTTTTTTGGAAAGTTAAGATTACTTTAATTGTCATATTTTAGTACCAGACAATAGTAAATATTGCCTAATAATATTTATTCTTTGCCTATTTTCCATTTAGACTTCTTATTAAATTATTTTAATATACACTATTAATAACATTACATTATTAACATATTTTTTTATTAGATATGATCCGACCAGAATTTGAACCTGAGACTTTTCGATTGAAAAGCCGCCACTTTACCACTGAGCTATCGGTCAGATACAATTTAAATTTTAATCAAAATATTTTACTCAAAAGTTTGGTTTTTATTGAATCAGTGTCGACTCGTAGTATTTTAATGCGGGCGCTTAAAAATCACATATAAAATTTGGTATATCTAAAACTTTGGTATTTAGAAATGTAGGTAGGTAAAGTAATAACCCCTCACTACCTTGCGAGAGAACCTCAATTAGCACTAAAATTCGTCATTTTGATTCCAATGCACTTATTTGAACTGCGTTTTTATTTCAGTTTGGTATTAAATCCGTATAGATTTGATATAAGATATCAATTCTATTATTTTGTATTTTTAAAAGGGTCTTAAATACAAAAATTTTTAATAGAATGGAGAGGGAATAATGAAAAATGTTGAATATAAGTACTGATTAAAGCAAAAATATATAAATAATTTAAAAATATATGAAAAACACATTTGACATAAAAGAAATTTTAAAAAATCTGTAAATATAATAAAAATCGACATTTCGTTGTTGAACTTCTTGATTTGGAAGTGATTTTGGGATTATTAAGTTTCAATTTTGATTTAGTTTGACAGAAGTATTTTTCAGAAGTGTATAGGAAATTAAAAACAAAATCAACTTAATTTTTGAAATCAATTTAATTCCCGAAATTTACTTAATATCTCAAAATCAAGATCTTAGTAACGGTAATATACAATTAAAAAAAAAATATTCAAAAAAAAAAAAACTAAAATTAATTATTGTAATGAATTTGAATTACCACAAAATACTCGTAATACTAAGCTTAAGTAAATTAGTAATAATAATAATAATAATATAATATTTTATAATAATATAAAAATAAATTCAATATATATATATATTATTATATACATGTATCTATATTTAAAAAAATAAATATCTGTAACCAATATTACTACAAGACTGAAATTACTTTAATTTTAATAATTTAGTTTTACATTTTTTTTTTTGTATAAAACATTTAGAATGGAAGGGGCAGGGGTGGGAAACAGTTTTTTTTTTTTTTGTAAATTTTTTTTTGGTAAAATTTTTACAAGAAAACTTACAAAAATGATTTAAAAATGATTTTTTATTTTATTTAAACCAAAAAAAAAAACCTTAAAAATGAAAAATTATAATAATATTTATTTATTTTCATTATGTATTTAACCTTCAGAAAATCTTTTTTATTTAAACTTTTCCTTTTTTTGGCATTTGTAACTCTTTTTTCACTCCGGTTCTTGGCTTTTCGTTTATATTTATTTTCTCTTTCTTTCTTATAAGGATTTTCATTTTCTTTTAGAAACTAAAATATTTTTCATATTTTAACTTAAATCTTAGTCAATTTCGATTTCATTAGCATTTTTTTTTTTACATTTAAATTCTAAAAAACAAAAAAAAAAACAAAATCAAAAAAAAAAATCCGAAATTAACAAAATAGCTACTTGACTTAATGTTGTACTTAAATGTCAGAAGGCTCTGAGAATAAGTTAAAGAATAAGCAAAATAAAAAATCAAAAATTTTTATGAAAAAGGAAGTGAAGCCATGAAAAATCCTTTCATTACATAATTATAATATTTTTGTTTTTTTTTTTTTTTTATTGTTTTTCTTTTTCCCATTTTCTTATTTTCCATTTTTTCTTCTTTTATTAATAATTTTCTTAATGTTTATTCCGTTCATTTAGGTGTATTTTCTTGTACATTATTTAATTTTTCTTTATTTTGAAAAAAAAGCCCGAAAGGAACCAAAAAAACAAAAAAAAAACAACAACAAAAACCACAAAGATTATTTTTATACAAATAAATCATTTTTGTTTCTGCTTTTTTTGTTTTTTGTTTTTTTATTGGTGGTGACTTTTACCATGTTTTAAAAACTTTTTTTTATTTTTTTTTTCCGTTTTCACCACCCCCTCCGAAACTCACCACAAAATACCAATTCAAAACATTCAAATGTCCTTTATGAAACTAATTACAACTTCCTTCTTAAAAAAAATAACAGAACGCCTTCGAAATATAATCCATTTTATTGATTTAATATTAAGGCGCTTCTCTCCAAAATAGAAGTCATTAACATACAAAATTTGCAAAAAAAAAAAAAACAACAACAAAATAAAATTATTAAATGAAAAGGAGTGAAAGAGAGAGAAGATTACAAAAATACACTACCATCATAATATAAAAGAAAAACGAATATTAAAAAAGCAGACGAAAATGAAAGAATCAAAAAAAAATAAAACAAACAAAAAAAAATAGGAAGAATAAAATCACTTTATGTTGCTGTTGTTGTTGTTGTTATTTTGGAACTAATATTAAAAATTCGAACACACAAAACTTACTTTGATACTTGTCACTTTTGTCCTTGTCTTGATGTTGTTATTATTATTCGTATATAAAGTAAAAGACGAAAGTGTTTATTTATTTTTTTTTTTGAAAAAATATTTTCCAACTCATTTCTTTTTCTGAATTTTTTTTTAGTCCTGTTTATAGGCCCACTTCTCTTCTTTTTATAGACCTCACTTCTCAATTCAAATAAGAGATTCATATCAGTAAAAATGTGAAACATATAAATGTTTTATATTCTGTTTTTTTTTGTTTTTTTTTTTTGGATATTCTTCCCTAGAGATCCATAGAAAAAGTTTTTCAAGTATGTAAGAAGGAGTATTTTAGAAGGAAATGAGGGAAGAGTGTAGCAGTCTACTCTAGGATACTAGGATACCAAAATTCTTAATTACCTTTTGCCAAAGTTTTAAATACACTTCTTAATGGACTCTGAGTTATGTATAAAAGTTGTTCAACAACTATTCGAAGCTCAACTACTTTTCAAAAAATACCATAGACTCGATTTTCATTATTAAGTTATTATTAGAAGTTATTAAAAGAAGTTGTGTGGAAAGTATTCGAGCTCACTGTCCTAGACTAACCAAATTTTGGTCATAGAACTAATCCCGTTTTGGAAAAATATTAGACAATCCAGCTTTATTAAATTTAGAGTAATACTCATATTAAAAACAAGTTGTGCGGCAACTGCTCAAACTTACTGAGCAAATTGCTTGTATTTCAATAGCGATAACGGCTCTTGCATACAAATGAATTTTTTGAAAGCTTCAGAAAAAAAAAATGAAAATTCATAGCTCCTTTAGTTTTTGAGTCATCGTGTGTACAAATGTCTTGACTCTTTGACTGCGTGACAAACGTAATGGCAAATTTATTATACCCTTGTACCTTCGTTCATAGGAGTATTAAAATACCCAAAGCTTAGGAAAAGCAAAAAAAAAAAAATAAGAAAATTATTAAACATTAACAATAATGATAAGAAAAAAAAACAACAAAAAATATGAAAATTACTGAAAAATATTAACATTAACCCGATTCAATTATACCGAAAATGGTCTATTAAAGTCACAAGGAAATAAATATAACCTTCAACTTAATGTTATTTGAGAAGAAAAATATAAAAAAAAATGTTTGTATGAAAATATTTTTACATATTAATTGAATTGAATATATGTTTGGTTGTATGTACAAGAATTAGAATAAAAAAAAAAATTTACTGTATTAAAAATATTTTTAAGTAATTAACTAAAATGTTTATTCTAAAATGAGTTTGTCTAGTTTTATATGGGTTTTGGGGTTTTTTTTTTAAATATAAAAGAAAATTTGGAATTTCACTAGATATGTAAATTTTGAGTATATTATATTTAATATAATATTTATTGTAATTTATGGAATATTTTTTTTGAAACTATCTTATATGGTTTAAGGCAGTCCAGTACAAAGTCAGACATTATTCTTTTACAAAATTTTATTACCCATAACTGTACCGACAACTGTGTGCGGCAGATTACTATTCTGATATTTCAGTCAACTCCACTATTAGTTAGTAAAATATATATAAAAAATTTAAGGGCTAATCGAGGGATGAGAGGGACAATCGCAAAAATTTAGAAGCAATAAGTAAATTAAGTTAGCTCTTAAAAAAAGCAAAGGATTGACCTTGAAACTATTTGCCAGATTTTACAAATATGTAAGAAGGGGTTAGAAGAAAAGTGTAATCAACCTATTGAGCACATTGAAGTCATCTGAAGCATATATATAAAAGTTTTAATAAATTATTCAGTGCAGGGTCATAACTCTCAAAACTAAATAAAAAATAATATATTTGAGTCGAATTTGATTTTGAAATAATTTCTGAAACTCTATTCCAATCTTTATGATTTTAATTATTAATTATTTATGATTTAAATTTTAATAAAATTTGAAACCTTAAAAAAAAAAAAAATCTAGAAATTAGAAAAATTGTAAAAAATCATAAATTATAGAAATTATCATTTAAATATTAGTTATATGCTGTAGTTTTAGAATTACTTAATTTCTTATACATAATTTTATATATTATTGTAAAATGATCTAAAATGAAATAAAAACAAGTGAGGGAAAAAAACCAAGGGTTTTTAAAAAGCACATTTTCAAAATTATATACGGTTTCTTACTGAGTATTTTATCATTTATTTTTATAAAAATATATATTATGATAATATTATAATTTTGTTATTTCATTAATAATTAATTATATGACTAATAGTGAAATACTTAGAATACAACCCCAATGCATTCAAGAAAACCTGTTAATAAGTGCAAAATATAATGTTGGAGCTTCAATGTTAACGTTTAATTTTGGAAAAACTTACACTGGTGAATAAGTTACTGTTTTATAAGAACATAAAAGTTTTAAATTTGAAGACCTAGTAGCCCTTCAATGGGGAAGCTTCCCAAGTTTTTAGTTAGCAAACTTATGATGGATCTGCTCACCCCCCTCCTGTGTTCACCCTTCCATTTTTTTCCGGTTCTAGGAAATCAATTTGGAACTCCAACAAAATTTGGAATTTTACCTAGAATATTATTATCTAACCAAAAATGGTTAAGACTAAGAAACAATTTCTTCAATTTAAAGAGACTCTTTCAAATTTAAGAAAAACCTTTAACGTATGTTGAAATATAATGCTGCAGCTGTAAATTTTGCATATTTGTAAAAAAAAATTTGAACAGGTGTTAAAGTTACAGGTGCTTAAAAATAGCAAAATTTCAATTTTCGAGCCCTTATAGCTCCTAAACAGGGGGCGTGACAAAAAAATTTTGTTAACCGACTCCTATTAATTTTGGAGGAACTAACTTCTCCCAAAATATCAAGAGCCTAGGTTGAACCGTTTAGAAGATATATGGGGCCAAAAATTTTGCAAAATTTGAGTTTAGCTTAATGGTAAATTTTAGTACCGTATGGTAACCCTATACATTTTAGCTTTATATTTTTGTGAAGCTTATAAAACCAGCTATCTTTTGCCGTTTTCAGATTGAAAATACACTTAACAAAACTCTTGTTATAATAATTTAAAAATAGGGCTTTTTCCAACTTTGAAGGGCTGTAGCTCCGTAACGGGTGGGGCTACAGAAAAAAATTCTTCTACGAAATTAATTTTTTTGTAATATCTACCCGTGGTTAAAATTTCTTTACTCTATTTCAAACGGTGTAAAAGTTTTTGTAAACATACGGACGGACGGACAAAGTCAATATTAAGAAAAACCTTTGACACTTATTGAAACTTTCGTTTTGCAGCTTTCAATTTTGTATACAAATAAAAAAAAATTTTGACAGGTATTCAAGTTATAGGTGTTTAAAAGCAAAATTTTTAGCAAAATTTCAATTTTCGACCCCTTACAGCTCCTAAAGAGGGGGCGTGACAAAAAAATTTTGTTAACTGACTCTTACTTATTTCTAAGGATCTAACTTCTCCCAAAATTTCAAGTTTCTAGTTTTTGCCGTTCCGAAGTTATGAAGGACCAAAAATTTTGTAAAACTTAGTTTTGAATAACGGTAAATTTTAGTACCGTATAGTAACCCTATACAATTGGCTTTTAAAAACTTATAAAGCTTATAAAAACAGCTGTCTGTTACCGTTTTCAGGTTGGAGATATACCTTATAGAACTCTAATTATAACTGTTTAAATATGGGGCTTTTTTCAACTTTGTGGGGCTGTAGCTCCGTAGCGGGGGGGTCTACAAAAAAAAGTTTTAACATTAAATTATTTTTATTGCAATACCTATCTATTCCTGATATTTTTTTGTCAATCGTAGGTAAAAAGGGACGGACGGACAGAGTGAAGCTATATAGGCACATTTTTACAAAATTTTTTGAAAATGTGCTAAAAATAGTTAATAAAACAAAATTATATATTTATGTATAAGGGAGTTATGATCCACTTCTGTTAGTGAAAACTCTTAAAGTCATAAGTCACCTAGAAAATTGGAGCTCATTACTATGAGTCGTAAGTCCTTTGGTGACTTTTGCCCTACTAAAGAAGTCATAAATCCTTAAGGGAGTTATTTTACACCAAATTATTCATTATCATTATCAACTCTTTAAAAAATTTTTAATAAATTATTTATAATATTTAATTATGAAAGTATGTTATCTGGGAAGATTTAAAATTCATTTGTTTAGAATAAACTCTGAGAAAATTAAAATTTATAAAAATATTAAAATTTAATTATTTTATGAATTCCAAAAAAAATTTCAAATTAAATTTTCCATATATTAGCTGCAAACTATTTTACGTCATCCGAATATATACAAGTAGTTGTAATTGAAACTAATGTCTGTTTTAAATTAGCTTTCAATTAACTCCAATTAGCCCTGAAAATTTGAATGTGCATTTTAATTTAATAATGAAATTGAAACGCTTCGCAAAATGAAACAAATTTTCAAAAATTATTTATTATAATATCACATAAAATCTTTGACTAAATTATCCATTAATAAATTTTATGAAATGCTTATTATTCACTCTAAAAAAAAAAATGCTAATTACTAAACATAAAAATAATGAAGTAAATTATAAAATTAGAGAACTATCTATAAATACACTTGTCAATACCCATAATAGTAAATATTGCAAAAATATTTTTCATCCAATACAGTAATGTCAATTCTGTTACTACTACTTATACAATTTTTTATTTTCGATCCATTTTAAAAATGAACAAAACTTTACTTGAAGAAGCAATATATCATTTCATGTCGTTCAAAACCATTAAACTGCTCAATTCTCCAACACTCCAACCAATCCTCCCATCCCTATATTTTTTTTGTAATTTATAAAACTAAAAATTGAAAATTTGTTTTTTTTTTTTTTTGCACTATTTTTTCCGTAATGGTAAAATCACTACTAGTTTTAACACTATATATATATATATATAATAACTGTAATAATAAATCATTCATTATTTTGATTTACTACTTTTGAACCCTTTAAATAAATAACTGTTTATAAACATATTACCTCACACCTTTATATACAGTTATCAAGAAATTTTTATTTGGTGGATGTATGATAAAAGTCCTCAAAACCGGAAATGGAAAAAATCCTTAAAATTTTTTTGCAACTTTTGGGACTGCTTTGATGTGAATAAAGTGTCCAAATTTGGATAATTTGGGAAGGTTTTTCATTTATTTTTGAAACTTTTACGAAATTGTATTTTGGTGACTTTTTGCATACCTGTGAAAAAAGTCCCCAAAAGAATTTTAATATTCAGTTGATAGTTTTATATTACCTGGAAAAAGCAGAGGTATCACTTTACATCTCGAGGTATTGTTTTTTCCAACACTATTGTAACATTTAATGTAATAACAAATCCCTGCTAAATAAATTGTTGGATTCCTTATTTTGTAACAAAGTCCCAGAACCCTTCTTTCTAACTTCTTTTCAGCAATAATAGCTCAATAACAAAGATTTTTTTGAATTTCGATGGTAAAATTTAATAAAACGGGGGCTGCCGTTCCCAAATTCCGCTGAACAATTTATTGGTTTCCCTATAAAGTCGGAACGTCCCTATAAAGTACACACTCTCATAACCCTAAATACTTTTTTATATTACTAATAAATCAATAATAAAGTATTTAATATAACCAGGGCTGCCACTCTCAAACCCAATCGAAGCAAGATATTGGACCTCCCAAATTTTTTTCGTACATAACATATGTCAACAACAAAGAATTCAATTTTAGGACATTTTTCTTTTTTTTTTTGGGGACTTTTATATAAAGTGCATTTTTGACACTTTTTTCATTTTTGTTTTGGGGACTTTTTTCATACAGCCTTTATTGGTGTTGTGATTATTCTATTCTGACATTAAAGAAGCAAAATAAAATTATTTAAAAAAAAAAAAACAATTTGATTTACTGACATTAAATATAATTTTTTTTGGTTTTTTTTACTGTTATTTGTTTTGTTTTTTTTTTTTTTAGAACAGTAAATAAAGTTAAGGGAATAAATGATTGATTTTACTGTTATTACGATTTTTATTTCTTCTTACAATCAATTTTAAACTAATAATTTATTATTAGGTATTTTCATTTCATTTTTATGTTTTCTTTGGTACCCTTGAACTTTGAATATATAAAAATTCCACAGAAAATCTGAAGGTATAGTAATTGAGGTCCATTTAAAAATAAAAAAAATTCATTTGGGAATTCATCTTTAAAAAAAATAAAAAGGAAATTGATAACAACATTAAAATTTTAAATATATACTTAAGTACGTACTTATCCGTGTACGCACTTATCTTATTCATTTTTTTGTGTTTTGGAAAAATTTTCCATAGAAATACAGAAGGTTAATGTACAAATGTTAAGAGAATCGCGCTTTATTTAAAATGTCTTAAAATATCTTGAAATAACAATTTTAATATTCTAATCATATTTAAAATTCTACCTACACACAATATTGCACCCAAAACATATTCCAAGAATATGTACACAATATTTGCTCTTAAAATAATCAAAGTTTATGCAGATAATTAAAGAAAAGAGAAGGACTTTCAATAAATTATATTAGTTAAGAAATTTATAAAACTCAAGAGGGCTCTATTGCACCCACAATTTATTACCAATCAAATTAATATATAATCATTTTTAGATTATATTTGGTATTAAATTCTCACTGAATTTAGTTACAAAAATTCTGACTTATCAAAAAAATGATGGTAGTGCTATAGGCTCCAAGTCTTTCATGAGCTTTACAATTCTAGTTGTTTCCTTAACAAATTCCAGGTTATAATAATTTAATTTTGAAATTCTAAAATACAATTAAATTTTCAATTCAAAATCTTCCAACTTGTGATTTAACAAATTTACTTAAACAACAACAGAATGCTCATATTTTTTTGACCCCAAGTGTATACATTTTTTATTTAACACAAATGAAAATTAACAAAATTGTTCTTTTTTTTTTTGTGTTTTAATTTTCTTTTCTTTCCTTTTCTGTGATTCGCATGAAAAACAGACCCAATTTTTTTTTTTTTTTCTATTTTACTATTCCTTCAAAAAATTAAAAATTAAATGAAAACCAACGAAACCAAAATCAACACAGGAAATAAACACGGTTGAAGAAAATGTGTATACAGTCTGTATTTTAGATCAAAAGTGATTTAACTTGAATTTTTTTAATTTGAAAATATTGGTTAAGAAAAAAATTTATTTTGAAAGAGAATCTGAAAGTTTCTATTTTAATGAGTCTGCAATGCTCCTAAATTGTGTTTACATTGAGCTGTTGATAACAAGCCTGTGTAGCTGTACTACAATTTTATTTAATGGAAATATTTTCTCAATTTAATGAGACATATATATATATATATATATATATATATATATATATATATATTTTAGGATATTTTATCAGGGAGGATATTATTAGGCACTTGTGTATTTAAATTTGTATATTTATTAAAATATGTCCGTAATATTTTTCGGCCATTAATTCATTCGGATGATAAAATTTGAGCAAAGACTGTCCACGACAATTAATTTATTGATTTAATTGCTTTTTTTTAACATGTGCCAAAAGTTTAACTGTTATACTAAAAAGTTAACTTATGCAACCTAAATTCAGTACATGTGGCACAATGAAATGAACGTCACAGAGCCCTACTGCACCAACAAATTATCACTTGTTGAACCAAAACCAAATTTGATAACAAACCATGAAGTTTAATGAGTAAAAATCATTTACTAATCAAAAATTTATTTATATATTAGTGATAAATGGAGTGCAATTAGGCTCAGTAAAGAAGATACTGGACTTTTAATATTCTTATAATTAGAATTGATTTTAATTAGATAGTGCTAGGCTTTCTAACTTTGAAAATCTAATGTACCATCTACATACATTCCTTTCTATATATTGTAATAATTTTACATTAGAATTATAACTCATTTTGTATCTGTGAGTTATATGTTTTAACTTAAATAATTTGTTTATTTTATTACTGTTAATAATTACTGTAAATGACATTAATTTGAACCTAATGAAGAATGGTAGCTTATTAAAGCTAAAAACCATATAAAAGATTTCTCAGTCCCCCTAAATAACAGAATGGAATTCTAACCACTAACCATTGTGCCGCTCAGCCGTTTAATAACAAATCTGCTTATAAAAATATTGTAAAATACAAATCAAAAAATAGAACTCCATCTAGTAATAT